>CM077512.1:1796789-2319108 GCA_039654745.1 Houttuynia cordata
TTTGGCTTGTTCCAATGTCCAAAGAATTCTTTGGAATTAGAAAGCATGAAGGAAATTCCTTATGCATCGGCAGTTGGTAGTATGATGTATTTGGAGGTCTGTACAAGACCTGATATTGCCTTTGCTATGGGAATGTTGGGTAGAAACCAGAAAAATCCAAGGATGGATCATTGGAGAGCTGCAAAGAAGGTTATGAGGTATCTACAAGGAACGAAGGATTACATGCTTACATACAGACATTTTGATCATTTGGAACTAGTTGGATATACAGATGCAGACTTTGCTGGTTGTGTTGACTCGAAAAAGTCAACATCGGGTTATATTTTCCTTTTGGCAGGCGATGCTGTCTCTTGGAAAAGTATTAAGCAAACCCTTACAGCGTCATCAACTATGGAGGCAGAGTTTGTTGTTTGTTATGAGGGCACGTCACATGCTACTTGGCTGATAAATTTTATCACAGGACTTACTATTATGGATTCCATATGTAGGCCGTTAAAGATGAAAGATGTTCTGTGATAATAGTGTTGCTTTGTTCTTCACGAAGAACAACAAGAGTGGAAGTCAAAGTAAGCACATCGACATCAAGTATCTTGTTGTTCGAGATCGTGTTAAAGCAGAGACAATTGTTATTGAGCATATAGGCACTGAGCTTATGGTTGCTGATCCAATGACTAAGGGCTTGCTCCCTTCTCTGTTTAAGAGTCATGTGCATCATATGGGTCTTATTAGCTCATCCTGCATTTGATTTTGCTTATGTACTTCTAGACTTTACTCATTTATCATAGCAGTTCCAGTTTCTTTTCTCGCGGTGTGTCTCATTTTTTAGTGCACTTAAAGTATGAGACAATATTTGAAAAATGAGTGAGAGCATGCATTCACTCATAAAATATTTTGCCACATCTAGCACTCAACCAGAATGACTTAGTTGCATTGTGATACATTGAAGGGAATGTTCTCCTTTGAGGACATAACCGCCTTGATTCATGCAATTATGACATTTTGATTGAGTATAAAGTTATCACATACAGTTCGAAATATATTTTGTATGGTTATGACTTTTTATATGCGCATATGAAAGTCATTATTAAAGTTTCTCATTACCCACTTGGTTAGTTTAATTGAGGAAAGTGAGAGATTTTCTTCTTTATATGGCTCAATTGGGAAATTGTGCCAAGTGGGAGAATGTCGGGCTTGTTTTTGTAATAAAACATAAAGTAGCCCAACTATCTCAATTGATAGTATTTTGGGCTTTTAGAACTGTCTGGGTAATGGGCCTAAGTCAGAATACCCATTAAGTTGTGGTTTTGAGTGGCAGATCTGAATCATTGGATGACCTATGGATGGACGATCAGGATTATAAGGTTCTTTACAGTGGTATCCTGGTTTAGTTATAAATACACCATTAGCTATCCTAATACAATGTTTTAAATGAGATTGCTCTCAGCTAAATTCTAAACCAGAAACACGTGGTTCTGAAGACGATTAGCAGAGACTCTATTGAAGGTTCTGTTCTAATGGCTACTGGTATGCCTAAGTCTTTTGCATTAAGTTCTATCATATACTAGTTGAATGGCGCTTGTAGTTGTAGGAAGGTAGCAAGGGTCGTACAAGTTGCTGGTTAAAAAACAAAAGAGAAGTTTCAGTTTGGTTATCTCCAACTTCACGTCTGAGGTCTTATGAAATCCTTGCAGTATGTAAAAAGTTGCAACTCTGATTGTTAATAATATGTTCTTATTTTCTTTGCAAAGTTCACTTTTATTGTGTAGGTCATAACAATTGTGTGCAAATAATAATGGTTGATTCACGCGAAGTTCATGCAGTCCCCATGCAAATTTGAAGGAAAGCGGGGCAGTCGTGACACAAAAGGGTAAAAACGAAAGCAGAAAAAAATGGAAAGTTGATTCCTTTCTTGCAATCCAATACTGCTGGTTGATCTTGCATCTATATGAAGTTTACTTAATATGAACTGCATATTTGATTGGTTTTTGTTTCTTCCTTGTTTGATAGTTAATGATTGGAAGTATTGATTTGACACTATGTGGCAATTTTTCTTTAATTCTGGAAAAAATATGTTCATTAATCATTCTTACAATTTCTTCTTGCCAACTTATTGTTGCTCTGAGAACATTGATAGTTACTCAATTCATGTCGATGGCATTGATGATAATGAGAGTACGAGGTACTGGTTAGTGATACTAATCATTAGATTCTATTGGCTTCATGCCAATTTGCTAAGAGATCTTTATGCCAATATCTTCACAGGAATAAAAGCCTTTATAGAGAGAACTCCTAACAATGGAGGACTCAATAAGTTCACTCTTTCAAGCATTGTTATTATTGGTAAAACTTTTAAGAACGCTCTACATCATCCTCACAATGGATCTCACATAGAAACAATTATTGGACGTTGAGGCATGTTCACCACTATTGCACCACTGACATGGGCATTGAAAATGGTCAAATGATTGTTATTCAGCTGTTTCCGCATTGGCCGACGATCAGCCTTCAATAAAAAACTTCAGAGGCATGGGCGATCGATCGCCCCTACTTTTTCATAATAAAAACAACAGATACAAATGCTTTTTTACAATCATGCCAATTAAGATAATAGTCATATGTTCCTTTAAATCCTTGATTGTTGAGGCAACATAGAAATAGATCTTCCATCTAAATAGGTTGAGAATGTCGCCGCGACATAGATACATCTTCCATCTAGAAAAGGAAACATGTCTACATATTGTGCTAACTACTACTAGCCCTAACTTTGACCCCCACACTGCTGAACACAACTTGATCACGCAACGACAGGGATTGTGAAGCCATGGATCAAACTAGATGGTAGAAGAACCTCAATTGTATAGGAGTCCAGACCATTCAAGTGCCCATCGTTATATATTTGCCCTGTGCTAGTGCCGCCAACCCTAAGTTAAACTCTATGAAAAATCATGTACTCTTTCGGTTCCACATTAATAGTCTGATTTATTTTTTCAAAACGAACTGAAATTAGTTCAATCTGAAAAACCAATTGAACACTTAGAGTGGGATGTCTGTAGTAAGATTTTTCTACTTAGGGTCGGTCCTGGTCTAATTCTTTTTTCTATCGCAGCCATGGTCAAATTTATCACTCGTTGTGCCTAATTTCCTTCACGTGAACCTTCATGTCTGATGGACTTCTTGATGAAACTCCAAAATACACAACTTAGCATGTTCATGCACCTATCATAGCTCTTAATGACCCTTTGGGCTATATATGATAGTAAGATGTCTGCGTCGAAGACTAAGAACTGATCCTGAATGACATGAGGGATGACTGACGTATCTAGGATTGCAATCTAGCCCATCTCACTTCCTTGTTTTTCTTTTCTGTTGGCTAAAAGCCCGGCCAGTGTAGCTTATTTGAATAGATTCCTGTGCTAGTAAGATTCGTATGAAACTCTAGTATTAAAAAAAAATTCCTACGAAACTCTATTATAAAAAAAAGATTCATATTAAACTCTAGTATATAAAAAAAAGATTCCTATTAAACTCTAATTTCTTATTTTTACCAATACGTGCAGGACCAACTTTAAGTTTGATTCAGCAATGGCATCTCTACCACATTCAGCTTCAAATAAAGTAATTAGAATACTTAAGAAGATCCCTTCAATTAGCATCATTTCTTAGTATTAACAGATATGGCAAAAATATTGCCTTGATATTGGTCCATTTATCATTTCATCATATATAATTATTGGAAGAAATGTGCCTCACTTACCAAATAATCTTCCTTTATAAGACTGTCATCTCTTCGATTGGAGGGAGAGGAATCACAGAATTTTTATGAAGTACTCCACCGTAAAACTCAGTTTTTTGCTCAGACTAACAATGCATTGTGTACTATGTACTTATAAGCTTTGTCTCAAGCCCATTAGCTTCTTCTATTTCAGCTTTTCCTTTTTTTCCCCTTTTTCTTTTTGCCTTTGAGTTTGGGGTTTGTATTTATTGCATTTTTTATGAATTAAAGATCAGGGTTATGCGCCATGCCTACCTACATAAAAACAAAAAAAATTCTCCCTCTGTCCCATATTCTTATTTGGTACATTTTGAAAAACTAAATAGGACACTTATTACATGGGATGAGGGATATGATAATCTATGTGTTAGCATTCTAACATTTAGACAATCGCAAATGGCATGCCTTTTAGTAGGGCACTGTAAGGCACTATATTATCATGATTATTATTGTAGCATCTCTCTCAAAATATCTGTGACATGCATTAGCCGCCTCATGAACTTTGGACTAGGTCATCATCAGTTTAGTACTAGCGAGTACCAAGTCTTCTTCAAATTGTTTCTTTTGAAACATTGGTCCGGTGCCTTTTCCTCCCATCTTCGAATAGTACCCTGTCAAAAGCTGATAAGAAAAGCCTTGATATGTAAAAGTTGGATTGAGCTGGATGAAGAAGATTGTGAGCATGTACTTTTCAAACAATCAGGCTCAAAGACAAAATGCAAGTAGAAAGTGAGAGAGATGTGAAACATAATAAGTGGAGGGTGGAAATTGGGAAATGGTGGTGACCCACATCGGTCGAGTATCTTCTTTTGCATTGAAGTACCATCTCCTTTACTGTGTTGAATTGCCTCCACATGGAGGCTAATTCCACCAAACTTTTCTGTGCATGAACAATTTCAACTCTTAAATCAATAAGGTGTTGGTAGGATGGGCAGGACACGCTTCCAAGGCGAAGGTCTTGAGTTTGAACCTTTGCCATTGGCCACCCACCTGAGATTATTATCCCGATTTACTCGGTATAATATGTGTGTGCCTTGTACGTGCTCAAGGACATTGGCAGCGGGATAAGGGGCTCTAAGAGGCTAGTTGCTCTGCCCCTTCTCTAAGTAAGTGGACACCCCTCATTATACAAAAAAATAAAGGAACAATTTCAACTCTTAATGTCAAACAATTGCATATACATAACCACAATATGGTTGACAGTTGACGCCCTTTATCTAACAACTATACGTTATAATCTTCAGGAAGAAAGGAAAGGTAGCATTCACAAGGCTTTATGTATAAAACATGCAAATTGGCCATCATCTGCATTAGAAAAGAGACCACACAAGCAAAATCAAATGCTCTTATCTGCCATCCACATGTAAAAGTAGATCATAAAACACACTTTTTGACTTTTACCGTGTTCTCTGCAGCCAAGTCTCTCTCCCCACAAGACTGTTGCATACTAGAGAATGTTTTGGGGCCTTTCCCACAGTAAAATATGTGCCATCCATATGACTACAAAATAGGACACAGTATCTTTTGCTTTTATACATGATAAAAATTGATATACCTTTTAACTTTGGTCAAGACAGTGATGCCATATGAATGTGACACCAGGTCCTCTCTCTCTCTCTCTCTCTCTCTCTCTCTCTCTCTCTCTCTCGTTTGAGTATAGAACATATTATCATCCATATAGGATTATCATCCAATCTAATGGTATATGAGATTGTACTGAAGTCACGGCTTCCATCCCGGGCATGTTTTGTGTGATGATAGGATGGGACCATTTTTCTTATGTATCCAATTTTGGGAGCACCATTGGTCACCTAAAACCTGAGTGGGGCAAGGAACTCTTATCATTGTGCATCCCTAATTGACTGGAAATTGTGAGAGACGATGAAAATAGCCTTCATCTTGATACTAGTGTTAGTATTAGTAATTGCCTTATATGTTTATCTTGGAGGAAAACCATCAACAATATTAATGACTTGATGTATTATCTCGGTAATATGAACAATTAAGTACAATGTTAAACAAGGTCTGCAACTGCGGACGTGCCAAGGGCGAGAACCGTTAGATCATGTAGGGCCTACATGATCACATAGATGATTTCCTCAGAAGTTACCATATAGAATATGGTTATACTTGAACCGACTGTAGATTATTTATAACCTTGTATAGAGTACATCATACTGAGCCCTCTTTGGGAATGGGACTAGAATTCTATATTTGAAACTTGGAAACAGCATGAGGGAATGGAGTTGCTGATGAGTGCATGATCCATAGATACTTGCCTAAGAAAGACAAGGAGAAAAACCTCTCTTCTGTTCTGGCATTTTCATTTCTTTCATTTCTTTTTAACGTACTACCCACATCTC
The DNA here is from genome assembly GCA_039654745.1 of Houttuynia cordata. Classification (NCBI taxonomy): domain Eukaryota; kingdom Viridiplantae; phylum Streptophyta; class Magnoliopsida; order Piperales; family Saururaceae; genus Houttuynia; species Houttuynia cordata. The sequence goes on from CM077512.1 coordinate 1,802,925, forward strand.
TAGCCCCATCTCCCCCCTTTTCCACCTCTGTCTCTCTCTCTCATGTAAAGTCCAACAGCACCCACAAAGAAGAGAGAGGTGCTACCATATAAGAGCTACACCCCTCAAGAAGGAGATAAAAGAGGAGTTGTACCGAAATCTACTTCACAAGAGAGAGAGAGAGAGAGAGAGAGAGAGAGAGAGAGAGAGAGAGAGAGAGAGAGAGACCATGGGAAGAGCTCCTTGTTGTGACAAAGCCAACGTGAAGAAAGGCCCCTGGTCTCCAGAAGAAGATGGCAAGCTCAAAGCCTATATTGAGCAGCATGGAACTGGAGGCAATTGGATAGCCCTCCCACAAAAAATTGGTATCAAAATAATCCACCTCCTCATTCATGTCTTTTTAATTTCCGTGTCTCTCTTTGTTTCTTATCTTGTATATTCGATGGTTTTATACTGATCTATGCTATATGGGTTTTTGCTTGAAGGCCTCAGACGCTGTGGGAAGAGCTGCAGACTTCGGTGGCTGAATTATCTCCGGCCGAACATCAAGCACGGAGGGTTCTCCGAAGAAGAAGATAACATCATTTGTAGCCTATACATCAGCATAGGAAGCAGGTACCAATCCCTACTTTACTTTTCTTTTAAATTTATTATAAAGGCATTTGAGTTCATTATAAATTGCTTTCTCTCTTATAATTGACAATTGTTTTCCCTTTGTATATATGATCAGATGGTCGATCATTGCGGCGCAGTTGCCCGGCAGGACGGATAACGATATCAAGAACTACTGGAACACAAGATTGAAGAAGAAACTCTTAGGCAAGCAGCGGAAGGAGCAACAATCTAGGAGGGCAGCTTGTGCTCTCAAGCAGGAGAATAAGAAAGAGAATGGATACCTCATGTTGGCAGGAAATTCAAATGAAACTCCCTATTGGCCTCCTCAGCAGCCCTTGCCGTTCTCAATCCCTAATCCGGCGGCACAAGATCTTCGTACCCATAATGATCAGGCATCACTGAGGAAATTACTGATTAAGCTTGGTGGAAGGTTTTCAGATGCTAATGATGAGACACCCGACACTAGTGGATTAAACTCTTATTTTCCAATTGATCCTGCCTCCGATGAGAACTCCTATGGAATCATTCCTGCCAAATTGGTGTCATCTTCTGCTCCCATGAATTCTTTTAGTGATCAAAATTGTTCTCGGCTGCCTGATATCCAACTGATCAATAGTAGCAATAACATGATACAAGCTCCCAATGCTATCTCCAATGAACTTGAAGAGATCATTTATGGCAACCACTCGCAAAGGATGGAGGGCCTCGATTGCTTCTATGGAGCTGGAATGGCTAGCGAAAGCTGCGGGACGAGTTGTGGCGATAGCATCAGCTGGGGTGATATGAGCTCCTTGATACATCCTTCGGTAGTCTCCACCAACTACGAACAAGGAATGTTCCAAGAATGTCTTAGTACTGATCAGACAAGGTACCTTGGTTTGCAGTAACATTATGTAAGCGTATATGCTTAGTGTAAATTTATCTCAGTTGTTCATTTGGTGTGGGATTCTGAGAGGACCCAAAAATAATAAACATACTATTTCGAGGTAATGATGTTTAATCTTTTTTCCATTTTCGTTGTTCGGACATGGTACATGAATGCCTAGAGTGTTCTATACACATTAATGTGTTTATTACATGTTGTATCCTTATATATTATGTTTTCACCATTTTGATAAATAACAAAGAGAGTTTTCTGTAGAAAGAATCTCAGGAAAGTGAAACAACAAAAGCTTTTGCGTTCCAACAAGTACAAATGTGCAGTTTTAAGTTGAAGACAAGTAAATAGTATTTGATTTGTAACCACTTAATACTGTTCACGGTTGAAGGTGATAAAGGAATTTCGAAGCACAGAAAAGTGGAAAAGTTGTCTCCATATTTTGGCAAGGTCTTACTCGGAATTAGTCACTAGGGCATCCCAGAGTGTCTCCATTTCCTTAGTGTTATCTGTATGTCTCCTCTTAGCCTACCATTATTCAAAGACCTCATCAGGTTCAGCTTTCACAAATTTGAATGATGATACATTCACAAGTTTCAAGGAGTCTGTTTTCTGATCCCATCCTCTCTTTGGTCTTAGTTCTAGTCTTCTCTTATGAATCAATGACAAAGACGAAAGGTTTTTATTGGATCTTGGTCTTCCTCTACTTCATCGGATGCATTGCTTCTTACTGATATATAGCACCTAAGACGAAAAGACACTGAGGAGTTTTGCATGTGAATGTAGTACAAATTATGTATTGTTCTTAATGTCAAGCTGCAGTTTGATGCCTTGGTTAGCTAATATGTTCTCTTGACAAGACACTGTCACTAAAAGGTTGGGTGTTCTGTTGTACTCCATAACATAAAGCATCATATTTTCTCTCTCATGTGGGTTGCATGTGTTCCAACAGTTATGGACATAACATTTTCTAGTCTACTACTCTCCATCTTGTGAGAAGCTCATACAAGAATTAACAGGAGAATTAGTTACCAAACAAGAATAGGAGAATCCTCTGATTTAGTAAAGTTATATGTGAAAAAAAATGATGCATTAAACCGTTTTAGGTACGATGTTCACGATGAGATTCTCTTTCTCACATGCACTATCTCTAGTAAAGAATTGTGCTTACCCCATATGTTGGTTGCTATTAAAGCTTTTTTATATGTTTGTTGCTACTAAAGCTTTATTTCATTTAGAGGGAAGGAAATTCCGAATTTTCCATGTAGAAAATACTTGTAGATGCTGCCTCTTCAAGCCTTGTGAACAAATCGAGGCATATGTCACGGCAATGGCCACGTATTCTAACTAGCTAGCTTACGATGACTCATGTGTAGTTGTTCTCGAGAAGTCATTAGGTACTCAGTGCTTACCTGGAAGCTGTGCTCATCTCCAATTGCTCATCACCAATTGGTGATTGACAAGATTTCTAATTTGTGGGTCCCTTGTGGGCCCTCATGACAAGCAGGGGAGTGTGTCAATCACCTGTTGGTGGTGAGCATGACTTCCCCTTAGCGACGAGTGCTTAATAATTTCTCGTTGTTCTCTCTCTTGTGCCTAATGGAGTTTCACTTAGCCCAAGAAAAGTTCATAAAGCTGACATGAAAGAAGCGGGAGGATAAGAAAACCAATGGCCTCCAAATATAAGGAGAATGTGGGTTTTCTTTGTTCATCTTGCTAGCTATCAATAGACATTGAGCATGTTTTCCTAAAGAAATCTGTCACTTACACTGTTTTATCTTTCCGGATCAGTTTCCGACCTTGTTGTTAACAATGAGTGGACAAAAGCAAGCAGGAGAAAGGTGCATAAAGAGACAATAATGAAAAGTGGAGGCTCATGATCTGGTTCATGGTTAATTTTATTCAAGTTCCTAATCAGCTTCCATATTTTGTGCACCATATTTTAGTCCACATTACTGCCAATGGAGAAGCCATATCTAGTGAAAGCCTTCTCCCATGCGCAGTAAATTAAGAAAATCAAATCGCCTTTCTTCAACGAAATTAAAGGCTATAAGATCATACTATAGTATTGAAGAAATGCATGTTTTTGTTTCGGAAAATATGCAAGCAAACACCCTAATATATAAGTTTCTTTACATGGATTTTTGTAGCATCATTTTGATTATGATAAGGTGTAAAAACGGTAGAGGATCCATGTCTCCGACTTGATATAGCTGGTGTAAGCCATATGATGATAGGAGCCATTCAAGAGGGATATCCCTTAAAGTGTGTATGTCTTACTTTGTAATTAAAAGAGCAAATTCTAAGTGTATAAAAAAAAAGAGCGAAGTTTAATGCAAGACGTACAAAGAACTTTGAAATTGTAATTACTATGCCATCCAATTGCAATGTTTTATTAGAAATTGTAACAAGTACTTCTTGTAACGGTTTTATGTACCTTTTTATTTTGTAGTGTATACCTTTCTATGGAAGGCTTAACTTGAAACACCTTAAATTGCAAATTTAAAAATCTTTCAAATGGGCACATATCTCTTATTGATTTTAAGAGGCAGCTAAATTAGAATATTAATTAGGCAATGATATTATAGGAGCACATATAAAAGGTAGACGAGTAGAAAACGTAACTTTCCTCACACATTGGATTCAGATGGCATGCACATTTTTTTAAGAAACCAACGGTTTAGGATATCTGAACTCCATTGGATGGAGGGATGCTCACTGCCAAAAAGTAGCTTTCACAACCTGGACATTGCTTATTGAATAACTTTTTATGTTTCATATCTTTAAAATAAATGACAACCCAATAAAGAAACAAGTACACAAAATTATTGGGAGCACACAGATTGAGGTTGAAACACAAAAATTTTGCTTGCTTTTATTTCCTAAGAAAGTGTCACTCTTACCTGGATCTGTATCCCTAATGGTACGGAAAATAGTATCATTTAAGTAGACAATATGGGTCACTTAAAAGGAAATAAAGAAGCACAATGTTAACATTGATATGGTTTTTTCCGTTAACGAGGGCTGTCCGAGTTCTTATAATCCGACTAGAAGGGGTAGGATAACCGGCCTTTTAGACCATTGTATCCTACTGCAAATCTCCTCGGGCAGGTACGCTGCTCACACATCACACACACCTGGTAAGTTGGATATAATTCCTGGCATGAGTGGCCCAACAGAGGAAGCAATTTCTTAATGTAGGTCATACCATTGAAACTTCATGTAATTGATCTCCAATTCCACAAAAAATGTTGTACAAGACGAAGCAAGTTACATTTTAGTAACACATTAATGCTCATTGCGACCTGCAATTGTTGGGAAAGTAAAGACTTGACTATACGATTATGATTACTGCCCATTGCCGACACCTTGATCAGGACTTTCAAGTATATTGCTCTTTTTTCATTTACTTACCCTATCTACCTCCTATGGAGGAGGATTGACAATCCCACAATCACTTTCAGAGTAGGAGACTCCAAAGACATGTCTCAAAAGAAGACCAATTGGTTTGGGCAGTTCCATTAGGATTGTCTTAAGTAGGTCTGACATTCGAATCAATGTTTGGTCTGGCTTTTTCAAGGTCTAGAATGCAACCAAATGCAAGTAGAACACCCCTTTGACCTCTGTCATGATCATTTCATATGGGAACTAGGATGAGACCAGCTGGGGCAAGCTATGTTACAACTACTTCCATTAATTTTGTTCACATAGTATATTGTTTAAATGCTGACTTTTGAATTGAATAGCAGGTTTGGTAGAAAAAAAGGTCTTGGTTTGTTAGAATTGGTTGACATAGTTTGAAAGACTCCATGACTTTCAGGTGGTTGAGGAGTTTTGGCTCCAATGATCAAACAAACCCTCAAATTAAGATGGCATAAATTAACATTATCTCATTATTTACGCACCCACCAGCTTCTCTGTAGGCTTTTTGTTGGCTAATTTTTATATTAATTACTTTCATAATAAATAAGGAGGGTTTGACTCTCCATCATATGTCTGTTAAACTTAAAATGGCTCAAAGAGACAAACAAGAAAATGTCCTGAGTCTATTGACTGATATTGAGTTGGTGAAGATATAAGAGAAATGCCGTAGCATGTCTATGTGGGGTTCACCATAGAATGCCAAGGATGAACCATGGACATGTTCTAGCAGGACAGTAGTGGCCCAAAATGTGCAACCTCTTCCTCCCAAGTCAAGAAAGCTGTTCTAAAAAAAAGTTATCAATGTGCATAAGCAGAAGATTGCCTGCTTATAAATGTCTATGTTTTTTAACACACCATTTGAGGAAAAATTGAGGGATATGCTCCTTTCCTAATATCATTTGTAACTTGTTTGAGCCATTGAATTAGTCTTGTTGTTATTGGACAAGAAGGTAAAAACACCCAGTCCCTCACTTAAACGCCTTGGAAATAGAGTGGTGAATATCAACGTGCTTTACATTATAGATACAGAGAAACCCATCATTGATCAATAATGTGAAACAAAGATTTTATTACTTTTTGCTTTTAAGATCTAAAGACTGAAGATTTTGAATGTTTTCACTGGTAAAGGAGTGCTTAATGCGTCAGTCTTGCTCACAAAACCAAGGAAGCCCTAGCTTTGGAAGTCGTGCACCAGTGCACAATTGAGAAATCCCTAAAACAAGTAGACAAACACAAGGTTTATGTCATCACTGACATCAGTCAAGTAGATTAGTCCTCACTTATATGGGCTACAACTTCCTCTATTAATTAACCAAAAGGCAAAGGCAAAGTGTGTACCATTGGTGATAGATGTCATTTGTACGAACTAAGGAAAACCATGCAATTCATGCACATATGAGAAAACCAGGTTCACCCATTATCAGCTTTCCCTGATTCAGGTTCAAAATGATAAATAAGGAATTCAATAATTTGTCCAAGATTCATGCCTGTTTTTTTTATAACAAAAGGATAACATGTAAGACATGAGACAAGCACATAATAATCTGTGTACATTCTGTTGAATGTTCTTTTGCACTAATACAAAAACCCATGTCTCCAGCATGGAGATTTTAAAAGATTTAAGCGGCAAACACTAGAATTAAGTATTGCCCCAAAGTGGGGTGGAATATCCCCTTCCAAGAAGGTTAATGTTAGAAACAGCTCCAAGCTAAGCAACAAAAGGCTATTGACTTGCCAAGCCATGTTCTGTCAACTCAACGAGGATAAACACCAAGAAGTCCGTGATTGAGGGTTTTGCCTAAACATGACAAAGACCAAGGGACGATTCTCAACACCACTTTTCCAGCTTTCTCCTTTAAAATAATCCAACACCCATTTGTTTATTTCATGACAAGGACACTCACTAAGGCAGAAATTCCCAATCAGTCATAATATAAAATACACTTGTATACGAAGAGGAAGATGATAAATTATGGCAATCCATCCCTTGTTTATTCCCTTCCAAGAAGAAGATGTTGGATTTCTCTCCCTCTGATTGGGTTGCCAAGTGAAGAAGAATATTAGGATAAAGATAGTTCATGGGATAAAATCATCTAGACCATTAGATTAATGGTCGTTTAGTTAATTTGAATAAGTATTGCCGATATCTTGCAGGCGAATCAACCATATAGCGACGCCAATCGATGTGATTAACAGCGAATTTATGCGAAAAAGAGAGCATTAATTATTGCTTTGTTAAAGTTGACATGCAATTTTTTTCAAAAATCACCATACAGGGGTCCCCACTTGATCGTTGTGCCGGCAGTTTCTCGGGTTGGGATTTAAGGGGTGTAGAGAATCCTTTGTCCTACTAGTAGCTATAAGAAGTACTCTACTAGCATAACCCCAATACGATACACAACAATTAATTAAGTAACTAACCACAAGCAACAAATAAACAAGGCACAAAGATTACCATGGTTCAGCGTCTTCTTGCCATACTCTATGCAATAATAAACAACAAACTTACCGATCAAGAGATTACAATGAATTTCTGTGATTTTGTGGCACAAAATCAAATCACCCACAATTCCCTTGTTACAAATCTCTCACCAAACCTTGCCCTCTCCCCCTTTTATAAGCTTAGCATAAATCCTAAGAGCCTTTTTAGAGTCCATAAATATCTATTAGTCGTGACACAACTTAGACTTGAATTAGGAATGAAATCCCGTATCAAAACTAACTAGGAAACTTATCCCGTAATGTCTGGTCGACCTCTAGCTGAGCCCTTCGTCTTCCAGTGCATCTTCTAGTAAGCATTCCAATAGACCACTGTGACATAGCGGTCTACCACTCCCTTCATTGCTTCCTCTAATAGGTCCTCCGGTCGACTGCTAGTTGAGTCCGATCGACTGTTGTCCTCCGACGTAACTCCAGCGAGCCTTTCGGTCTACAGTAGCTCCTAGCAATAGACGGCTCTTGAATCCAATAGATTGCTTCTTGAGTCCAATCGACCGATAATATCCTTATAATCAGATTTGACTTCATTACCTTAACAACCTCCCACTTTGAGGCAAATGTGCCTCACTACCGGCAAGCCTGCATTCCATGTTGTTAACTGCTTCTTACCGGCAAGCCTGCATTCCATGCTGTTAACTGCTTCTTACAATGGTTTTTGCCCGTCGCTAATGGGTTTAAAATTTTTTTTAAAAATAGCACAATACATTATTAAAATAAAAAAATACTGCAATATGGTTTTTCCTTTGTATTGTCCAGATTTTCTATGTAATCAGAATAAGAAAATATGACCAAGAACATTAGCATTTTTCATCTCTAAAATAAATAATACTTGCTTTACATAAAACATCATACAAAAAAAATTTCAATGAATTATGTGTTCTCTAACTAATATAAAAAATCTGTAGCAACGGAAAAAATTGTCGCTAAAAATTAGAAATATGTCGCTATTGTCATCATTAGCGACGGATTGTTTCTCACAGATTTTTTGCCAGAAGTACACGTCCGTTAACCAAGGAATGTTGTATTGGATATCACTAAAATATCGCTCGACTAAAGAGACAAAATATCGGAGATATTGTGTAAAAAAATATCGATGGTCGAAAACTAGTTTTTACCATATATTTTCACAATCTAACTTTTAAAATGAGTTATACTAATTTAGATAAAGCATAGATTTTAAAATATGTATAAAAAAGCATATTAGGATGGGAAACAAATGAAAAAGTTGTTTTTATTCTTTTTTTTAATTTCCCAATTTTTTTTTTAAAACATTTTTTAAAAAAAATAGTGATATTCTAACTTCCATTGATTTTAAGAAACATGGTTGTATTGCCTAGAAAGATTTCCATGAACGCCTAAGACATGTACCTACGAAGAAGCAACTAATTATTTAGATCTCGAAATTTTGGTAATTAAGAAGATATTTGACAATGACATAACCATACACGAAAAGAGGTCATACCACAAAATTTTGGTATGCAAATGAGCCTCACTAGTTCTCCCTCTGGTCCTACGCACATAAATACAGACAAAAACTTATTCTTTCTCCAGATTAAGTTAGTGGATAGTAATAGAATCTCTTTGAACTAAGAGTATACAGTCGCACCTTGGAAAAGACGATTGTCATACTCGTCCTGGTTTCCTATTAAGCACACATCAGGGCAGCTCTCAATGAAAAATGGATCCCTATCCGTGAAGGGGTAACAACCTGTCAGGATAAAAACCCAGCACAAATTAGTAGCCTACTCTTCGGGAACTATACTGAACGAGGCATTCATGTGATATGTAGTTTTCCAAGAGTATTAGCTAGGTGTTGTAGGTGCAAGATGTCTCCACTTTAATGTTCACTCCATGAAATCAAGTTTATTTTTTGCTTGAGTACTTGCCAATATCATCTATGTTCTGACCTGATGTGCCAATAGACCTGGGAAAGACATAATGCAGGTTAATAAAACCAGGTAGTGCAAAAACTAGATGAACAGCATTGCGAAAAATTGTTAGGATTTATTTGTACATCATAATAAATCATCATAATCACAAAACCTTCAATCTCATAATTTGATTATATATTATAAACTTTTCAGATAGAAAATATATTTTAAGTCATATTAGAAGAAATCCAAACCTCAATGAAGAAACTAATTTCTCTCTCTTAGCATTTTTGTTCCACAGAGAGCTGTTAATACTTACCATGTTGGAATCAAACCTCTATTGTTCTTTTATCAGCATAGAGAGGACCAGCTCCTAATAGGACTATAATTGTGTTTGTCCTTATCCTGACAGGACTATAACTGTTCAGGATAACCACTTTTAACTACACGTTCCATCAACGTGTATATCTTAAATAAGAAATCTTATCTTTTCATATTGATCCATTTACGTGGCATGTGGGCCACAGTACATGGGATATTAAAATATCTTATATTTTCCCACTTGGCCCATATGTTAAAATTTATTTTTCAAAATATAATGCGCATATCATAAGGATAAATTCTTATACATGAGTCATATCATAATATCATTATTAAGTATAGACTAATACGGATCATAGCGGTTCCACATCATTAAGTCGACATAGTTCCTTCTATGTACCACAATATTAGTTTTGTATTTAATATGATCTATAAGTGAAAAGATCAATAATAATCCACTTTAATGTCTCTGTTAGAGACTAAAATCTTGTCAAACATTTATGTATATACCAATGGTAATAAAATAGGATATCCATAAGTATAAGAAATAATATGCAAATGAGCTCAAAGTGTCAAACACATTAATTATCATAAACTCATTAAACTTTATAATAATGCTCATCCTCTCAACATGTCCAGTGAATATCTTTGGAGGCAATCCTTTAAAATGAACTTCTATTTGTATATTACTTGGGTGCCTAGTTTAGATGAATCCATAATTTACTTCTACTCCATCAAGTGGTATATAAAACCTTCAATCCCTGGTGGCACCATACTCTAGAGTTCTCCCGTAGTTTCTCTTATATGGATAAGAAACCAAATGACTTACAAGCTTATTTTGACTTGGATGTGGATATACATGATCATTTCTTTTTTTAGGAAAGAAATGAATGGTTGTCTTACAAGCTTCTCATTTAAAAACTTGAGGAGTTGCTGCCAATTGTATAAACTTTGTCTCTATATGAGTTTGTACGAAAATTTTGCCTCCTGAGAAATATGGGAAATGTAGTGGTGCCACAGGCTGAGGACGGGGTCCTATGAGGACTCACAGGTCCCTTCATGTGACATGGGTAATGTTGTTGTCTCTGTGGTTGGTTTTTAATTGTTATGTGTAAACTTTCTAGGTTCATCTCATAGGAGAACCAGTGGGAAGGCTGTCAACCACACCCTTCAGTGTTTCTACATACTGGGAAACTACAGATTGAAATACCTGATAATAAGTGGAGACCAATATCTAAACATGGTATTAATTCCGTTCACTGTGATAGCTGATTGATTATGTGATTTCTTCAATATCCTCGCTTATGAGGATTTGGATCAAATAGGAACAAAGTTATACATCAGAAGTCGTTCATCTAGTTATTTTTGTAAGATATTTTAATATCCCATGTACTGTGGGCCACGTGCAATGTAAACAGGTTAATATGAAAAGATAAGGTTTTTGATTTAAGTTATGCACGTTGATGAAACGTGTAGTTAAGAGTGGTTATCCTAAACAGTTATAGTCCTATCAGAATAAGGAAAAATATAGTCATAGTCCTATCAAGAACCTGTCATCCCTCTGCCTATAAAAGAACAACAAAGTTTTGATTCTATCATCATAAGTATTGACAACTCTTTGTGGAATAGAAATGTTAAGAAAGAGAAACTAGTTTCTTCATTGAGGTTTGGATTTCTTCTAATATGGCTCAAGATATGTTTTCTATCTTAAAGGTTTATAATATATTATCATATTTTGAGATTGAAGTTTTTGTGATTATGATGATTTATTATGATATACAAATAAATCTTAACAACTGGTATCGGAGCTTAATATATGCTCAGGCTTGTACGAGGCCAGACATCAGTTTTGCTGTTCTTATGCCTGGCCGATATTAGAGTAATCTTGGATTGGATAACTGGAAATCTGCAAAGAAAGTATTGAGATACTTGCAAGGAACGAAATATTACATGCTCACTTATAGAAGATATAATCATCTTGAAGTGATTGGATATTCAGATTTAGATTTTTTTGGTTATGTTGATACAAGAAAATCCACATTTGGTTACTTGTTCCTACTTGCTAGAGGAGTAATCTAATGGAAGAGTGCGAAGCAGCATATGAAAGCTGAGTTTGTGGTATGCTTTGAGGCCACAATTCAAGGATTATGGTTGAGGAGCTTTATTTCAGGACTTTGAATAATCGATAGTATTGCCAAGCTGCTAAAGATTTATTGTGATAATTCTGCAGCAGTCTTCTTCTAAAAAATGACAAGTATTCCAAGGGTGTTAAACTTATGGAATTGAAATACATTGTCGTTAGAGAAGAAGTTCGGAAACAAAATGTGTCAATTGAACATATTAGCATTAATCTTATGATTGCGGATCCGATGACTAATCTAGACTGTTAAGCTACCAGGAATCTAGGCTGAAGCATTCATACCTACAATAAGAAAATATTAGCAATTCAAACGAATAAGAAAATATTAGCAATTCAAACATACCACAAAAAAATGAAAAATACAAGATATAGAATGTGATGCAGTTTCACTATCTGTCTGGATTTTTCTTAAACTACAAGCAACAAAATATACCCACATATGATTACTCAGCTGGCCAGTATCGCCATCACTAGACATGATTTTTTCCTCTTCGATCTGTAGAATACTCTTCATGAGTATCATCTTCTTTATCAGTTTTAGCATTATTAATGAAGGTAGAATCTATTTCAGCTAAACCCTTGTTGGCATTGGCTTCAGCAGCATCAATATCAATCCATGTCAAATCTATTTAATGTCATCGATTCAACTAAATTATCATCACCTACATTGATACGATGTACAATACCATTATTTACAATGTGCTCCTCTTCTTGATATGCCTCTTCATTGACGTTGATAGGTCTCTCCTCTTCCTCCATAACATCATACACATTTCTTGGCTTAAACTTCTGCACAACTTGCCAATTACCACCCATTTTGGTGTCACAAACATAGAAACTTTCCAAGCTTGACTTGCAAGAATGAAATGATCATCCTTATACCATAAATTAGAGGTATTAACGCTCGTAAAATGGGCATCTTTTTTAATTCCTGTCTTTTTGCCAATATTTCACCATTCACACTTGAAAAGAAAAACCTGAAACTGAAACAAGATAACTCAATGATTCTGCTAGAACACCGTAGAATTCAATGGGCTTTGATTTGTGCTCCCTTGAAACAATCAGACCACTATTTTGAATTGGATTGTTTTTCTCACGCTCTTTTGTATGGAACCTCAGCCCATTTACAATGCAACCGGTGCATCTACGGATTCAATGATCTAGACCACCCGCTAATGCATATAGTTCATTAGTGGCAGTCATTGATTCTTCACTTCATAACTGTCTTATCTATTAGAAAATCATTTTGAAGCTAAATTAATGCAATAAATAAGTTCATAAACAATGCAGGAGAAGGTATGTTAATTAAGGATGAGGTAGCTTACGCACATCCCAAACCAGTCATCGAACTCCTTTTCTTGTCTTTTTTGCTAATTATGAGGGTTTTGCCTCATGAGCTCTGCTTTATGCTCCTTAAATAAGAAAATTATGAATACACTCTATATGAATATAAATTTGCTAAATTGTGACTTTTTTACATCCCATAATAAGTTCACTTACTCAAAATAATGAGCAAGTTCTTCATAATTGTTTAAGACATAGTATTGAGCCTTAGTGAACTCCACTAGATCAAGTTTGTGAACTGTTCTAAAACCTAAAGGTCGAACATTATTTCCAAAAATAGAATGTCCAATACTTTGGCGGCCTTCACATAAGTCATTGTTCAGTTGTTCACGGTTGAATCTGGTCACAATATCTCCAAGATACATGGAGCAGAAGGTGGTGCATTCATTGTCAATACACGCTTTCGCTAATGGATCCCTTTGGGTGTGCTTTATTGCACACATTGTTTAAAATACGAAGGAACCTGCTTAAAATGTGTTTGAAGCTAAAATATTGGAAATAAGGATTTATTTAAAAACATATACCTTTCAATTGGGTACAACGAGCGATACTGCATAGGTCCACATAATATAACCTCATATGGTAAATGGACTACTAAGTGGACCATAACATCAAATAATGAGGGAGGGAAGATGTGTTCTAGCTTGCATAATATATATTAACATAATTTCAGTATCAAGAGTCTCCAATACTGTCACTTGTAGTATTTTGCTACACAACTCCTTAAAGAAAAAACCCAACTCACTCAATGTCATGGATACCTCCTCATTCAAATATTCACGCAACACAATTGGGAGAAGCCTTTGTAAAAATACATGGCAGTCATGACTTTTCATTCCCATTATCCTAAGATTGCTAACATTAACACACCGAGATATGTTTGATGCATATGCATCTAGAAATTTCACTGATTTCAACCACTCACATAAACTTTTTTTTAGTCCTTAGATAATGTATAACATGCAAGTGACATGACATTTTTATCACCATTTCCCTTAGGTGTAACTCATGCCTTGTACTCATATCCTCAGGTCCAAGCGGGCACTAATAGTGTCTTTTATTTTTTTCTCCAAGTTGAACAATGTTCCCACTACATTATCACATATGTTCTTCTCAATGTGCATAACATCCAAATTATGTCGCAGCTTGAGTGTTTTTCAATAGGGTAATAAAAAATATGCTTTTTTTTGTCCAATTTAACTCCAACTTAGTACGTTTCCTTTTCTTCTTATTCGATTTCTTCTCAAATTTGGTAACTCTTACATTTTCTAAATGAGCTAATAAGTTATCTCCATACAACATGGATGGCTTTACCCTCCTCTCCGGCTTGCCATCGAATCGATCCTTATACAAAACTCGAAACTTGTGTTTGGTTGGAAAAAAATGATGATGGCCCACGTAAGATGTCTTCTGTTCGTGCTTTAACCTTTGATAACTTGCATCTTTATTACAATTTGGACATGCTAAGAAACTTTTAATGCTCTATCCAGATAAATTTCCATAAGCTAGAAAATCATTTATAGTCCACAAAACTGCCGCATGCATTTGACATTTCTGCTTTGTGACGACATCAAATCTCTTATCTTTGTGTCACCTTATGTCTATAGCCGTCTTCATTGACATAAATAACCTTATATAAATAACCTCTTAGGCCCAAACATAAAACAAACACTCCCCCCCCCCCCCCCCCCCCCCCTCTTGTTTTGGTGTTTTTATCAGCCAACTAACAATAGATCTATTTTTTTTTCAAATACAAGCATGTTTCATTGAATGGAGGGAGTGACTTTTTTCATATTCATGTTAGAGCGGATTGGGGATCAAGTAGGTTTTCAGGCATACGATTAGGAATTAAGTAGCTACCTAATTGATATATTTGTATATAATGATATTACTCTTATAATAATGGAGAATCAATTCATTGATAATATAAAATAACAATACTATTCTACACAAAAAAAAATTGTTTATATCTTCTACCTTTTGCAATAATTTACACTCTAAGTTAATAAACTAATTTAAGACAACCAACAAGGTGTTGGTGTGATGGGGCGTTGCCCCTTTGAAGCAAAAACTAATTTAAGACGGAGGAAGTGTTCAATATGAGTCGTTGAATTTTAAATTAAACCGGTTAAAGCCTTCGCCCGGACCAATTTTATTAAACCGGTTGAAGTTTATTGAAGCTGAAGGCTTGGGCTGTCTGAGGGAGAGGAGGGTCCAATGGCGGCCGTGGGGGCTGTGATGGCGAGGCCAGTGCTCTGGCAGCAAGGGGTACGGTGTTCCTAGTTTGGTTTTCGACTTTTTATTCTTTCCTGTATAGTGTAATAGTGGTTGCATTGCAGGTGTTTGTATGATTGTAGGAACTGTGTTCTTTCTGTTGTTGACTATAGGGAGGACTGGATTTCATCTGGGTTTTGCTCGATTAACTGGAAAAATGTCTTCTTTTTGGGTCGTGATGGATTTAGATTGTGTGTTGTGCAACTTTTTGATGTTATATATTGGTTGGTAGCTTGATTTCTATCTGGGTTGGTGGTATGTTTCTTGTTGATGGTTTCTGCTTGGTCTTTTATGTAGAAAAACGTTGTTCTACTGCTTGGTTGTAGAATTGTCTATGTCATGGTGAATTCTAACTTATATGCTTCTTATGTTACATTGGAATGTATAAGATTGTCCTTGTTTATATGCTTCTTATTGTTGGGTCTGGCTTCTTTTATTCTCCCTCTGTCCGGAATTAGTATTGACATTTTGTTTCCTAAAATGAACTAAGATTAGTTCATTTGGAAAATCAAGTGTTGATACTGATTCGGAACGGAGGAAGTATAAGGTTAGGAAGAGGTTCTTGGTTTCTGCTTGGTTTTGATTTGCATGTATAGAATAGTTTTATTTTTCCTGTGATGGCATTGCTTCCTTATGGTGCTTTGGTAAGGTGAAAGATGTAACAAGGGGAGAGGTTCAGAAACAGAATAAGTGCTCTGTAGAGAAAACAGTGTGAAGCTTGACTATTTCCTGGAAATGTGAGTGGGTGGTTATCTGCGACTACGAGAATCGTAGCTGAGTGATTTACTTTGGACATCACTAGGAAATTTATGAGAATATAAGCCATCATTTTCCTTAATCAAATTTAAAACTATTCTTTCATGTTGGTTCGTCACTGACCGAAGTTTATATTTTATCAATAAATGGGTAACAAAATCCTTAAATTCTTGCGTTTCCAGCAATTAGCTGATACCCTCTCTACTATCAAGGATAAAAGGAGATAATATCCGAAGGAAACAATGACACGAAAAAACAGGGAGGCCACAGTTTTTCCTATATTTTAAGATTAGTAATTATAGAATGGGAGAGCTGAAGAGAGTGTCTATGTGGAACGGAATGAGCTATCACATTATATCTAGATGCACTATAATATTTGTTGGTGAAAAGCTCATTGGTACCTCTGTGTTCTACCTTTAATTAGCAGATTCATTCTCATGCCTGAATAATTTCATTTGTCAAGTTTGTTAAAGCATATGCTAACTGCTACTTATTTATCTGCCATGTTATTACAGATACAATCTGTAAATTGCCCACGGAGCAAATACTTGCATAGGTACAATAAAATCTTGGTGTCTCGACGCCAGCGCCTTTCCTTGTGTTGCGCTATAGGTGTGCCAAATGAGAAACCTTTCAAAGAATTGAATCGAGCCAAGATTGTAGTACAGAGTGTAAGAAAAGTACTGTGGAATAGCCTTCCGGAACCAATAAAAGAGTTTCCATGGAAGAAAGCTGGAGAAATACTTCTGGACAAGTTACTTGTAATCTGGAAGAAGGCATTCAAATGGGTTATAGTTCCATTGTTCATCTTTAATTGCTTGTCAGATGTAATTCTATCGATCACAAAAAATGGAGAACTGATGATTCCTTTGGGGCTCTCTATTGGTTTTATACTAGCTGAATTTTTCAAGGAAACCTCACGAGCAATGTTGCAGGAAGAAAAGGTGATTAATCTTGTATTTCCCACTCAGGATATTAAATATCAGTATGATATAATTTCTGATTGGATAGCAATATTGCAGGAAATGCAGTTTCTCTGGCAATTGGCGAGCATTGCATCTTTTTTTGTACTTCTAAGGCTCATTTATGTGCCAAACCAAGGACAGATACTTGTTTCTCATGTTTGCAATGGGGGGTTACTGCAAGTTTTGTGGTTGGGTAAGAAATTTTGGCTTCAAGATGATGAATCTTGTGAGGAGGCCGTCAACAAAAATCCCTCTGATACTGAAAGTAACTAATTTTGATGTAGCATTCTGAGCAATCAATTTTGGAGACTATATATTGTAACTAGGACCGTGGCTCCTTTGTACTTGGTTCCACTTTGGAAATAGTTAGTATGTGGCAGGTTGCATCATCGAAAATATGCCCCGAGTGCGATTAGAAAGCTCAGGTTTGGGGGAGACACAGCCTAACCTGCCTGCGCCCTGTAATAAAGCAGCTCCACTCAAAATCGATGAGCATGCAGGGCCCCGTATTTGCACTATGATCGTCCAACATGCTGTTTCCCTTATACCAATCAAATTCCCTATCCTGGTGGCTCCGGTAATGGAGCAGTTTTTTTATTTATGGAAGTTAAAAGCATACCCATTTTACCACAAGTGAGATTAGTATCCAAAATGGAATAGTCCATTCCATCATCACGCACTTCCCTAACAGAGAATTTACAAGAACTTCCAACATCAGATATCGCCACCCTTATTTAAGTGAAGATGGCCCTGATTTGCGCGCATCTTGCAGAATCACCTTCTCAACAATACTAGATTACCAATGCACATCCCCCATAATGCTGGATTCCATACCTTCATCATCGAAACCATTATTCAAAAGCTTCAAGTGAGCTTATGTATCTTTTCCAATCCATCAAATTCACTGGCAGTAAGAAAAAATTTCAACAGATATACAATATTTTGAATTTTGGGCTCCAAATCAACATAGAACATGGAGTAATTGTTCTTTGTATTTTTTCTATTTTCTACTAATAATTGTTCTTTGTTGCAACAGCAAACAACAGCAATCTATTAATAAAAAATATTAAATGATAACAAGCATACATATTCCCCTGCTTTTTACAAACTGGTACTTTTTTTGGTATGTATCTATGGATACCCACCACAGCCATAGAATCTCGCCTTGACCCTGATTTACTGGCAACGTCACAACTCTTAAGTAGCTTCACTTTTTTCAACTCCTTAGAGAGGTCATGATTCCCAACAGTAGTAAACCATGGCGGGTGTAAGGAGACAAGATTTTGCATGTATGTATGTATCTCAGTACAAAATGAGTAGAAAGACCAAAATCTTGTATTATCCAATATGTACAATGTAAGATTGATGGACAGCTTCCTACTTCAACCTGTTTTCATCCCGTAAAGCAATTAGCATGGACACCCATGTAAACATACCCTGCACTCTAGAAACAGGTAACCCTCGAAGCAGAAGTTGAAGCAAACCTCTTGCTTCTGAAGGGCGACTTGAAGAGCCCTCTTCTCGAATCTCTGACAGTTCTTGCGTTCTACAAGGGAATTGAGAATAAGCAGACAATAATTGTTGATGAATCTCCTCCATTTGCCCTTGTAGTTCGTCTTCTCTATCCATGTCAATCAGGTCCTGGTGAGAAAAAAGAGTACACATCAATCATTATAACTCTATTAACCACACTGACACAGATTACGATACAAAAAAGTTAATATGCATTTACCTGAGCATTGAAACTCTTAAATATGGGATGGAACCTCTTTTTACAATATTCGTTGAAGAGGAGAGTTAATATGAAAAGCGGAATGATGAAGCCTGAGGCAATTGGAGATTTTTTCAGGCCAAAGACCCCCAGAGCAATAATCTGTGTAAGCAACAATGAGAAAACTGTGGCATTGTGCACAACAGGCCACATCAGTCCTCCACTTTCGTACTTCGAGACATAAACATTAAGTATCTGCATCAAATAATTACACCAAAGATGCCGTATTCATTTTCCAACGTGCCAAACAAAGGATAGACTTTCACACAAAAAAAAACTTTCACATCTAACCCTTCGTAATTGCCAAAATAAACATCACGGAGACAATATGTATATACATATATATACCACACGTGGTTAGCCATGTGTATTATAATAAAATATCTTAAACTCAATTCTCACAAATAAACTCAGATTATGGAGGAAAAAAACATCAGAAACATAACTAGGAATGGAATGAGGTGCAAAATAACATTTGCCTGCATCCAACTTTCAAGAATGGTAAAAATCAGGAGTAAATACGTCAGGCAAGGTTATAAATGTACCCACAACCTCTTTGTTGGAAACCTTACTCATTAGAGAGCCTAAAAGAAAGATGACTTCCCGTCATTCAGAGCAAGCAAGCAGTTGCTAACACTGAATTAAAACTCTCTACCAAAAAAATCACTAAAGCCCATGTTTTTAATAATATTCTATAGCTTCCTATAACAATTCTATGCAGTTTATGACCCAGAACAGGGTATCCTAAGTCCAACCTCTCATAAAAACAGGAAGCAACCAAGATTGAAAGGGACTTAAGTAGATACAAGCTTTCTATTCAGAGATGATTGAGTACTTAATGGTAGAAATTGTGGTCAAAGAGGTTAAATATAGGGGTTGGTTGGCATTTGGCTTCAAACAAGGGGAATTTTTAGATACATTCCGAAAGGTGTATCACTCTAAAAGTTTGTAAAGTATTCCTAATGAGGAGACTAAAAAATCTAAACGTAATTGAAATTAGTTTTGAGGAACATCCCATATGAGTATAACTAATGTTTTCCAATACTTCAATACTCCATAAGAGATTTTAGTATGTAATGTGTCATTATTAATTCTGCTATCATGACATCTCTTTGACGCCTTCTCTTGCAAGGATAAATACGTTTTCTAAGACAAACTGATACCAAGACAGTTGATATACCACTGAAAGAGCAGACAAAACTGCCTAATTAACCAGCATATAATCAGACAGAAAGAAACAGTTCCTAATCACATGTTAATAACTTAGTACCAAAAAGAGTCTTAATATAAAACTACATAAAGAAAATTTTGATATCATTTATGCACAGAACAATACCTGGTTGCGATATACAACATAACCTAGAAGAAAATACACCAGCAAGAACGGCAAAATTAAAGGTGCCAAAATGGAACAGGTAAAACCAAGGAGCCCAAATAGGAGAACTCTGGGAAGCTCTGTATGATATGGGAAAGATAATATGGCTGCCTGATCATCCTCACCCCTTAGTATGAATCTACGGAATAAGCTACACAAAAGGGCAAAAGGTTGCATGACTTCAAAAGACAAACTTGCCCAACCTGACGTGAGAACATAGGTGATAAAAAATGTTGCCTGCACACATAAAATAAGGCAATCCCATTCACTGCAACTTTCAAACCACATAAAATAAGCTCCGATACCATGTTAGAACTCCAAGTTAAATTGTATTTCTGAATAATGAAAGCTGTAATGCATAAGAGGAGGACTGATCTTATATAAAGATCAGATCCCCTAATACAAGACTAAACCTAAAACAGGAAATTACTTGTAACATAAGAAAAATTTTTTTGACTAAACTACCCTCTATTAAGAGGAGAACTAAAACTGAATACTTAAACAAAACAACATGTAAATATACTCTAACAAGTTCAACCAGTTCAAAATTTCAAAACATCATCATCATCATCATCATAAGCCTTATCCCAGCTATCTGTATGATTTCAAAACATTATTACTTTATTATAAATTCCATTAAATTATAATGCAAATAAAATAAAAATGGGAAGCTTTCTTAAAGCTGAGACAGCATCCTGCTGGACTCGAATTGCATAACAAATTCACTCAAAAGACCCAATGTGGGATAAACCCATTAGAAAATCAAATTGATCCGACCAACTAGAGACCATGCAAAAAGAAACAGGACTATAGGATCAAGTGTCAACTTTAAGCGAGCCACATTTTTTTTTTTTTGCTCTATTTAAGCTGACCATATGGTTAAAAAAATGAATTTAAAATTGTTCGAGGCCCCACAAATTAATAAAAACATCATATATAAGTCCTGCAAAAGAGATTCTTTCAGTCATGTAAATAAGAAAAACAATGGTATAAAAAAAAATCAAACTTGTTATCAAACAATGCCCTTAAAAGCTTAAATCGTCAGAAAAAAATAAACTATTAGTATCATCTAAGATTAAGCACCACTGAGAGTTGCACCTGAACAGATGCACGATGCAAAACAGGATCCATTGTTCTCACCACGAATTGTACCCAGAACCTCTAATAATGTTACAATAAACCATTTCCCTTAGAAGCATAGACTATTTATCGAAGAGATGGGCTATCTATTAACAATAAAGCTAACAAAAGTATTAAAAAAATCATACTAAATATTCTTAAAGAAAAGCCAAAGTTCCAAGCTAAATAATCACCTGCCTTGGTACAGCTTTTGCTAGCTGGAGGGGAATGTCTTTAGGACTAGAAATACTATATAGCTGATCAATGAAAGTTCCCGACAGCACGTTAACAAAAAATACGTTCCAAATTGTAAAATACAGAATCTTGTAGCAAGCACTCTTTTTCCTTCCACTTCTGGATACAGGCCCTTCAACAGCTGTAAATAGCATCATTATCGGGGGTACAATCAAAAGAAATAATAATAAAATGACACTTGGGAGATATCCCGTAACCAGCTGGCCAATATATTTCCTGCAACACATTGATAAATATGCGGTTATTTAGGCAATATCCTGTAAAAAATAATAAGTCATTCTGCACTATTCTTACTGAGTCAGATGATACATACTTCTTTAAAATTCCCTTCAGAAAGGGAAATATCCTCTGTAACTTCTCTAATTGCGATAGGCCTTGTACAAAGGTAACAGGAGGAAGAAACAAAATCACAAACACAACGGAAGCTAGAAGAATTGCAATCCTACGAATCCAAAGCTGTCTGTAGGGGATCCACAAATTAGACCAGTAAACATCTTCTGGTGCAGAAGCCAACTCAGTAACCCATAGCATCGGATTTGAAGATTGAAGAACTTGTGAAATCACCATAGCAGCATAGCGTGTTTTAAAGAAAACAAAAGCAGCAGCACATTCCTACAACAAGAAAACCACCACATTTATATGCCTACACCATTGACCCACCTTAACGAAATAGCAAAAAAAAACAAGTAAACCTTATCCGTTGAAAATGAATCTGGCAGACTGAAACATGGAATTTTCACATTCTGCTGAAGTTCATCACTGTAAAGCCTAGACGGGCCCGATGTAACACCACAAATACTGCATGTTACTCCAGGTGACCCACACTTTTGGTGAGCAGAAGAGGATTTCATGCGCACACATTTACTATAAATCTTATCCATATCAGTCTGCAGAAAATAGTTAAGACGTCAACCAGTAAAAATGCTTCACGTATTGAAATTTAAAAAGCTATTCTTTTGCAAATTCTAGCTTGAATTTTATGTGATTAAATTGAAATGAGCAATTATTTGCACTGATATCAAGATAAACCATAGATCTGTAGATGGACAATATAATAAAGTGGAATATCAAATCAAAGTAGAAAAAAAAAACAAAAAAGAATATCTCATAAAGAAAAGGCATGACAGCATTGATTTTAATTGCTAAGTCAGCCTTGAGCTACAGCAGGCAGCTAGTCTAATATATCCAAACCTAATGTCATCATCACCATATACCTATTTTTAAAGCTCGTCACAGGACTCAGATATGGATATGCGAATCCTGCAATTAAGCAATATAACTTTGGCAAATATACCATCACATTCTATATACACGTAGGTGAAAACATTTTTAAGAAAGATATTTTAAAGAAATCAATGTGTATAAGAAAACCAAATCGGGTCCCTTAGTATAAGGTGGAGGAGTATTATATTTATATCTCACACATCAATAATCAATAAACAATAACATGACAAAAATCAGATATTCTGTTGACCAACTAATCTTTTCCCCTCTCTTCTCCTCTCCACACCCCTTTCTACAGTTTGCGGTCACAGCTTATTTGGACTCTGCTCTCAGTTATATGCCATCTGGTCACTTAGCTATCCACTTGAGTGTAGTTTTTAAATACGTGTTGAATTAAGTATTGAAAAAAAAGAGACAAGATAATCATGATTAAAAAAATGAACAAGCCAAAAATGGTAACTACCAAAACATGCTTTCTGCATGTATTGCTTGCAGCAAAATTAAACCATATTTGAAACTGTTCTACACAATTTGCAGAACATATAATCTACAACCACTTTATAGGTTCAATTTAAATATTTCAAAATTTTTCATACACAATTTTGATGAGCGTGCATGGCCATCACATTCTGCAAGATTTAGCTTCAAATTGATGTATGTGTAGAGTATTTGTCATAAGTACGTAAGAATAAAATATTTATGTCTTATAAATGAGATCTTAAGCACTCAAGAAATCACAAAATGAAACAGAGCAAATTTTTGTAGGCAGTTTGACCATTATAGTCTTATAACTTTTTATGCTCAAATGTTTGCATATTGTTTTTCCTCTTAGGTACGTATATATATAGAGTACCTGTAACCATCTTACCAAGAATGTTCGCCTTTAAATCATCAAATTACCAGGTAAAAAGGTTTAAGAATGCTTCTGCAGTGAAATAATACCATTTATTTTTCGATTCACCAAAAAAGTAGAACACTGAAGTTCACTGTCCAGTTAACTAATTTACCTTATTGGCATTGCACCTGGATATATGACTATTGGTCAGTTACAAGCCCATCAAAGTAATTCTTGGCCAAATTTTAGGATTACATGGCATTGCCTTCATAAAAACTCTATTAAAAGTAACGCAGCTAGGAATAAATTGAATCTGTACTAATCTTAAATGGTGGTTGATAAATAAAAAGGTAATTCAACGATATTTACTTTCCCCACCCAATTGATAAAAATTTGTAGCATTAAATTGTAAGCTCTACCAAATATAAAGGGCTCAGGCATGCACTTAACATAATCATAATCATAATCAAGTAGCGCCTTTTCCAACCATTTGGGGTCAGCGACATGGATCTTACTCCTCCATTCAGGCCTGTTTTAGGCTACCTCTTTTATAAGATATAGTAAAGTCAAATCCTTTTTTATTACCTCCATCCAAGTTCTCTTAGGTCTCCCTCTCCCTCTCCATCTCCCTCTTTTAGCATCGTTTACATGCATCACTTCTAATCTTCTCACAGGGGCATATATTGGTCTTCTTTACATATGCCCATACCAACACAACCTACATTCCCTCAGCCTCTCCCCTAAAGGAGCTACCCTTAAACTCTCACAAATATATTCATTTATAATCCTATCTCTCTGAGTTATCCCACTCATCCACCTTAACATTCTCATTTCGGCTACATTCAACTTATTTATATGACTTCTCTTTGGTGTCCAGCACTCCGCTCCATAGAGTATTGCATGCCTAATGGTTGTCCTATAGAACTTGTTTTTAAGCCTTTTTAGAACTTGCCTATCACACAACACTCTCGAAGTTGCCCTCCACTTTACCCACCCCGCATTTATCTTATGCACCACATCACTATCAATATCTCCTTCTTTATGAATAATGGATCCTAAGTAACGGAATTGATCACACCTTGGCACTTCTTGCCCATCTATTTCAACTAAGGTTCTACCTATAGTTCTACCTTCCTTAAAATTAAATTCCATGCACTCTGTCTTAGTCCTACTTTTTTTAAAACCTTTTTGATTCAACTAAGGCATGCACTTAACATAATCATAATCATAATCATAATCAATTAGCGCCTTTTCCCAACTATTTGGGGTCGGCGACACGGATCTTACTCCTAGGCATGCACTTAACATGCTTAACAATAATTCTCTCTCTCCTCTTGCATCTCCATCTTCTTCTCATTCTCTGTACTCGTTGAATTAAATAACTTTGTCCAGTTATAACATGTCTAGCATCTGGCTAAACCAACCAAACCACAAATATCCGATTCACATTGTTTCTGACGGCTCTTAAATTATGAAACAGGTAAAATGATTACAACGATAGATAGAAAAATACACTCACTGCAATATTATTGACAATTCGAAAATGATTCTAAAATTCTACTAAGAGGGTTATAACAATGAATAAAAAACCATTATGATGGATTAACAACAAATCAACACTAATTTTAAGATTACTATTAAACTAGAATATAAATAAACTAAAAGAAAATAAGAATTGTGTACCATCAATTTGTGAACTTTTCCAGTCCGATAAACCATTTGATGAGATAAATAACTTAGCCCATGATACTTTTCGAAAAACCTATGCACAGATTCACTGAAAGATTTCTCTGTTGATTTTGGAATGGAACGAACAAGAACTGTGAAATGACTTGGATTTGGAGGGGATTCTCTAATATATGAGAGTCTCATTTTGGTGACAGTCTTATATTCCTGAACAAAAACATGAGATAGAATTGTCAATACATTTTAGAGGCATAACTACAGGACATATACTCACTCCTTCCCATATCTAATTTTTGTTCATTTTAGAAAACCAAATAGGAACTTAAAGTTGGACAAAGGGAGTATAATTTTAGATAACAAACTAATCCTTACAAAGTATAAAAGGACACATGCTGAACAGGATATGATGTACAATGATAGGCAGTGAACCCAGAGCCTGAAAGTAGCACAATAACAAACAATTAGAAACACCCATATCTGTCCAATTAAATTCTCTTCTTAACAACATGTATGAACCAGCCAGCCCGGCTAGAATCTTCATTCAGGAAGAGCTATAAATGAAATTTCTAATTCATTGAGATCTTGGTAGATATTGAACACTGATCATAGCAGAGAGAAATACAACATTTCCACACATCTACATTAATACTAAACAAATTAATACTGAGGTTAATACAAAGGCAACCATTAAAATCAATCAAAATTTTTATCCTTTCAACTCAACTAAGCCCAAACTTAAATTTTATAAGACTCCGTTCCACCAGAATCAACAAATCAAAAAATACTTCCAAGGATCTAAACATACCACTTTGACCCTTGCTTGACATTTTCGATAGTGAACACATCCAATGACTCTGACGGAATGTGCTTATGATGCATCTCCTGTCCATAATAATTCATGGGAAGCACCAAAAATATGCACACGGTTGCAGCAATGGAAAAGATCCTGATGCTGTAAATGCACAAAAATATCAAATCTTCAACGAAAAAGATGCACAGTAAACAATATAGTGAGTATGGATACTCCCTACGTCCTGTTTTTGATGCTTCATATGGTCAATTTAAGTGCATTTTGAACCTCTTCTTCTCCCATCAATCGGGGTTTCCACCATCCAATAAAAATTAACGTTTTTCCAGCATCTAGAACAGGACAGAGGGAGTATAAAACTAATCATGCAACTTCATCCTGGTGCATACAAATTCAAGTAATGGGGAGGAAGGCGGTAAATTTTTATATAATAACTAGGAATTAGTAAAACTAATCATGCAACTTCATCCTGGTGAATGGTGCATAGACACCCACATTCTGTAAGGATACAAATATAACCAGAATAAGAATATGGAAGAAAGACAAAGTAACAAACAAGAGCCCTTATACCTAATAACTCAAAATGTAATTTTTCTTCTTTCGCTGCAATTATAGATCCAATCCAGCATACAACTAGTATCAAGGCAGAGATAATTTTCTTGTATTGCAACACATCTGTCCATTTCCAATTTACCTTTACTCACGAAATAATGAAGTTTGACCAAACCTTAACTTTCCTACAATTTTGCAACTTAACAACTAACTAATGAATACAAAATTAGCCAGCTAAACTGCACAATCATGAACATAATTTAATATATGTATCAACCCTCTATCTTTTAAAAAGCCACCTAGAGCCAAATGAATATGTCTAGAAAATATAATTTTTCAATCATTTCCAAAATGAACCTGTCTAAATAACCTTATTCCGAGTTTCTCTCGCACGGTCTAGACAACCTTACTGTCTGTATGCCTGCATCCTCTGTTTTCCAAAAAAGAACTGACCTTCAATCAATGAAAACATTCAGGGATTTGTTCTCATACTTGATACTACTAGGAGATCTTCTTTCCTAAATTAAATCATTTAAGATATTTTGAAGCAAAAGGTATGTTGACCTAAATTTTGGCATTGCAGCAAACGAGCTGATGCATCTCTAAAATATAAAGCACTGCAAGGTAAAACTAGGATTCAATTCCTGCAATTTCTATATTCATGGATGAAACATAAGCAGCATTCACACACCGAGTGGACTCTCTCCTACTAATAGCAGTGTAAACTGGAAGAAGCCACTTAGCCAAACAGAAAAAGATGCTTCCTGAAAGATATCACAAACCATTCCAGCCAGATGTATATATTGTATACAAACACCAATGTTACTAATATGCCAACTAGTTCAGTAACTTCTTCTACCAAAAGATAATCAGACAAAATACAGCTCGACATATTCACAAAAGGTGGTCATATAAACTATCCAGACAATACAAACATGAAGATTTAACCACCTGAAAACAAGAGATCTGAGGAAAACCACAGCATCCAAACCAGCAATTGACAGGATCTCAGCCTCCGATGGTTCCCACGCCTTAACAATCCAACTTGCCGAAGGTATTAATCTCTCTAAGCTGATGCATATGTCCTGAGGATGTCTATGCATTTCGGCAAGCCTGCGGCCAAAGTACACAGCAAAATTGCATGGTTGTTTCCTCAAGATCGAATACGAACACAACAGTACTGCAGAGACCCCAATATTGATGCCAGCTGAGGTCAAAAGAGCAGATATATTCATCTTTCTCTCCTAACGATGAATAACCTCGAAGTATTCAGTATCAGATAGTTCCTGATCTAAGACAACATGCTCCGCAGCTACAAAAAGGGAAAATTCAGCATTTGACTAAAGATCAGTTTGCAGTAAAAGAAACAGCAATGGATGTCTAAAACATGAGATTCTAAAAAATTCACAGTTCATACATCTGAAAGAAAACTGAATAGGAGTACACACTTAAATGCCTATAAGCCCTTACTACTCTTGCACTCAAACACAGATTCGGGGTGTCTAAAACTAACTTGAGATCTCCAAAATTTACTGTTCATACATCTGGAAAAAAAATAAAGGAAAATGATAATGCTCCACCAAACACCTGGCATGAGTTGGGTAGTGAAAAGGTGGACCATGTGAGGCCCACTTAGACTTCTAATAAAAACACTGGCGTATGTCTGCATACGTGTACAGTTGTCAGCTTCCAACTAAAAAGGCATACATTGACGGAAGCTTATAAGCACTTATTAGTCTTGCACTTGTTCGCAAAATTGGATGTTCAAAACTTGAGATCCCCACAATTCACAGTTCATAAAGTTGAAGGAAATCTAAAAAGGATTACAATATCAAAATGCCTATAAGCACCTACTGATCTTGTCACTCGAATACATAATAGGGTGTCTAAAGCCAACTTAAGATCCCCAGCATACAAAGTTCATGCACCTGAAAGAAAATTAGGAGTAGACAATCGATTGCTTATATGCACTCTTCATACATCTGAAAGAAACTAAAAAGGAGTACACAATCGAATGCTTGTAAACACTTATTGGTGATCTCAACATAGTTTTTAGAGACCCAATTCTGTGCTTGAATGCAAGATTAATCCTGCACTATAACACAGAATTGGGTCATCCTACACTTAATTTCTCCATTGTCTAACTCCTGTTTCCATGCATACAAAACTATACTCTTTTTATCTCCCAAATTGACACGGATTACTCTCACCATTCCACCACACTCTCCTTCCAGAAGAAAAAAACACACGTCGTCATCTCAATACTCTCCATAAATTCCAACTTCCACAAGCAAACGATCCAGTTTAACCCGCATTTTCAACAAACAGAAACAAGAGGAAATCTGAAAGAATTGTGCCATTTCATTATAAGTTCAAATTGAAAATTTCGCCTTGCCATTCTAATTGAATGCTTATAACCACAAAGTTCATACATCTAAAAAAACTACTCCCTCCGGGCACATTTAATAGATGCAATTGATTTTCAAAATAAACTAATTTAGAGTACAAAGGTGTACACAATCGAATGCTTCTAAGCAATTATTTGGTGATCTAGACTTAGATTTAGATACCCAATTCCGCGTTTGAATGCACATCAAACCCATGTTACTAATACTCTCTTCTGCAAGCATACAAATCAGTTTAATCCGCAATTTCCAGAAAGAAGCAAAAATTTTCAAACAAAAAAGTGCCAAATCAATACAAAGACCAACAGATCATGCATTCCAATCATAAAGATCCAGAAAGACAAACCAAAACCAGGCGAGTGAGAGCGTCGAGCCCTCCGGTTCCGTCTGGGCGTTGGGGCAATGAAACAAAGCAAAGTTCCCAATCTTTGAAGCCAAAGTGAGAGCCAAGCATCGAAACCCAGAGCCTTGGAGAAGAAGCGAATGCAGGAGTGAAGCAAAGGCGCAGCGAAGAAAATGCCGCAAAATCCGCTCAAGCCCAGGCGACGGCCATTGCAGAAGCTCCCGTATAGGCGGCGAAGGAGGCGGCGGTGGTGGTGGTGGGCCGGAGGAGGCCGTGGCTGCTGGCTATTGGGCGGCGCGGCGAGAGTGTCGGCCACGTGGAGGGAGAATCCTGGGTAACTTACTAACTGCCGCCGCTGGTGGGTCCCGCATTCTTGGACTTTGACTTTGTTGTCTGGAGTACAGGTTAGCCGTTGAATTGTTTGAGTGGACGGCTGAGATATGAGGCAAAAGTAAATTTGGCAAATACGCGTATTTGCGCTTTTTTGTCAGCTAATAATTGGATAAATTATTGGTTGCAACCGACATAATACTCCAAGACGCCGGTTGGTGCTAAACTGCTAAAGAGCACGTGCATAGCTTCTGCGACGTAGATCTTTAAAATCGAGGGCTACTGTTATGACGTAGGATGCCGGTTGTACGTAATAATTTTCCCAATAATTGAAGTCGTTTACTGTGGCATCAATGTAAATCATCCAATAATTTAGTAATTACTCAAGAATTAATGATGACTACCATTGATACGGGGAAGTTAATATTACATTTGGTCACTTTTAATTGACTGTTACATAATTGGTTAATTTATTTAGATATGGGGTCCGTAATAAAAACTTAGGCTTTGTGAACAAGAGAGTGTCTTTCATTTTTCATTGCAGGGACCTCTCAACCTAAGGTCACTATCGGGCAGCCTTCATCGCCGTCTCCATAGAATAATTAGCTAGGCAATTGTTTCATCTAATTTTGATATGCAGATTTTACTAAGGGAAAAGTTTAAATGAGATCGCTCTCATATAGCTTATATGAGGCCACTTTAAATCATAGCCCTTGGATCTTAATCTAACAACTACAAATAGCCATAATGATCTCACCCACTCCCTGATGTGACACACTCACCTACCCACTGATTTAATATTCATCCTCCGATCGGAATCCAACGGCTATAAAGATTGGCCTCATGCTCCTTATACGAGAACGATCTCATGTAAACCCTTCCCTTTTACTAATTACCTCGATTAATAGTGAATGGAGTAAGTATGTAATTATCGTTTGCGAAAAGTTTAAATTATGTTGACTTTGATCCAATGGGTGGGTGGGTGATTTAAACCGGGCAGTGATAATCCTACATCAGATTCCTATACATTTTCATAGACATCAGCTCTGTATGGAAATGTGTAGAAAATCTGATGTACAAATATCGTTTCCTATTTAAACCCATCTTGTGCAAGATTTGATGTCCGCTGTCGTATTGAAATCCGCTGACTTGAGGAGCCTCAACTCACGTAGTTCGCATGAGCCGTGTCTCGTACAAACATGACCCTTGTTTTTTTTTGCTACAAAGGACCCTTGTTGTTTTGGTAGAGAAAACATCTTATGGAACATCAATTCATTTATTTTTATAAAATTAATTTGGAGAAAGAGTTAGATTAGCACATATTGAGGGTTGTTGAATCTTTAGGACCCAATTCACCGAAGCATTTTTGGTCTGCCTCGAGTCTATCCTCCATTAGATGGGAGCCCTCGATCCTCAAGATTGACAGTTTTACACACTTCAGTTGTTGCTCGAGCTCACAACTGAAGTGTGTGTGTGTGTATGATTGTTCTTGATGATTGAAGGCTCCTATAAATGGAGGAGACGGTAAAGTCTTCCAAGTTCCAACAAGAATCCTGAAAGCAATCGAACCCTTTGAGCACGTAACATGTTGCCAATCCCCTCCGGCACGTATAAGTCCCACCCGTAAACATTTAGACACATTAGACCAATTGTGATATAGTCCTCGGTAGATGGCCAACAGAGTGTGGTGCCACTAAGCCATTTTTAGGAACAGAAAAGATAAAAAAAACGTTACTATATTCACTCAGCTCAAACAATCCAAGCTTTGAGTTGAGTTGAGCCAAGCCAAGTCTTGGCAATTATTTCACCTATATATCGATATTGGGCCTCAGCCAATATAGCGTTATGAGGTTGTATCGGGATTGACGGGCTTTTTAAATATCTCCGGACGGGCGATATATCTGTCCTGTATTTTTTTTATTTTCCACTGTCACTTTTTTAATTAAGATAATTAAAAAAGGGGGAATTTATATAATAAATCACAAAAAAAAATTCTAATTTGATGCACTATAAAAAATATTTATCGAACAGGGTATCTTACAAGCCACGCAAGCGGCAGCGCATGGTTTTTTTTTAAAACTGACCCGAAAGGTGTCGGTTGAACTGACGCCTTTTGAGTTAAAAGAGAAAGGCGTCGGTCTGTCCCATTTTAAAGGGTCGATCACTTCAACGATTTATATTTTTCTCATATTTGATCCATTTTTGTCCAATTTTTTTTATTCTTCCTTATTTTTAGTGCTCTTTCTAGTCATTATGATATCACAAAGATGTTAAGCCATCGCATGCTATTTATCAAAAAAATACCACAAAAATTACGATAAATAGTATGTGATGGTTCAACATCTTTGTGATATCATGATGACTAGAAAGAACACTAAAAATAAAGAGGAATGAAAAAAATGGGCAAAAACGAATCAGAAATGAAAGAGATATGCATCGTTGAAGTTTGTCCCACTAAAATAGCTCTAGGTCTCTTAAAAAATTTGTCCCTTTAAATGGGCGATCACTTCAACGATACATATCTCTATTATTTTTTATCCGTTTTTACTAATTTTTTTTGTCATTCTTCTTTATTTTTAGTGCTCTTTCTAGTCATCGTGATATCATGGGCTTTTTACATATTACCTGGCGCCAAGTATGGTTTTATCATATTACCTGGTTTTTCTCGTGACTTCTCATATGACCTGGAATCGGCACCTAGAGTACCGAAAATGCCCTTCTTTTACGTTTTTTATGCATTTTGTATCCGAAATGCTTCATTCTTCCCAAAATTAACGATTTACAGGATCATCAAGTTGGGGAAGAAGATATTCCGGCAAAGATCCATCCATAATCGCAGTTCAAACCATCGCCGGCGCCGTCCAACCCGAAAAAAAAAATTTCATGCCAAAAAACTGTAAAAACAGCGGGAAAGACGAAAAAAAATCTATGATGAATGGATTTTGATGTAAGAGCAATGGGAAAGCCCTCCCAACTACAAAAATT
Source organism: Houttuynia cordata (assembly GCA_039654745.1). Taxonomy (NCBI): domain Eukaryota; kingdom Viridiplantae; phylum Streptophyta; class Magnoliopsida; order Piperales; family Saururaceae; genus Houttuynia; species Houttuynia cordata. The sequence continues at coordinate 1,835,677 of CM077512.1, forward strand.
AAGATCTACATGTAAAGAAACACATATAAAGATCACCCATTGGTGTTCGACTGCTCTTGGACGTGAAATAAAAGGATAAAAATGGGCAAAAACGTGAAATACTCGTCGGCGAGCGACAAGTTCCATTTATATATCTTTCTGTGATACTAATGAGGTGGAAGAGAAGGAAAAATAAGGAAGAACAAAAAAAAAATGGACAAAAACGGATAAAAAATGAGCAAGTTATGACATTTTGAAGATTGTCATTTATCGTGTTGTCGACGACACGACTTGATTCAAGTCGTGTACTATGCAACACGACTTGAATCCAAGTCGTGTTATATGCAACACGACTTAAATTCAAGTCGTGTTGCATATAACACGACTTGGATTCAAGTCGTGTTGCATAGTACACGACTTGAATCAAGTCGTGTCGTTGACAATCTTCAAAATGTCAATCTTCAAAATGTCATAACTTGCTCATTTTTTATCCGTTTTTGCCCATTTTTTTTTGTTCTTCCTTATTTTTCCTCCTCTTCCACCTCATTAGTATCATAGAAAGATATAGGATGGAAAAAGAAGAAAAAATAATAAGAAAGAAGAAAGTGAAATGATAAAAATAGGTAAAAGGGTAAAATACTTGTCGGCGAGTGACATGTTCCATTTATATATCTTTCTATGATGCTAATGAGGTGTAAGAGGAGGAAAAATAAGGAAGAACGAAAAAAAATGGGCAAAAACGGATAAAAATGAGCAAGTTATGACATTTTGAAGATTGTCATTTATCGTGTTGTCGACGACACGACTTGATTCAAGTCGTGTACTATCTGACACGACTTGAATCCAAGTCGTGTTATATGCAACACGACTTAAATTCAAGTCGTGTAGCATATAACACGACTTGGATTCAAGTCGTGTTGCATAGTACACGACTTGAATCAAGTCGTGTCGTCGACAACACGATAAATGACAATCTTCAAAATGTCATAACTTGCTCATTTTTATCCGTTTTTGCCCATTTTTTTTCGTTCTTCCTTATTCTTCCTCCTCTTACACCTCATTAGTATCATAGAAAGATATATAAATGGAACATGTCGCTCGCCGACAAGTATTTTACACTTTTACCTATTTTTATCATTTCACTTTCTTCTTTCTTATTATTTTTTCTTCTTTTTCCATCCTATATCTTTCTATGATACTAATGAGGTGGAAGAGGAGGAAAAATAAGGAAGAACAAAAAAAAATGGACAAAAACGGATAAAAAATGAGCAAGTTATGACATTTTGAAGATTGTCATTTATCGTGTTGTCGACGACACGACTTGATTCAAGTCGTGTACTATGCAACACGACTTGAATCCAAGTCGTGTTATATGCAACACGACTTGAATTCAAGTCGTGTTGCATATAACACGACTTGGATTCAAGTCGTGTTGCATAGTACACGACTTGAATCAAGTCGTGTCGTCGACAATCTTCAAAATGTCAATCTTCAAAATGTCATAACTTGCTCATTTTTTATCCGTTTTTGCCCATTTTTTTTTGTTCTTCCTTATTTTTCCTCCTCTTCCACCTCATTAGTATCATAGAAAGATATAGGATGGAAAAAGAAGAAAAAATAATAAGAAAGAAGAAAGTGAAATGATAAAAATATGTAAAAGGGTAAAATACTTGTCGGCGAGCGACATGTTCCATTTATATATCTTTCTATGATGCTAATGAGGTGTAAGAGGAGGAAGAATAAGGAAGAACGAAAAAAAATGGGCAAAAACGGATAAAAATGAGCAAGTTATGACATTTTGAAGATTGTCATTTATCGTGTTGTCGACGACACGACTTGATTCAAGTCGTGTACTATCTGACACGACTTGAATCCAAGTCGTGTTATATGCAACACGACTTAAATTCAAGTCATGTAGCATATAACACGACTTGGATTCAAGTCGTGTTGCATACATAGTACACGACTTGAATCAAGTCGTGTCGTCGACAACACGATAAATTACAATCTTCAAAATGTCATAACTTGCTCATTTTTTATCCGTTTTTGCCCATTTTTTTTCGTTCTTCCTTATTTTTCCTCCTCTTACACCTCATTAGTATCATAGAAAGATATATAAATGGAACATGTCGCTCGCCGACAAGTATTTTACACTTTTACCTATTTTTATCATTTCACTTTCTTCTTTCTTATTATTTTTTCTTCTTTTTCCATCCTATATCTTTCTATGATACTAATGAGGTGGAAGAGGAGGAAAAATAAGGAAGAACAAAAAAAAATGGACAAAAACGGATAAAAAATTAGCAAGTTATGACATTTTGAAGATTGTCATTTATCGTGTTGTCGACGACACGACTTGATTCAAGTCGTGTACTATGCAACACGACTTGAATCTAAGTCGTGTTATATGCAACACGACTTGAATTTAAGTCGTGTTGCATATAACACGACTTGGATTCAAGTCGTGTTGCATAGTACACGACTTGAATCAAGTCGTGTCGTCGACAACACGATAAATGACAATCTTCAAAATGTCATAACTTGCTCATTTTTTATCCGTTTTTGTCCTTTTTTTTTCGTTCTTCCTTATTTTTCCTCCTCTTCCACCTCATTAGTATCACAGAAAGATATATAAATAGAACTTGTCGCTCGCCGACGAGTATTTCACATTTTTGCCCATTTTTATCCTTTTATTTCATGTCCAGGAGCAGTCGAACACTAATGGGTGATCTTTATATGTGTTTCTTTACATGTAGATCTTAATTTTTTTAGTTGGGAGGGCTTTCCCACTGCTCTTACATCAAAATCCATTCATCATAGATTTTTTTTCGTCTTTCCCGCTGTTTTTACAGTTTTTTGGCATGAAATTTTTTTTTCGGGTTGGACGGCGCCGGCGATGGTTTGAACTACGATTATGGATGGATCTTTGCCGGAATATCTTCTTCCCCAACTTGATGATCCTATAAATCGTTAATTTTGGGAAGAATGAAGCATTTCGGATACAAAATGCATAAAAAATGTAAAAGAAGGGCATTTTCAGTACTCTAGGTGCCGATTCCAGGTCATATGAGAAGTCATGAGAAAAACCAGGTAATATGATAAAACCATACTTGGCGCCAGGTAATATGTAAAAAGCCCTGATATCATAAAGATATTGAGCCATCATATACTATGTATCGTGGTTTTATGGTATTTTTTTCGATAAATAGCATGCGATTGCTTAATATTTTTATGATATCATGATGACTAGAAAGAGCACTAAAAATAAAAAAATAAATTTTTTTTGTAAAAACAGATAAAAAATGAAAGAGATATACATTGTTAAAGTGATCGCCCATTTAAAATTGGATAAAAGCAACACAAGGAGTGAAAGACATCGGTTCGCCTTTCTCTTAACTCAAAAGGCGTCGGTTCATGTGACAACCCCAAATTTTTAAAAAAAAAATTAAATAAAAGTATAATTGATGGCGTATTGATGTGAGAAACCATAAACTCCAGGGTTAAATAAGAAGATTTATGGAATAATACAAATTTTAGGGGAAGTTATATTCTTAATTAAAGTAAGATTAGGCAAAGTGAAATATGATAACTAATGTTGAACTAAGTTGAATTATTAAGGTAAGTAATGTATAAACCTTAATTAAACTAATAGTTGACCACTGGTCACATTAATGCTCTCGGCCAGAACTGTTTCTGCGCCGACAGCTTAAACCTAAAAGGTCATAACTATATCTACAGGTGTTGGAATAATATGCCGTCAGTTGCGTTGGATTTTAGACTCATAGGAGCATCTACTATAAAAATATTTCATCCTAATTTCTCACGTGCTATTGGTGGGAATTTCATGAACCTTGCTGATCTGTTTTGGACAGAACCCTATTTTCTAATTATAGTCCTACTCAGAGTAGGAATGGAGTAGTGTTGCATAGTGGAATTAGATTACTTAAAAGCTCAAAGTTTGAACATCTAGAAGAGTGTTTTGAGTTGGAGATATGCCTCGCGCAATAGATAAGTTTGTAAAGATAGGATTGTAGAGTCCTACTTGAAGTAGGAATAACATCAAGTGTTAATCTAGGATAAGACTCTTCAAAAGTTAGAAGTCGGTCAGGTAGAGGATAAGTCTGACACCAAGATGAGTTGTAGATGAGTGGATTGACACAATCTCCTGTATGATATACTTCTACTTGGAGTAGGATTTGCAAGAAGAATCAGATGGACGATGGAAAAAGGAAACCTACTGTGCTATGACTCCCTCTAGCGATAGGATTAGTTTCAGAGAATCCTTATAGTTATAAACTTACCCCATATGGATAGACTTCAAACGGGATAAGGATGAAGAGTTACCTATTGGAGTAGGACTCCAATTGAGGTGGTTGGGACGTCCTCTATAAATAGAGGAGCCAGCTCCCGCGTTTTTTGCAATTCTCTCACTCTTTCTCCTAATTGCCGACTCCTTTCTCTTCTCTTTTGCTCTCTCGACCCTATTTTTCTTCTCTCTCGTGCCTCTCTCTTGCTGGCTGACTTAAAGAGGTGTCAAAGGAGGTACATAGGATGTTGGAATTAAGTCAAAGTGAGAAGATATCGATGAATGGTTTGAGGTAGGATGTTTTTACGCAATTTTTTCTTTGGTTCTGTTCTTCTACAACGCCTAGATTTTCTTGCGTTTGAAGTCAAATACTTGAGTGTTCCTACTAATGTTGAGTTGAATATTATTCATACTTATACTCTTGTGACCTTTCTTGAATTATATGCATTGTTGTCATGTTAAAATTGTAATAATCGATTACGATCACTTACATGATTCGTGTCTCTATTGCATGTATTGTGTTAAGAAAGAACCCTAATTTGTGTTGGTCTTTTCTTTCGGCTACTATTTTCAAGTGAGACATTGCTATTCAGTTTTAGAAGTCCTAATTCCTAAAATTAAGACTTATTTAATCAAGGTTATAACATTTCTAAATATATAGGATTTTTCTAAGCATTACGGTCAGTCCCGGAACAGTTTTCATTTTCGACTAGACTAATTTCTGCATCGATACCCTGTACGAGATAATTCATAAGTAATTGTAAAAAAATCAAAAAAATACGTTATCAGTTGTGTTATATTCTAGACTCACACGAATATCTCCACTAATTTTCTCCAGTCCATAAACTGTTAGTATTATTCTCGGGAGGTGTGTCTTTCCACCCCTTCTGTTCTAGACAGATTTTGCATTCTTGAATTCTACTGATCTAAATAATATCCATAACTAAGTGTATTGACCAATCACCTATGATCAATCATGTGTCAGCCTATATTTATGTATTATGTGATGAATACTCTAACTATTAATTGTCTAAAATGAGGTGTTATAAAAGTGTCTTGCAAAGTTTATAAAAGAAGCCTATTTATGTTGGTTTACATATCTATTGTCTTTTTATTCCAAATACTCTACCAACCCTTTATGAGGCCTTAATATACTAATACAAACTAGTTCTACCATGCTGATATGTTTTAAATTAATTATATAAGGCTTATAATTATAATTCAGTAATACTAAAAATACTATAAGTATTGTCAGCTTTTCTAAGAACCATGACCGATCAATGTGTAAAGTCTTAAATTAGTAACATATATATATATATATATATATATATATACGAGTAACTAAAAAATACTATTATCTGTTAAAATATAATAGCTACGAGTCTTCGTGTCATGAACCGGTCCTTAGGTTTATAACCTATTGTATCATCAACTTTCTGTCTTTTCTATACACCTTGAACACCAATTTGAGTTTCAAGTCTTCTATCTCTCTTAAAGCCACGATGAGCAACATTTCCCTATATATGTCTTTTATGGGGTTTCTTACTTAATTCAACTACATGTAATGCTTCTGTATTTGCTTGAATACTTCTAGTAGTTATATCCGGAGAATTAAATTCCTCAGGGATTGGCGTATCTCTGTAGTTTGCATTATGAAGTTTCCTCAGGGATTGGTGTATCTCTGTAGTTTGCATTATGAAGTTTCCTCATGGATTGGCGTATCTCTGTAGTTTGCATTATGAAATTTCCTCAGCGATTGGCATATCTCTATAGTTTGCATTATAAAATACTTTATTGAAGTCTCCTAAGAGATTAGAGTATCTCTAATGGAAATCATAGTATGCTCAAAAAGCCATAACAGAAACATTGATCTTTCGAGGTCTTTGTACTTATAATTGCGATTAGTGTATCCCTGCCTTTTCGAGGCACCATGTGCACTTTTTAGATTGTTAGGCATCATGGAAGGCCTACACAGTCTCTGCCCATCGTGTCCATGAACACGGATGGGGCCCACGTCCTAGACTCATGGCAAGGTTCTTATCGAGGACCCCTAGTGGCGAATGGGTATGCTGTCTACTTGTGAGTGGCAGTGATTTGAGAGCAGAAATTCACTCACTCTTGGCATTATCAATAGTTGTGGAGTTTAGTTATTTCATTCGGATATTTGAGTTTCCTGACATTAATGATGAATCATCTCTTTCAATTATCTTGTAACATATTGCAGATTCATGTTACAACTACGTCCACTAAATTATATTATTCTTGAATTGTCTTGTTATATTCTATTGCGGTTTTGCATTCTACTGGGTATTTCTATGGAATACTCATGCATCCGGCGATGCAGGTTTAGTTGCTGATAGCTCGTAGAGGAGAGCTGGACAAAAAGGTGGATTCGTAGAAGAAGAGCTCAAAGCTTATACTTTATAATTTCAGTTTATTTTGATGATTTTGTAATAATGGCTTTTGGAACATTAGAGAACATAACAAGTTATTATTTATTGTTCATTTTGGATTCTCATTTATAAATAGTTTATGTAATACCCGGTAATTTTCATTTAATAAGGCGGGAAATCCTATGCAAGGTAAGCATTTAATTCCCTTAATTTGAAGAGTTGTGATTTTGGTTTAATAAGAATTGGAATTGAGTTGAAACTTTAAAAATTTGAATTTGATTATAATTGAGGCTTTTTAAATTGGGAATTTGGAATTCCTATAGAAGGGAATGGTGGATGTGATTAGTGGGCAATTACTTAGATGGGACAGGTGATACCATGTGGCATGAAGAGGGAGCATATTTTCAAAAATTAAGTTGGAGGTTACACTTTTAATTTTAGTAAGCGATCCCATTGATTTTTATTCCCTATCAATTGAGGAGTTGTAACTAACCTAGAATCAAGGAAGTGAAAACTGAATTGGAGTAAAGAAGGCAAGCGCGTCTTGTGTGGGAGTGTGCCTTTTGGAGAAATGAAACTCAGCCTTCAGATGGAGATCCAATCTACGGTGAGGATTAGCTAAGGTTAATTGGGTTTGGGTTATATAAACTTGTTAACAGAGGAGCCAGCCACCCTTTGGAAAACTTGGGAGTTGTGCCCTAGTGGAGTGTCTCATCCTTTTTCCTCTCAGCCGGTAGCATTGGTGGTGGTAGTACAAACTCTGGTGCATGGGATCGCGAGAGCAAGGAAGGAGATTTGAAAGAGGCCATTCGCATAGAGAGATATTAATTTTCGTAAGAGGTAGCTGCACTTTTTCCCACAAACTCAGTATGAATATGATGTGTGATCATGCTGTGTTTGAAATATCATCGATAATATATGATTTTTGGTGTTACCTAATTCGATGAAATACTCTTATCATATTTGATTCATGTCAAGTGTCGAACCGATCTTCGATTATCAAAACCCTTCACATGCATGGCTTGATCAAGACACTTCGGTGAGTGTACTGTCCAAAAAGTGGTCACATGTTGGTTCTTAATGCATGTTGCCTTATATTCATAAAATTATCTGCTTCCCTAGTTTGAATATTATGACTGGATGGATGCTTATTAATGGTCCTATCACAATTTCAAATCTTCGATCATATGCTGAGTGTAACTGTTTAAAGTTTGAAACTTTAGTGTATGTGCCTACTGGTATTTGTGAGATACAGTACCCCATGTCGGCTTTAAGTCATCAGAGATCAAGTCTTGAAAAGGTTGTCTCTTTCGTGTCATAATTGTCGAAATAGAGTAATTAAATAGAAACTGTTTTGATTAAGAAGTAAATACAGGATGATGTAAAACTGTTCTGATATAAAAATACTTATGAGTAAGGGTTAATGGAGTGGAAAGATTACTGTACCCTAGTTATCACATGAGTCAGTGTGGGGTGTCCCGAATTAATTGTCTTAATTACAGTTTACAAGTCTAAACAGATTATGTATAACCTGTTTTGGAAATAGGGTTTTTTGTAAGAAAAGACACAGTTATGGAACTACTGGGGACTTAGTAAATGCCCAGGAGAGTAATATATTATGTTTAGGAGACACTAATAAGTATTAAATTGGGTAATAGACCGTATTGATTAAGTAAGTTTAAAGTTAACACTCTCGGCCAGACTTAGTAGTGCGTCGACAGACTGTAATAGCAAAATTATAACTAAATGTAGAAAATTCATAAAATTATGCCGTAAAATGGGTTAGAATCCAGAGACGTGAGTCTATCTGAGTGCGGATAACAGTATATTTTTGGGTTGTTTAAATTATACCTTATATTAAAAACTATGTGATATACATACTAATAAGTTGTAGTAACTATATAAAATCCAGAGAGATGAAGTCAGTAACGTCTAGTAATTGATCGAACCCAAAAATTGAGTCGTATTGGATCGAGTCATTCATTCGTGGCGTATTGCTCTACCAATGTACTATCTTTTGGTGTCGAATTTGAAATCTTAGATTCTTGGTTAGGGTTTAGGTTCCTAGACCCTACCATCTTGTAGTTATGACATATAACCCTCATTTTTTTGTTTGAATCGGGGATGTCTAGATTGGAGCTATGCATGGTGAAGGTGTTTAATGAGTCATGTCTGACGAGCCTCAGTTTCGAGGCAACCTGAGATTAAATATTGAAAATTCTTTGATTACTTGTACATGAGTCAATTCACATTGAGATGTTGAGAAATCCAGTATACTTCTATGAGAGTCTTTTTCAAAAGATTATGGTCTGGGTCTCTAGATGAGAGAACCCTTTGTTAATTCAAGATTGAATCAGTTCTATGTAGACTATTTCTCCACTAAGAGTTTTGATTAACACTGTTAGATTGTAATCATAGTATGCTCACGAGCCATTGCTAGATCTTGCGAGATCTCAGATTTTATATGAACTTCTGTAGTTCAGCCGATGACAGCAACGCGTGCGCTTTAGACTGTATAACATTACGGAAGGTCTGCAGTCTCAGCCCATTGTGCCCGTAAGCACCGATGAGGCCAGCATCCCTAGAAGCATGACTGGGTTCCTCTGTAGAACCTCTAGGATGTTCTGGTATTGATGTCTATAGGGGAAGTAGACTGAACAGAGAGCAGAAATTGTTATCTCCAACACTCTGTATGTTTGGAGTCAGTATTCATTATTATTTCCTCCCGACGCACTGTACGTTTGGGATATGAGTTAATGCTTATGTATTCTTGACCGTTGATGGTCCTTGATAATGATTATGATTTAGGTAAGTAAACTCTGTTGTACATCATGACATTGATATCGTGTCTTTATTTCTCTATACCCTATTATCAGTATTCCTATTGTTATTATTTTGTTGTGGGTTTTTCTTGGCTCCTACTGGGTATTTCCTTCGAAATACTCATGTATCTCTCGATGCAGGAATCAAAGCGGAAAAGAACTAAGAAGGTACGTACGATGGAGTTCGATGGTGGAAAGTTGACGAAAGTGGATTTATTTTATGTTGTTTGACATTTTGTTTGTGGAGGAACTTTTAGCGTTGTGCTAAGCTTTGTTTAATTTTCTAGATTTTTGTTGAGACTTAATTATTGTAATAACTTAGTTAAACTCGAAGTTTTATTATTTAAGATTTTTGTCAATGAATATTTGTTTAACATTCTGGAATGGGAATGAGGTGTGATCGAGTATTCGGTCACGTCCTAGGTTTCAGCCTTATGATCTTTATTGAGTTGTGCATCTGCTCTATATTCAAGGTTTTGAAATTCGGGGCGTGACAGCTTGTCCGTTGAGGGTTTATCATTTTATACTTATAATTATATTTGTGTGAATGATGGAGTAATTATCTGTGATGCCTCAAGTATTCAGCATATTTAAAAAGAAAGCACTCCGATAAGAGCTGAAAATTTGGGGCGTGACAGTTCAACTAACCCTTTTTGGGTCGTTTTTTTTTTAAAAAACTACAGTGGCGCTACATGCTTGTTAGATACCATGTTCCGTAAATATTTTTTACAATGCGTAAAATTGAAAATTTATTATATAAATTCTCCTAAAAAAACGTATCAAAATTAATGATGTCATTCTATAATTTTAAGTGATATCTTAATAAAATTGACTGATGTGACGGACCGGAGGGATAAAAAACACAAAACAAAAATCTCTTGTTTCCCGTTTCTCGTTCACGTTCCGAGAGAGAGAGCAGCCCTCCCTAATTCCGGTGACGACGTGCCCAGCCTTCGCTCCGGCGTCGTGTCCGCCCCGGGTTCCGCACTGCCCTGGCCTCCCGAGCCGTCCGAGCGTGTCTACTCGTCCCATACAGGTGGGGGCGCCTTCAATTTTGTGTTTTCTAATTGTTTAATTGAAAAAGGTTTGATTTTTGCGTATGGGTTGTGCATAATTTGAAGAAGGATTGGAGTGCTGAGATGAAAAAGTGTTAAATTTGCTTCATTTTCATGAAAAAAGATCAGTACAACTCCTTTTTGTTTGTGTTGTATACTACACGTATTTGAGAGTGGTTGTGGAGATTAATTCGTGTCTTGTGCATTTGGTTGGCTCTGTTCTTGATCACAATTATAGTGTTTTTTTATTCTTGTAGCTAATGGCCTTACTATCTTATTTCGATATATATATATTGGAAAAGTTTAAATGAGATCGCTCTCATATTACTTATATGAGGCCACTTTGAATCATAGCCGTTGGATCTTGATCTGACGGCTACAAATATCTATAATGATCTCACCCACTCCTTGATGTGACACACTTACCTACCCACTGATTTGATATCCACCCTCCGATCGGAATCTAACGGCAATAAAGATTGGCCTCATGCTCCTTATATGAGAACGATCTCATGTAAACTCATCTATATATATATATATAATGATGCTTAAGTCGCTTGTATAAGATTAGTGTCACTCCTTTGAAGAGTTATATTGTTAAAATACATGGTAAAAACTTGCTTTAGATCACCAAATTTTTTTTACTTGATATCTCTGATATTTTGTATCTCTTGCCGACCAATATTTTTCCGATATATGATACGGCATACCGCTGCAGTTTGAAGACAATTATTAATGAGCTTTGCTCGGCTCAACTCGAAGTTGGTGAAGCTCAATTATGCAAATCAAGTCGAGTTGAACACGAGCAAATTCAACCTTTTGAGTGGCTTTAACACCCTTTTACGGGAGCCATCTACCTTCAAGATCGACAAAACCCACGCTATACATGTGCGCTCCAATTGTTTGTCAACAAATTGCTAGAGCACACATTTATAGCATGTGAGTTGAAGATCCACGGCTCATTGGCGCCCTCGAGTAGTGTGCCAAGGACACCTAATAATTTCTCCTTCTATACGCGCATCTATATGAGTTGAGGTGATATGGACTGGCAGATTTTGGTCCAAGTAAATGAACCGTACACTGTAGCCAACAGTTGCTCCCGGTCTTTAGTCTGCCGCCAAAGCCCTCTCTCTCACGTCTAGTCATCTTCAGGTTGCTGATCTCCTCTCCCTCTCTCTCTCTCTTTTCCAGACATCAATTTCCATATTTTTAGCCAAGTCTAGTCCGCTGCCGTTTCCGATCTTTTGCGCGCCAAGTTGATACTCGAGGTATAGTCTCTTGTTTGGATTTTACATTTGATTAGTTGTTTTGGATGTCTACGTGAATGAGTGGAAGAAGCGAAGGGAGGATAAAGTAGAGCCTAGGATAAAGTGGTGAAATTTGAAGGGTGATATGTTCAACACTTTTGTGTAGAGGTTGAGGGTTGAAGGAAATTAAAACTTAGATGATAAACCAAAAACTGTGTGGGCTAACATGATTAATTGGATTAAAAAGTTGGAAAAAGAGATACTTGGTGAAGTGAGGAGGAGAAGGGACTTCAAGAAGGAAACATGGTGGTGGAGTGAGAAAGTTCAAAGAGTCATCAAGAAAAAGAAGTGTTCATTTAAGGAGTGACAAAGATCTAAAATATTGTGAGAATTGGGAAAGATATACTAAGGTTAGAGGAGAGGCTAAAAAAGTAGTGAGTGAAGCTAGATATAAAGCGTTTGATGACTTGTATAATAGGCTAGGAACAAAGGAGGGGGAGAGGGATTAACGAGAGATGGCGATGGGGAGAGGGAGAGGGAGAGGAACTAAGGTTAGAAGATGGTCAAGTTAAGAGATAAGTGAAGTAAAGACTTAGATCAGGTTAGATGCACTAAGAGTGTAGATCAAAGGGTTTTAGGGAAAGATGATGAAATTAAGGAGAGATGGCGAGGCTATTTTGAGCGTCTACTAAATCAAGATTATGGTAGTGGCTTGGATATTGGGTCTAGCCCTATTAAAGATGTAACCTATTTTAGAAGATTCTCCATAAAGGAGGTAGGTGTGAGGTGAACCTTAAAGAATGTCCAGGTTCATTCTAACAAACAGACTGCGTCAACGATATTCAGTTGTAACAAGTCTCCTTCTGTTGTAAACTAACTCCTAGTCAAATGGGACTGAATCCTTTTGACTCGTATAACTCTTGTACTCTACAAAAGACATGCATATGAATGAGCAAACTAAGGGATTGACATTCTCATATGGTATCGGCCAGAACATACAACTAATCCGTCTTCTTCCCCCATCCGTCTCTTGCCTCCTTTTATCATGTCTACTGCCACTACCTCTGAAATTGCACATCCCTTCATGAACTCCACCAATATTTTCTAGTAGTCAAGAGTATTTCTCAGGAAGTCTCCGTCAAGCTTGCGTCCACCAATTATTATATGTGGAAGATGCAGGTTTTACCAGTCCTTTGTTCCCATGGCCTTATGGGATTGATTCATGGCGACCTGTCTCGTCCGGCTGGTGCAGAAGGTGATCCCGCTGTCCGTGCTTGGTTTCGCCTTGACCAGATGGTCTTGGCATGGCTGGCTACTTCTGTCTCTGAAGATGTTCTTCCGCAAGTTGCTCACTATGAGTCTGCCCACTCTTTCTGGGCAACTATGGAGGTTCTTTATGGCAAACTGACTCGATCTCGCATCCAGGGACTCAAAGGAGAGCTTCATAGCCTCTCCAAAGGATCTCTCTATCAGTGACTATATTAACAAAGCCCGTTCTCTGTCTCATACTCTTGCCATGGTCGGCAAACCAGTGGACGATGACGACTTCATCATTCTCTTACTGAAAGGCCTTGGATTTGAATATGACATAGCGTGCGCTGCTATTCATGTTGTTCGTGAATTTCCGTCTGTTGACGAAGTTGTTGCCCTACTTATGGATTTCAAACTACGGCTACTGGGCCAACAGACCGTGCCTTCCTCCCTTGCATTGCTGTCCTCCAAGTCCTCTTCTTCTCGTTCTGGTGCCTCTCGCGGTGGTTTTCCTGGAGGAGGGCGTCCTGGTGTGAATCGTCCCAATTCTCATGCTCGTGGACGAAATGCATCTCCTGCCTCGCTGCCTACTGGGCGTGGTCGTGATGGATCTCGCCGTGGCCGCCCTCGTGCTGCTCTAGTCAATGGCGACTATTCAGCTGTCTATTGCTATCGTTGTGGCCATCCCAATCACAAGGCTGATGCCTGCCAAGCCAGTACCATAGATCCCATCCACTCCTTTTCTGCACTTCATTTGGCTGATCAGGCTGATAATGGATAGTACCCTGACACTGGTTCAACGAATCACATGACCGCCGATTCGGCACAGGTTGATGGTATGTCTCCTTACTCTGGTTTTGCCAAAGTCTTCGTGGGTAATGGTGATGCTCTTCCCATCTCCCATACTGGCTCAGTCAAGTTATCTTTTAATTCTCCTAAATTAGAGAAAGTTTTATTAGTCCCTGGACTCACTAAAAATCTTCTCAGTGTCTCGCAATTCACCAGAGACAATAAATGTTGTTTTATGTTTTATGAATGGGGCTTTCTTGTGAAGGATGTGCATAGCGGGAGGATTCTTTTGTCTGGAACTAGGAAGGGTGGCCTCTATCGAGTTGTTGCTTCTAATGCTCGTGATCAGTCTCCTGTTAGTCTTCTCTGCAATAAAGTTGATCCTAAAGTTCGGCATTCTCATTTGGGACATCCTTCTGCATCGACAATGCGGACTCTGGCTTCATCTCTTCACTTTTCCTTATCTTTGAATAATTTTGCATGTGATAGTTGTAAATTGGGCAAAGTCTCAAAATTGCCTTTTGCAAGACGTGTAACCTATTCTACAATCTGTTTTAGCCACACTGATGTATGGGGCCCTGCTCCTGTCCAATCCCTTGATGGATATCGGTATTATTTATTAATCATGGATGAATGTTCTCGATTTACATGGTTCTTTCCTATGAAGTGTAGTCTGAAGTTCCCAACATTTTTATCGACTTCTTACATTATCTTAAGCGCCAATTTGATGCTTTGGTAAAAGTAGTTTAATCAGATGGCGGGGGCGAATATATTAGTCATACTCTTGAGCACTTTCTCAGGCAACAAGGCATCGTTCATCTTATTTCTTGTCCAGGCACGCCAGAGGAGAATGGACTGGCTGAGACGAAGCATCGCCATGTTGTTGAAACTGGGCTGACTCTCATGGTCCAGGCTCATCTTCCTAAATCCTTTTGGCAATATTGTTTCTCTTCTGCGGTTTACTTAATTAATCGCCTTCCATCTAAATCTCTTGGCAACAAATCACCATATGAGCTCATCTTTCAGAAGGCCCCAACCTATGATCATCTTCGAGCTTTTGGGTGTGCTTGCTATCCCTATCTTCAGCCGTTTGGGCGCGGCAAGCTTGATTACAAGACTGTCCAATGCATCTTTTTGGGCTACAGTGGACATCACAAGGGCTATCGTTGTCTTGATCCTCTCACAGGACGATTATATATCTCATGCCATGTTTCTTTTCTTGAGCAGGTTTTTCCTTATCCCACTCTTAGCAGTTGCCAACGTCCATCTGCACCTCGTTTCAAGGTTTAGTCACTCCCACTTCTGGGTCTTAAGAATGCTACTTTGGACTCTAGCCAGCCTCCTTCCGTCCTCCATTGGCCGTCTGGAATTCCTGCTGGCTCTATATCTCTGTCTTCCTCTCCTGGAGGTACCTCTGGTTTTCTGCCCTGCTCTGCAATTCCTGCTGAGGGTGTTAAACCACTATCCTGGCCGCCTACCGCATCTGTGCTGCTGCTGTTGCATGTATTTCACCGCTGACAGAAGATGCCGGTCCCTGCATTACCTTCTTCACAACCCATCTCCACAGATCTGCATCGTAATGAAGACAATCATGCGGCTGACGCACTTCCTGTTCCGGGATTGTCTTCTTCTGTGCGACTATCACCCTCTCCATTTTCCGTGGCACTTCCTCTGTCCTGGTCAGATCTGTCGGCCATGCCCTTGCCTGCACCAATGCTCTTCCCCGCACCAATGGCAGCACCACCTCCTAAATCGTCCTCAGGCCATGCCTTGCCTGGTTGTGATCCTTATGCAATTGTGCCTTCGAAGTCCCCGGCCCTGCCACCACTTCCTGGTTTCGAGACTCTGACGCCACTTCACCAGGATCTTTCTTCCTCAAGTACTCTACCTACTATGGCTTCTGGACATGAACTGCAGATTGCCCTCACTGCGTCGTCTTCACCGGTTCCTTCTTCCAGTTCCTACCATCCTATGGTGACTCGCTCCCGTGATGGTACTCTGCCATCCAAGGTTCTTTTTGCTAGCCGCCATCCTCTGCCAGCTGCTCTCCTCGCTGCTTCTTAGCGTTTGCCTATCGAGCCCAGTAGCTATCGCCAAGCTGCCAAAGATCCAAACTGGGTTCAAGCCATGCAGGAGGAATTTACTGCTGTTGAGCGCAATCACACGTGGACTCTTGTTCCTTATAAGCCTTGCATGAATGTCGTTGGATGCAAATGGGTCTTCCGAATTAAACTCCGTGTGAATGGCTCTGTGGAACACTACAAAGCCCGCCTTGTCACCAAAGGATATCATCAATGTGCTGGTCTTGACTTCGACGAAACCTTTAGTCCCGTTATCAAGGCGGCCACTATTCGCCTTGTGCTTGCCCTTGCTACTTCCTATTCCTGGCCTCTTCGCCAACTTGATGTTAAAAATGCATTTCTCCATGGGGACCTTCATGAAGAAGTCTACCTTCAACAACCACCTGGCTTTGTGAATTCTGCTCACCCATCACATGTGTGTCGTTTGCACAAAGCTCTATATGGCCTGAAGCAAGCACCAAGGGCGTGGTATACTAAGTTCACAAATTTTCTTCTGCAACTCGGATTTGTTGGCTGCCCATTTGACACATCTTTGTTTCTCTGGCAAAATAATTCTCATATGGTTATGCTCTTGCTCTATGTTGATGATATCATACTTAATGGTTCCTCTGCTCAACTCCTTCAACTGCTCACCACTCGGTTGTCTGCGGCCTTTGATATGAAGGATCTAGGTCCTTTAAATCTGTTTCTTGGTATGCAAGTTCAGCGAACTGGATCTTCCTTGGTACTATTCCAAGCCCATTATGCTCTTCAACTATTGGAACGGTTTGCCTTATCTGGAGTTAAACCAGCCAAAAGCCCTCTAGCCGCTGGAACTAATCTCTCTGCACATGGCTCACCACCTCTACAAGACTCCTCTCTCTATCGGCAAATGGTGGGAAGTCTACAATATCTAACTCTCAGTCGGCCAGACAATGCCTTTGCTGTCAACCATGTTTGCCAATTCATGCACTCCCCATGTCAGGTTCATCTTGAAGCTGTCAAACGTATCTTTCGCTATATTAAGGGCACTACTTGGGACTTCAGTTCCATCACTCTATGGACCTCTCCCTTCGTGCCTACACTGATGCGGATTGGGTAGGCTGCCCTGATACTCGACGTTCAGTTACCGGTTATGCATTTTATCTTGGATCAAACTTGATCTCCTGGGCTGCCAAGAAGCAACCAACAGTCTCTCGCTCCAGCTCTAAAGCTGAATACCGTGCTCTTGCTGCCACCACCACTGAAGTCTTGTGGCTGACTCATCTTCTTCGTCGGCTTCGGGTGACTGTTACCTCGCCTCCCACCATTCTCTGTGACAATGTTAGTGCTCTCTACACGGCCCGGAATCCCGTCTTCCATAATCGGACCGAGCATATTGATATTGATGTACACTTCGTCTGGGAACACGTTCTCAGTGGCACTGTTCGTGTGTCACACATACCCGGGCATCATCAAGTTGGAGACATTTTCACTAAGTCTTTACCAAGCCCTCGTTTTTTGATGCTTCGCGACAAGCTCATGCTTCATGAACTTCCTCATGTGCTTGGGGGAGGGGGTTGTGAGGTGAACCTTAAAGAATGTACAGGTTCATTCTAACAAATAGACTGCATCAACGATATTCAGTTGTAACAAGTCTCCTTCTGTTGTAAACTAACTCCTAGTCAAAAGGGACTCCTGTTGTAAACTAACTCCTAGTCAAATGGGATTGAATCCCTTTGACTTGTATAACTCTTGTACTCTATAAAAGACATGCATATGAATGAGCAAACTAAGGGATTGACATTCTCACAGTAGGAGCTTCCTTAAGGAAGATGGGGAAAGGTAAAAATCTAGGACCTGATGGGATTCTTATTGAAGTGTGGAAGGCTCCCGAGGATGTTGGCTTAACTTGGTTGATATTGTTTAACAATATTTAAAAGAGGATGCCCGATGAGTTGACCCTTACACCCTTATATAAAAATAAAGGGGGCATCCAAAGAGGAGTCATATAGATAAGTTGAATGTAGCCGAAATGAGAATGTTAAGGTGGATGAGTGGGATAACTAGGAGAGATAGGATTAGAAATGAATATATTCGTGAGAGCCTAGGAGTAGCGCCTTTAGGGGAGAAGCTGAGGGAATGTAGGTTGCGTTGGTATGGGCATATGCAAAGAAGACCTTTAGATGCCTCTAGACGGGATACATGTAAACGATGCTAAAAGAGGGAGAGGGAGACCTAAGAGAACTTGGATGGAGTTAATAAGAAAGGATTTGACTTTACTATCTCTTACAAAAGAGGTAGCCCAAAACAGGCTGGAATGGAAGAGTAAGATCCGTGTCGCCGACCCCCAAATAGTTGGGAAAAGGCGCTACTTGATTTTGATTATTAGGCTAAATATATTCACCTATATTCTTGGACCTGTTCAATTGCTTGTTAAGATTACATGAAGTGCTTTACCTAAACATGTCTCACTTGCGTCATCTATTTAACTGCTGTGGGAAAATGGATCAAAAAATTTGCTCAAATGCACTTATGAATTATAGTATGGTCCCAGGTGGTTATTTATTTGAACCCTTTTATTTTAAGTTAAAAGACTTCAATCTAAATTTGAATAACTGATTTTCACGTTTTAAGTTGATGTCCTCTAAATACTACGTGGCTTTCTCAGATTTTGCCTATTGTTTTTTTTTTCACTTCAGGGAAGATTCTACATTATGGGCGAACCAAGAAGCAATCAAGAAATGAGTTTGCCAACCATTAAAGCGGAAGACATCATTCGTTGCCAGATCCAAGAATGGTACCCCAAGTTCAAATCACTCTCTTTCAAAACTTTATTCCATGAGCTTCCTGAGTCTTTCATATCCTACCTTCTAGACTCTGGTCCCTTTCTTCTCCCAGTTTCAATTTCTGGTGATGATGCCCTTCCAAACAGAATGAGTACTCTTGAGTCAGGACAGGACTCTCTCATTCTGGAAGGAGAAGAAATGAGTTCTGATACCCGTTCAGAAGTGGGTTCAGTTTCTTCTCCAGCTCCACCGTCCTTTCCTGACCTTGAATCTGAAATTATGTCTTCCATTGTGGAGCTAGGAGGATCCATCTTTCCTAAGCTTAATTGGAGCTCTCCGAAAGATGCTGCTTGGATTTCTACAAGTCGTTCCCTCAAGTGCAGTTCCTTTTCTGATATCGCCCTTCTCTTGCGATCCTCTGACAGTGTCGTCCACGATCTTGGTCATGCTTTTGATTCTTGCAGTGCCTCAGATCGCCCAATTCCTCCACAAAAGTTCTTCCTTGCTCTTCGCAAATGGTACTCTGCACTTCATCCTGAGAGGGAATTCCGTTGCTTCGTCCGTGACCATGTACTTGTGGGAATCTCCCAGCGTGAAGTCACTGGATTCTATCCTGTCCTCCTTGAAGAAAAGGCTGATATTGAGACAGCAATTGATGTTTTTTTTAAAGGAAACATTCGTTCAAATTTTGGATCAAGCAACTATGTGGTTGATATGTATGTGACAAGGGATGGCAGAGTGAAGTTAATGGATTTGGGCCCTATGGTGCTTTTACATTGCCTTTGCTGTTTAGTTGGGAGGAGTTGGAGGATAATTTTAGGAATGGGATAAAAGAGTTTAGGATTGTGGAAAGTCGATGTGGGATTCGCCCTGGGTTGAAGACTGCTGTGCCATATGATTACTTGGATACAAGCCCGGGTAGTGGCTGGGACCAATTTTTCAAGCGAGCAGATGAAGAGTTACAGAGGCAAGTTAAATCTCCAGAAGCTGGTGCCTGAATTTCTTGTTTCACTTCGTGATGTAGTAAAAACAGTAATGAATGAGGTGTATTAGCTAAGCTCACTACAAAAATGTTTTAGTGGAAACTATAGTGTTAGTGCTATGTGCCAAATATCCTGAAGATTTTGGTAGTTGTATCCTGAGAAGATATGCTCGATTGTGATACTATGGTCATATATAAGTTTTATAACTCACTTCTGCACTCTCTCTTGCCATTCTATTATTTAAACTTCTGCACTCTCTTTTGCCTGAAGATTTTGGCAGTTGTATCCTGAGAAGATCATATATAAGTTTTATAACTCACTTATGCTTGATTGTTTCACTTCCTGATGTAGAAAACAGCACTGAATGATGTGTATTAGCTAAGCGTACTACACAAAAGTTTTAGCTGAATATAGTGTTAATGCAGTGTGCCAAATGTCCTGAAGATTTTGGCAGTTATATCCTGAGAAGATATGCTCGATTGTGATACTATGATCATATAAAAGTAGTGGAAGGAATAATAAAAGAAATGGCTGTCACGGAGTGACCTATGTATATATGCTACACTGTCAAGAAGAAAGGTAAAGGAGAAACCAAAATAAGAAAAATGACCGGCCTTGGCAGCCAGCTAGAATATGAAAGCATAAAATTTCTTATCTTGCCTCCCACTTTGTGCAAAATGAATTCATACAACTGGTAGGCAAACAACTGTGCTGATCTGATAGAAAAATCAGGAATAGAGCAGATGGATCTTGCTATTGATTCCTTGATGTCAAATCTTATACTCTGCATATAACATAATCCTTCTGTTGTTTTCTGTACATTTGAAGTTATGATCAAAATCTGGATGCAGCTGTGTTTTACTTTGTTTTTGTGTGATCTATCAATCAATTTCTTTAATACAGCTACCTCTTTCAAACAAATGAAGATTTAGGGCTGTACTTTCTTATGGTTTGATAGGAATATAAAAATTTATCCCCAACAGTCAAATGTCTCTCTTCTGTCACAGGGACAACAATGGTGTTCAAGACTAGTTTCAGTGATATAGTGCATATTACCAAAGGAGTTCTGCAACCAATCTGCTTCTCTGGCACAAAGATTAAATCTAGGTGTTTGAAAATTGTTATTCTGTCAAAACCAATTAGAAGGCCTTTCTATGTAAGATAACTTCCTGTCACATAGGTTTCTCAAAAATGGAAATAAGCAGTTCAATGTCCTGTAATTGAATTATTAGTGTGTTTTTTTCATCCAACCTATGTGTTGCTATATACGCAGTTGGATTTCATGGAAGAGAACTTGCTCAGAAAATGAAAGTGGAAACGAATGCAATTTGTAATCCACAGAGCAATAAAAAGGTATTATTTGTTTCACAGTGCTTGTAATTGCCCCAAGTATCTAGTTCTTCTCCCATATACTCCCTGCGGTCACTTTTAATAGATACAGTTTTCTCAAATACACTAAAAATTTAGTTCATTGGAAAAAAACTGTACCTATTAAAAGTGACCGGAGGGAGTAGAATAGATTTGCATACTGGCCAGATACCTCAACGGGGATGCCCCACAACCTTTTGGTTAGGGACTGTGAGATATATATATTTTGAATAACTACCAACTTAAAGTTATTGAAGATAGAAGATGAAATTATCTAGTTGATGTCTACAATATATTACTGCTTTTTACAGTTAGTGGAGGTAGCGGTGTTCGTTGGATGTACAGTTTTGAAGCTTTAAAAACTTCAGCTTGAAGGAATCAAATGCTTAACCTGGGCACTGAAATCATTTGATAAGATGTTTTATGTGGCAACAATGGAGAATTATAAAAACAGGAAATTGATACCCATAGTTTGTAACAGAATGATTTCATGATTGAAACAAAGCAGCAAGTCGTGAAAAAGTGGGCATCCCACATGGGCATGTTGCTCCATTATTGAAATTCCTAACATCACATTCCATATGGCAATTAATTGCATTCATATACCAACTGTCTAGGACCAGGAGTCAAATGTTGGTCCTCTGTTTTAGAGTGTGAACAAACATGATGTCTCTCTTCCTCGGTCCAAGAACTCTACCTCCATACACAAGCCATAATTGGTTGCCTGCTAAGTTATACTGTTTTCAGGTGTTGTGGTCCAGGCATTGTGAAGACCAATTACCTGTGAAGGAATTTGAAAAAAAAGGAACGGTCAGGTTGCTCTTGTCTGCCCCTATTTGGGAGTGGTTCCAAATATTAATCTTTCTAGTCAAGGCCAAAATGTGAAGAGTTTGTACTGCAGGTTAAATGCATTCTGGTAAAATGCAGTTCATTCCCCCTTTGTCAATTCTGCCTGGGGCAAAAGTAGTGTATAATATATTAGTTTAGTGTTATGTTTATTGAAGTTTTGAGGTGACGAACATACAGCAATAGGAATAAAAATCATTAGAAAAGATTTCCTCTGGAAAGTAATGCCAATTTCTGTATAAATTCATGTTTAATATATCGTACCCAACAATGCCTCATATCTACAGTACTCTGTCTGAGAAGTCCTTGCCATTTTGTTCTTTGCCTATAATTTTCAATAATTTCTCATAGACTGTCTTCTAGAAATTAAGTTGTCTATCAAAATAGGCAGACTTGATGAGTGTTTGGTCCATTATTTACCATACAAGAAACAAGTGACACCGCTTGAAAATGCTCTTAGAGCAACAATGATGCATTATATCCACAGTTCTCTGTCTGAAAAAAAAAACAACCATTTTGTTCTTTGTTCTCTTACAGGTAAACCTGAAATGTACTTTTTTTGGCTAGGTTAAACCTCACAATACTTAATGTGGTTATTATTTACCACACAAGAAACAATGACCGGTTCGAAATACTCTTGAAGCAACAATGCTACATTATACCCACAGTTTTCTGTCTTAAGAAGACCGGACCATTTTGTTCTTGTTCTCTTAGAGAAGAGGTAGACCTCATAAGTTATTACTACCACCCTAGAAACAAGTGGGACTGCTTGGAAATGCTCTTAGAGCAACAATGATACATTCTATCCACAATTTTATGTTTGAAGAGAACCTGACCATTTTGTTTTTTGTTCTGATGAAGGACAGGTAGACTTTTTTTTTAACAAAAAAGACAATAGAACTCATTTGCAATTAGTCCAATAATCATTAACTACACCAATAGGAAACATGTTACCACAAGAAACATGTGGGACTGCTTGGAAATGCAGATGCTCTTGGAGCACATAATTGCTTTAGTGGTTCATGGTGGCATGGCCTCCATATCAACTTGTGCTTGGTAGGGGCTCCTTCTACCTGCAAAACTAAGTTGCAGGTCTCCATCAAAATTCTTATTGACAAATCAAGACACAGACTTGTTGAGGGTAGAGCTCAATACTGCACTCAAACCCTGCCTGATTAACAAAATTAATTGATTACATGAAAACTTATACAGCTGTTTATATATATTCAAGTGTCACTACCACAAATCGGGCTTGTAGCAACTTTTTCTTTGCGTGTCACAAGATGATGTCTTTTGTGACGGAAATCTAGATGTTTGGTGACTTCATTAAATTTTGTTCTTATAATTTAAATCCTCCTGTTCTCCACCAACTGCGACATGGGAAATACAATTAGTGTATAAATGCCTCTAAAGAAACTTAAACCCAAGACCCGGTCTCTGATGCCATGTGAGGTAAAATTAATAAATAACATTTTCTGTGTCCTAACACGCTTTTCCTCATTTTGCCTATTTTAAGTTCCTTGAGTTTTCATTCCTCCATCATACCTAACCAGCTCTTGTGGCCTCTTTGGCATTTATGTGGCCAGCTCCCATTTTCAATAGTGATTTGAATCAATCTTGCTTGGCCATTGCTTTCATTAGATCTGTCTCATTCTTCTTCCATACCAGGCACGGCGACCTCTTTGACATTTGTATGAATAAGACTAATGAGACTGATAACATTTCCTCATGGCCAGCCTTTGTACGGCATCATGGCACATTAGAAGCCACCATAATCTCTCCATGCCGCATCTTTGTCCCTCATACGAGTCATACATTGACTACCCCCATAATCTACAGCCTACCTCTAGCTACCAAAATTTTGGGTCTTATCTAGTGACGATCGAAGACATGATTAGTAACCATCAATGCTTCTTGTTGTACGTTCAATGGGGGTAAACTTCTATAAGAGCTTATAGGAGCTCCCTTATTGTGGTTGATCCTTTGTTGGTATGACAATTTATTGCTTGAAACTATGTCAACATTTGTTGGTTGATGACCAACTCTTATGACAAGTAATCTTGATGACTCCATGCTCGTTCAGACTCCACAGTTCCACTTAAACTCCATGTTAGATAAAAGCTTGAACTTTTAGTAAAGAGATGATAAAACAATGTGGAACCAGTAAATATGTGCCATGACTCACGTGTTGGTGCACACCTGGGGCATCCCAAGCCGTTTTATTTGTATAGAGAGGGAACGGAACGGGTGATTCAAACCTGCCCTCCAAATTCCTCTATATGAAAGCACACCGTTGGTTTTGAATCCGACGGTTGCTCTAAAATGTGAGCCAGGACAGAAGCCAATGGGACTCTAACTGCATCCATCAGTAAAATAGATTGTCACTTACCACCTTTCTAAATTCTAGATATAAAGGTTTGTCATTTAATTAACACTCCTCTCTCTTCATATATTGCCTGAAAATTAGTCGTAGCTCTTCCCTTTCTGATTCACTAGACATAAACTTCAGACTTCGGACTTCAGACCCTTGAAGTCACACTCAAGTCCATATAGGACTATGACAGAAGGAAGCTTCATATGATGCTGCCTTCTCTGGTTGACTTGTTACTGCTTCAAGTCAATTTCTGACGATTTCTAGTACACTCAAGTCTTTCTAGTAATTGCTATAGCATACGTGTAGGTATTTCTGCTTGTTAGTCGGTAGCTATAACTTTCTTTGACTTATATATGAAGTTGATGGAAATGGAAGTTGTGCAAGATGGTGGGTGTCACGGGACATAAATTGAAAGAGATTGCTGCGGCTTATTTGATTTTTGGGAGGAGTCCAATTTATAATTTCTTCAATGCACTAAAATTGGCCGAAGCCTTGAGTCTGTTCAGAGAGAGAGAGAGAGAGAGAGAGAGAGAGAGAGAGAGAGTTTTGGTTATGGGCTCCTGACATGATGCTTGTTTATTGCACTCATTTAGATTATCGCACTTTTTTTAATCTTCTAAAGAATTTTGTGCTTCTTGAATTAGTCTATTGCACTTGTTTTAATCGTCTAAAGAATTTTGTGCTTTTTGAATTAGTCTATTGCAATTGTTTTTTGTAAAAACAAACAATCGTTAAAAAGAAGAAGCGCTGTACGTTTACTAAAAAAATTATGTCCAGGAAAATTAAAGGAGCTAATTGTGCTCTACGATTCCGTCACTCAACTAGGAAAGCAAATTCATGAATCATCGCTCAATCTTTTAATCATTTTATTTAAGCAACATAGACAAAATGATAATATGTCCTTAACGAGGTGAAAGCATGGTGTGAAGACTCTCTATTTTAGGGTCATTAGTTGAAAGATAGACCGGCCAGCCCAACACTAGGCCAGCCCCACACATGTTCTTGGGGGACTATGGGAAATATAGGTAGGCCCCATCTTTGCAGGGACATGTGACAGCTATATATATATATATATATATATATATATATATATATATATATATGTATATATATATATATTACAGGTATATATATATATATATATACATATATATATACATATATATATATATATATATATATATATATTACAGGGACATTCTAAGAATATAAAAAACAAAAAAGAAGAGAACTCTTGACATATCGACATTCCAATTCCATATTGGATGAATATATATTAAAACACACACAATTCACCAAAAAAGAAGCACATATATACGTACAAATTGAAGTTTTTTTTGCAAACAATATCAAGAGCACACGTCTTTGTAATTTTCCGTAGACTTGACATATGCCACATTCCAATTCCATATGATACTGGAGTTTATTGTAGGTGGGATCCTCATTGTCTTCAAGGAATTGACCCAATAGGCAAGTGGATCCTATCCTTTTCAAATAGTCAGCCATGCATGTTTCTGAATACTTAAGAGCTTTGATAGTCGTCTCTCTCAAATTAGGCTAGACCACCAACCTTGCATATATGAGTCCAAATGATCTTAGATTGTGGTCCCATTCATTAATCCTTATAACACCACAAGGTCCACTCCTCTAGGCTCTAGCTATCAGGAGTCAACCAAGTTGTATGGGAAAATCTAGACCCCTGAAAGGGTACTGTAGTAGTACTCTAAAATCTGAACACTCATAGATGAACTTTTTTTATCTGGTAAGAGGGAGAATGGAAACTAAAGTAATCAGTTATCATTTAGGTAGTTGTCATGAAAATGTTGAATCATAAATTGATTCCACGATCATATATAGAATCGATTTTACATTACCATAGATCGATTACCGGGTATCTCTACAATAAATTTCATAAAGCACCGAGTATCTATATATTTGTCCGATGCCTCCCTGATCCCTAATTTGCTGTTATATTATTATTTGAGGGAGAGAGAAAGAGAGTTTTAAAAAAAAAACAGAACTAGAGTTGCTTTTGTTATCACAAGCAAAAAACCATACTTAAATACGAATAGTCACTTACAAACTTTAACAAACAAAATAAGATATTGAAAGGGAATAGGAAAGGATGGACAGACCAATTCACAAGACAAATGGTCTATCTGGTCCCAAGTCCCAACTACAACCTTGCTACAAACGACAAATCTCCCCAAATCATAGTATTATTGTGAAATCAACGTCAAACGATCCAATTTTGTATAGTCACAAAGGGAAGTGGGAGGTTAGGGTTTGCAAGACCCCAGCAGCAAGGATGACCCCACATGAGTTGGTGCCACACTCACAAGAGACATGGGCACATTCTTGTTTACTTAGTATCATGCTCACATTGATTATACTAAATTAAATTTTTAGCTAAAACGTTGATTTGAACGGTTAATCAACGACGTAGAGGCCAAGGCTGCAAAATGTCGCAATAATTGGTTCTTGATTCCACCTCTTGGGAGAATCAGTCCATAATTTTGAAGTAAATCAAGGAGCTGACATGATTAATTTAATCTGGTTCATGATGCAAACACATTACATTGACTAAAAGAGTAAAAGTGCAGATTCAAGCTTTGAAAAAAATAATAGGCAGATTGGATACCAACTGAGTGATGCCGACGAGGAAACGCGTTGTGCGAAACCAGTGAGCATAAAACAGCGGCTGCAGGTAGAAGCCTCTACTAAGATGGCAGTAATAGCTTAATCAACTGTTGTTCATGCTCTGGCATCTTAAAATCTTTTGTTTATCTTTATTCTTGGGTGATTTCACCTACCCAAGAACCTAGTGTACATGGAAAGATGGAGCTTTGCAACTGTGCAAATAGTAACAAAGACTGTACTAGCAAGGGCAAAAAGTGGTATCAAGTACAATTGCAAGTACTCAATTAGTTCAATATAAGATTATAAGTTCACAACTTTTTTTTAAACTTCTTCAAGCACAAAGCTAGAATGATTATTTCTGACATTTTCTATCAGGTTTTGTAAACTGTTGCTGAGCACTTGAGGAAGTTGTTGATTAAATATTGATGTTTCAAAATTAGACCACTTAAATTATCATGTTTAGATTCCTCCATTTACAAGCCGTTTCTACCAACCATTGCCTTTTTTTCAGTTTTTCTCATTAAATTACACCAAATCAATTGAAGAATTTCTCTAAATAAATTTTATGTATTTGTCTATTTGTCTATGTCTTGGAGGGGCATCAGTGAGGGACAAGATGCTAATCAAATGGACCCAAAGAAAACCTGGCAAAATATCTCAACCATGTGCAGTGTTGGCCCCCACTCATCACACCCTATGATTGGCAAGAAACCCAATTAAACTCTCCACCCACCATTAATCAACTTGAGCACTTTTGTTTGATAAAAAAATATATATGAACACTTTTGACTTCTCCTAGGCATAGATGTGGCACACATATCACCAACAAAGTAATCAACTTAATCAAATCCCAATTCCCCTTGCCAAACCATACAAGATTTTGACTATTGACTTGAATGCCCAAATCTCAGAAATTCTTTATCATTCCATGTTTCAACAAAAAAAAAAAACTAAAAAAAACTAAAAATACAAAATCTGTTTGGGCGTAGCAATTACATAGATCTGGTATGAGTAAATCCTATGGGCGACAGTGCCCAGGTGGCCGGTGAGCCCACCGGGGTCCACCGGCCACCGGAGGCCCAAGCAGGCCCGGCCCAGCCTGCATGGAAGCGAGTAGCTTGTGTCATGGCCTTGCTGATTTCCTGTCGGCAGAATGCCACATTCCCATCACCTATGCCAACAAATCCATTTATTAATCCCAATTCTCTCCTTAATTACTCCTATATCTCTCTCTCTCTCTCTCTCTCTCCAAAAGAGCCAGCCTCCCTTGTGGTCAAAGTGAAACCATTTCTTGCCATTATACCATTATTCAAGTGACCACATGTACCTAGATGTTTGCCTATATAAGGCTCTACCTTCTGCCCAGTCTCCATTCCTTCAAGTCCTACCTCACAAGCTAGCTCAGCATCCTCGTCTTGCTTCTCTGATCTCTTCCTATCTAGCTGTAATTCCTTCTTCTTCCTTTTGTTTGGAACTTCTTAGATAGACCATGAGAAAACTGGCAGAGAAGCAGCTTCTGTCAAGAAAAGCTACGTGCAACTCACACGGGCAGGACTCCTCATACTTCCTAGGATGGCAGGAATATGAGAGGAATCCATACCACCACCTGAGCAATCCCACTGGGATTATTCAAATGGGCCTTGCAGAGAATCAGGTGGGCTTATGACCTTATTCTTGCTTTTCCTATGTCATATTTTCTGCATGAAACAATAAACATGGTTTCTTGCATTGAAGAAAAAAGAGAAAAAGAAAACACGGTTTCTCTTCTAACAAATTAAAAGGACCACAAGAAGAAGAAGCTGGAAGTTCTTTTTCTAAATATTGTTTTTTTCTGATATTTTTTAATTATATTACAGCTCTCTTTTGACATTCTGGAGTCATGGCTAGAGGAAAACCCAGATGCTGCCATATTCAAACAAGGAGGGCAATCAGTGTTCAGAGAGATTGCATTGTTCCAGGACTACCATGGCCTGCCGGCTTTTAAGCATGTAAGTCTCTTACATTGATACTCTTTGATCAATTATTCTAGGGTTAGCTGAAGATGGATGTCAATTTTGGTGCATGTGTAATACGTACCACTTATACTAGCTAAGCATATGTTGTTGCATGGCAGGCCCTAGCCGAGTTCATGTCTGATATGAGGGGTAACAAAGTGTGCTTTGATCCAAACAACCTCGTCCTTACTGCCGGTGCCACCTCCGCCAACGAGGCCCTCATCTTCTGCCTCGCCGACCCGGGCGAGGCCTTCCTCCTCCCCACCCCTTACTACCCTGGGTATGTATTTTATATCCCCCATGTCAACCATCCTCTCACATATATAAGCAGCTTTCACTACCATATTTCATGTCTAGTAATAAATAACTGTAATAAAAATTACAGATGCTTGATTACTTGTAATTTCTTGTTTGGCAACTGGTCTCTTTGAGCACCATAGAGTGGTGGTTTGAACGCAGAACCTCCGCTTCATGAAGCGTGTCCTGGCCATATATTATCACCATCACTTATTGGTTAAAGATCCTTAATTATGTATAGACACCTTTTGCCATGTGATCATGATGATTAATTTTTTTCAATTAGCTAGCCATATGGCCATTGGAACTAATTGCACTCAAATTGCAGGTTTGATAGGGACCTCAAATGGAGAACTGGAGTTGAAATAGTTCCAATTCAGTGTCACAGCCACAATGGCTTCAAGATAACGGAAATTGCACTAGAAGAGGCATACAGAAGGGCCCATAGGCGCAACCTTAGAGTGAAAGGGGTGCTCATCACCAACCCTTCCAATCCACTAGGCACCACCACCACCCGGCCGGAGCTCCACACGCTCCTCCGCTTCATCGCAGCCAAAGGAATTCACCTCATCAGCGACGAGATCTACGCCGGCACCGTATTCAGCTCGCCGGAGTTTGTCAGCGTCCGGGAGGCCCTGATGGAGGTGCAAAATCACCACAACATACTAGGCCAGGTCCACATTGTGTCCAGCCTCTCCAAGGACCTGGGCCTGCCTGGGTTCCGAGTCGGCGCAATCCACACAGACAATCAGGCGGTGGTGGCCGCGGCTACGAAGATGTCGAGCTTCGGACTAGTCTCCTCCCAGACCCAGCACCTACTTGCCCAAATGCTTTCTGATAAGAAACTCACCTCTTATTACATTGCCGAGAACCAAAGGAGGCTCCGGGACCGGCACCAGCAGCTGGTCTCGGGGCTCGCCAGCATCGGTGTCCGATGCCTAGACAGCAATGCCGGATTATTTAGTTGGGTGGACATGAGACATCTATTGAGCTCAAAACAAGTGGGAGGGGAGATCAAGCTGTGGAAGGATGTACTATACCGGGTTGGTCTAAACATATCCCCTGGCTCATCCTGCCATTGCATTGAACCAGGCTGGTTCAGGGTCTGCTTTGCAAACATGTCTGAAGAAACTCTAGACCTTGCCATTGAAAGGCTCAAGACCTTCATCAATGGCAGGAGGTCCAAACCCTCTGAAACGTCCAAGAAACTTCCATTGTCAAAATGGGTTTTTCGATTATCGTCCTTCGGCGACGAAGCCGACCGCTGATCTTAGTACAAACGTCAATAATTGATATGTATTCAATCAATATTATTTTAGCTCTATTTCTTCTTCTTTTTTTCCTTTTTTTTTGCTTCTGGTATTCCCAGAGGTTGATAATTGATATGTATAAAGTGCACTCGATCCAATCCCCATGTGGATTTTGAAGTGTTGTAGTAATCCTCTCATGTAAGATAGTTTTTCTGTTGAATCAGATGGAGTTGAATCTCTTTGAGATTAATTGATATTATACATTACGATTTTTCACATTGCTTTGAACATCAAAGTAAGTTAGGTTGGGATGTCGGCGACAATGGCGGCGGTCGGCGGTGAGAATGTTGCCGACGTTAAGGTTCTAGTCAGACCGACCTAGAAGATGTATATGTTTTATTGCTACATGTTGTCATAGTTATATCAGACTTGGTGGCGAGACATATGGGAAAGGTATATAGTATACATATCAGATCAGAGTCAGATCCTTGGACAAGTGTCTATCTTTTTTTAAACTTTTTTATGAGTTACTCACTCCGGCCGAAAAGGTACGTAGATACTGTGTGGATAATTGAATTTTTAAAGCCACACACTGAACCCAAGTGGGAAAAGGCTTATGTGGCTGAGAAATAAGCCTAATTGCACTTATTTTTTCTGGACACATTAAAAAGAGATATGTACCTAATATTTTCGTAAGGGAGCGAATAGCATTCTCTTTAGCATTTTCTGTCTTTTTTTTTCATAATGAAAGCCCCAAAAAGGGGGCGAATCATGCCATTCATTTATATGACGATTTATTTTTACTTTTTTATATGAGATTTACCTTTACTTTTTATTTATTAAAAAATATATATATTATCCATACACAGGAAAGGGAGATATTGGGAACGACAAAAAAAAAACAGTCCAGGCAAGGAAAGGTTTACCAGCAAGGAAAAAAACAACCTTGGAAATTTTCTACATCTTGTCCCAATGTCTTTCTTTTCTTGTATCCTTCTGGTAGCTAGGGTTGTCCTAGGGTTTCTGTTTGCATGGGACAAAACACGTAAAAGGGACCCGCCATGCAAGTTGACACACGTGGGAACGAGACTTGTGAGAGGTAGGACCCAGATCCTTGAGTGTTCTAGCCTGGCATACAGCTCATTGGTCAAGGCTCAAATGTATTCGGACTATAACAAGAACAAGGCTATATCTACCAATGTCCGATGTAAGAAAAAAATAGGGCTGCACCAAAAACCCAGATCCGGTCCTACCCGGATGGAACCAACCCAACATTAAACCGGGTCGGGTCCTATCTCGGGTCGGTTCCAAGATTTAAAAACTCGGGTCAAGTTGGGTTTGGCTTTAAAATATCCAAGAACCGAGATACCCGAGATATACCATTTAAATCCCTTATTTTTTAATATATATATTTTTATTATTATAATTATATAAATTATTTTATTAAATATTTTTATAATTATATTAATTATTTTATTAAAATTTCGGTTCCTATCTCGGGTTCTCAGGTATTGCGGGTTTTATCTTGGGTAGGGTCGGGTTTAGGATTCTCGGGTCCTATGTCGGGTAGGGTCGGGTTTAGGGTTATGGGGTCTTATTTCGGGTAGGGTCGGGTATAGCAAAACCTGACCCTACCCAACCCAAGATGCAGCCCTAGAAAAAAAAAGGCTATATTTACTGATATAATGGAAAAAATCTATATATTATAGAAAGATTGCTTGCCGCAAAAAGTACTCCCTTCTTCCTGTTTTAATTATTCCTCTGATAAAATGTTGATTTTTATTGAACGGTGAAACCCCCAACTAATAGGGGAAGAAGTGGTTCAAAATCCACTTAAATTTACAATATTGAACATCTAAAACAGAATTGTACTTTTTTCCAGATGGAGCATCTAAAACAGGACAAAGTAGTAAGAGAAAAAATAATAGCAAGAATAATAAATATATAATTGACTATTTATTTTACTATTGTTTTATAAATATATTCCGTTTTCTTAATTATTCAGAGTTTGCAACTTCATTTATGCATTAGACTCGGGAGATGTTAAGCGTGGTAAACACTAGTGTTGGCATTGAGCCACTGACTCGCAATTATCTGTAAACAATGTCTCAATGATGTGCATGGCTTATATTAGAACAAAAAAAATTGTATTAAAAGAATCGAAAAAGTTAATATGCGCCTCGCTCATGCGCGTCGGCACATTGCCGGGTCGCCATGAGCCATGATATTTGGATCTCGCCATGCGCCATTATAAAATATACATATATATACACGTACGCTGGCATGCGTGCTTAGATGAACGTCGACAAGAAAGTGAAACTATGGTACTACAGAGACTTAGAAGTTGGAGCTGAAAAAGAAGATGTAGACTCGTGGGGAAGTTTTTAAAGAACATGATCTATGAGTCTACTAGTAGAAGAAACTAAGACCAAGGATATGAATATATGTTTATGTCGACCCTATATATATAAATTAGTTCGATGACGATGACATTTTTGTGGTAACAAGTGATTGGAGATTTGTGGCTCACCAACTTGCTTGCATCATTCCACTCCACTTGATGCATGCTGTCTATAAAATGAAGCTTTTGCCTTGATGAAAGCTAGCTAGTACTGATTCTGACTATTGTGACTCATGAGCAATTGAGCACGAGCCGGGGTTGAGTAGATTAATTGCAAGTTGAAGGTTTTTTCTTTGTGAATGTCAAGTGGAAGTTTTAAATGTGCAATCCTCATGTATTTAGTTTTTTGTCCAATGTTAACAGTCCTACTTGGTTTTTGAAAATGAACTTCATTTTGGAGTTTTTCTACAGTACCTGTCCTGCAATGAGTGATGAATTCCATATTACATGGCATTGCAAACGGAATGCCATATCCCCTAAAAATGGTACATGGAATCCCGAAAATGGCCTCCTACCCGTTCTTAAACCCTTCAACCCCCTGCACTATTCATTTGGCGAGGAGCTTCCTAGCTACATACCTCTCACAGGCAGAAACTTGGTTGTGAGTGATGCCACTGTAGCATCCAAAGACAGATTCAACGGTGTCATAAGGTCATACAAGTGGCTCATTGGTAGCGGAGATAGCTTTCAGCCCGGAGAAGAAGCTCGACGATGTAGAGTGATTTTGCACACTTAGATCGACTTTGATACATTGCGAAAGTGGTACGAAGTTAGAATACTTGTTATTTTTATTAACAAGAACTGGGCTCAAAGAAAGTTGTTTTTTTGTTAAATATTGACGAAAGGATAATATCGTGTTTTTGTGCACACAATGATCACTACTTTTGTGTATTTGTGCACATGATGATCACTACCTAAAACATTTATATAGTTAGTTAATTGAGTACACAATATTTAAACATAATTTGACACACGATATTTAAATATAATTTGACATGAGCTACATTTCTTATCTTAGGGGATTGTACTGAGTGGTAGTAATAGAAAAAAGTTGTTTGTTTACACTATGATAGATTATTTAGAACTCTTAATATGTATGTTGGTGGGAAAGTGAAGCTGATGACAATTAATACATGAGTGAAGTTCTTAAATCTGTTGAGACAAGTTGAAGAAATGTTAGGATGCAAATCTACAATGGGCAACGTTTCTCTAAAATATTTGGTCGCATTTTCATCTTCATGTATACCCTACGTCTTGGAGGATGAGGAAGTTTTTAAATTTGTCTTCAATATTCATAAGAAAGCAAGGAGAGAAGTCTTGGATTGGCACGTAGATGGGACTTTGAGTGTGAATAAGGAGAGGATGTCCCCACCTTATTACCCATCTGAGGGCACATATGATGAGTTCAAGTCATTTGTAGCGGGAGGGAATGATTAAGAGTTTGTATTTCTAATAACAAGGGAAGAACACATTCCCAGTCTTGTAGTTTGTAACATGCTTTGGCTTCGTATCATGTTCTCAATTTCATGCTTTGGCTTTATTCGTGTTCTCGAGTACATGTTTTGGCTTCAAATCGTGTTTTCGAGTACACACTTTGCCGTTGTATGTGTTTATGTTCTCCATATCGTATATTTGTTTCTACGCATTCTATGTATATCGTGTCATCATGGACACAACTTGTGAACCACACTTACATGACGGTGATAAATCGTATATTTTAGTATACATTTTGACTATACATCGTGTTTTGAATTACACGATCATTGTTTGATATGTTTAATCTGTTGATGAAGACATGCACCATAGAGGTAGAGGTTGGAGGTGCTAATGAACAAGAGGTAGCAGTTTAAGAAAAACTAGGACAAGAAGAAGTAGCAGAGATGGAAGCATGCGACCATCAAAATATACTCAAACTAAGAATAATTGTTTGGAAGTGGTTGAAGATAAGAATGAAAAAAAAGAGTTTGTCGATACTGACAATGCATGGTCTGGGAATGAGTGTAGTTTACTGCCCATGGAAATATACCTAAGTTACAACCATATGTTGAAAATATTGTGCACGGAGAATATGCCTAAGTTACAAGGATATGATAAAAATTATTGTTTTAGGTCTACACTCGACTGCTGATTCGTGGGAAATAAACATCTCTTTAGCCATACATAAATTGACTTCAATCAGAATTTACCTGAATTGTTCAGCTTAGCATTTTTGCATGTTGAATGCATTATCAATTAAACAACAGACACATCAAGGATTTGTACACTTCAATAGAGACATAGGATTACTTGTCATTTATGGCCAAAATCCTGGAAGGAACAGCCCACAACTTAGGTGTTGCAACATTTGATCAAACCCCACTGACATTAGCCATACTATCCCACTGCAATGGAGAAAATCATTGGCTCAGACATAGTAACATGGGCATGGGCTCCATGTGAAACTCATGTGCAACAGCATAGGCTCCCACATGAGCAAAATTGCAGCTCAATTTTTGTCTGGCAATTGTTGGCCCCATCGGCCATCCCTGCCTGGCCCACGATTTATACTGGTAGAAACTTTTAACAAAATTAATGGGAAAAAACACAGGTCATTAGGGCCGTCTTTAGGGTGAGCGGTGAGCAGATGGCGCAGCGAGCATACTTAGCATTTCCATACGAGGATGTGTTTATTAATAATGTCATGCCTTGTGACTTGTGCTATATGGAGGGAGCAGATGTGGCCTTCCGAACATGCTAACTTGTCTACAAAATTGCATCCTCTCCCAGTCCATGTGTTCCTTCCTAGGTTCAGTGGGCCCCTTAGGGGTCCCACATGTTCACCTGGATAATGTGAAACCTATAATGGGAAAAATCTTTTTTTGCAACTACATGTAATCTGAAATCTATGTATCATAGTTTAGGTTAACGAGGGGTGTCCAAGTCCTTATGATATGATCTGACTTAAAAAGGCAGGGCAACCTGCCTCTTAGAGCACATTATGGACCGCCAATCCCCTTGGGCATATACAAGGCCCGCTCATCCTATGCGTTGTGCAAATCGTGATATAATCACGGACGGTGGGACAAAAATATTACTCCGTTAAATGATATGCAATATGTTACGACTTCAATTTCTTTTATAACTAATTGCTAATATCAGATGCCAAAAGAAAACGAAGTATTACTAATACAAAAATTTATTCTTTGCTTCTCGGACTTTAACAGATACATTTCGGTTTCCTCCAAAATGAAATTATCTATTAACATAGGACTAAGGGAGAATCACTTTTATTCAAGATATGGGTTGAATTCGATCGTGCCCAAGTATCGAATCGATTGAAAAAAAGAAAAGAAAAAACAAAAGCTACTTTCTGGTAGATAATGAAGGCAGAATGCTAAACAAATAATAGAGGCAACTTCTTTAAAGAACATGTTCAAAGCATGTGTATGTGACAACCCTCAGATCTTGTAAGCCCCACAGGATCTAACTATTGTCGCCCCACAAGAACTTCTGAACATGTCCGAATCTGCACATGCTCTTTAAGATTGTTTCCAAATAAATTTCTTTTCTATATACTCCGGATGGAATTATTATCATCATAAGGTTTTTTAAAATATATATGTTGCCGTTCAAGATGATTTTGGAAAGCTCCCATCAGCCAATAAAAAAGATTACAATAGGAAGACTGTCAATAGTGGGCTGGGAAAACCTATGAAATCCAAGTGTTACTTGATTTGCCGGTTATGGCGTAAGCTAAAAAATACTCACTCCATCTGAGGAAAGATAGATATACAGTGGAGAATTAGAATTTTTTTAAGCCACAGTAAACCCACAAGTGGGAAATTAAAAGTCGTTTGTGGCTGAGAAATAAGCTTCAACGTACCTATCTTTTCGGACTGGGAAAAAGGGAATTGCGCCTAATTTTTTCGGAAGGACGGAGTATGAAGGAGGCATATAAATAATAAGTTTACCTGCATGTTGTTTTTAGAAAGGGTCAAAACTAAGTAGTCATTTAACTGATTGAAAAGGTCAGGGGAATGTACTTGAACATTCATAGGATTAACAAGGAAATGTTGGAATGATAAATCAGGAGGGAATTAATCCTTATTACGACCACTGTTAAGCTGGGATCTATCTATTGCAAAATTGAACTTGCCAATGAAATTGCAGTCGTAGCTTAAGAGCAAAGGGTAACTGTTGTATATCTAATTAATGACTCATTGACATGCAAGCACTTCGATGTACTTGATCATCTATCCAAAATTATTTTAACTTCAGCTTCTTGTTTTGGATCAAGGATAAAAAATTACAAATTGCATCTCACTAATACATTGAACCTCAGATACATTGGTGATATCTTATGCAGAATGGTAAGCCCAACAATTTAGCATTAAAAAAATTGGTAGTTTTATGCAGAAATGGACCAAGGTTATAATTTATCGGAGGAAGTTAATTCTCAAAGTTTGTTGAGGTAATTAAGTTTTTTTTTATGAAAATTCAAGTCTACTTTTCTCAATGTCCAAGGTTATGACATTAACACTGATTTCACTCATAAAGCACAAACACTTGGCATAAGATAATGTTAATCTTCAATTTCTATAAATATCTAAACACATTTTCCTTTTTCTGCAGTAACATCCTACTAAAGCATGATTCATATATGGTATTGGCAGATCATCTTAGCATTGAATCTTTGACCCTCTAATCCAACATAATCTCTTCAAAAGTATGCGACTTCCCAAATATGACCTTTAATTAAGAGCAAGTTGCTTAGGATACCTTGCAGGGAGACATAATCTGAAACATGCATCCACTCATGTTTGATGTGCTACGTTTCTCTAAAATTGGGTATAGAATCCCTAAAATCTAGCCGATGAGGGCTTTGGTTCGTCAGCCCAGACATTGGATAATGTACAAGTACAACCATATCATGACATGAAATATGCGAGATAAGCTTGAGAACAATGTTAGTTATTTTGGAGAAAGAGCTCAGGAGAAGAAAATTATGTGGAAGTTGCTTCATCAACTACCAAGATAGTTAAAATCAGTTGTTGACCACATGCACAAACAGTTTTTACATTAATAATTAGTTGACACATGATTGCTTCTTTAGTTGATAGCGGATTTTTATTGAGAACATAACTTCCTTTCATTGAGATTTAAGAGCTCACATAATGCTACAAAATTAAGGCAATACGAGCCAAGCAGCGAAACAAGTTATATTTACTATCCGATGAAATAGTAGAATATGAACAACATGCAATAGTTTAGAATAAATCGATCAAACTTCAAAGAATGTGCTCAACGAAACAAGCTATTAGCTTTTTAACCCAGACAAGCTTGGCAAGGTTTAATGCATCTCGACTATACATACATGATAATTGATAAAGTAAGATATTCCGAGAATCAAAAAAATAGTGGACTTTTTTTTCTATTGATCACAAGGATGTTACGACAGAAGAAAATTACAGGTAAGAAGGTTGAAGGGTTTCAAGTGGAAATGGCCAAAAGAGGGGGAGGCCAGGAACATATATGACTATGTTTTCTCTTTAAAAAGAATTGACACAATACTGCCTAGAATTATGGTGTAAGATTATATCACAAATCAAAATATAGTTGATCGCTTTGTGTTAATATATATTTATATAGGTAAGATTCGCACACCCTTACATGTTTTATGCCAATGGGATTCAACCTAATTGGGACCTGCGGGCTATGGACCTCTCACAAAATTGGGAGATATCGAACCAGCTCGACTAAGCGCTGGATTGCCTACAATTGTGACTATTATTAAGATTAACGTTTTCTAACATTGGAACTAATGCACATATCTGCTGTTATTATTTATCCACTTAGTGATGTTAAAAAGTGATGACCTGAAGATTTATTCAAAGATATCAGTTACTGACCGCATCCATATAAATCACAACTGTTGTACATTATATTTTAGACTAGCTACTCTTTTATGTTAGGTGGGTAGTAGAAAATCTTCTTGAGATTGAATGCAAATTAGTAGTCCGTAAATCATATCAGTGTTTTTTCTACACTCAAAACATATCAGTTTAATACAAACTATAAAGTATACAAAATTATGATTGGTTCGACTACAACTTCATGGTCCGTCAATCAAATGCAATAAATTGGAATGAAACGTCCAAACTTAGAATGCCCACCATGAAAGTATATAATTCGGCTTGTTATGACTTCTTCATAGTTCGGAGGACTTTCTTACAATGGTAGTCTGAGTGGTGGTGGTGCCTACATGTTTCCCTCATTTCTGATAGAATACACATTGCAGAACAAAGAGCCTTCTTTCATATAGAGTAGTATTTGTCTAGGCACATTGTAGTTTAAGCCCACTTGATCTGCGTGTGTTCTTTTTAGTTTTTTTTTTCTTGTTCTTTTGCTAACAGGTGTTCATTTTAAATCTACAAGCAGGAAACTGCAACCGTAAAGTCTTGTGAAGGGGTTTTTTTGGTGATACAGAAGTCGTATGTTGAAGTTAAGACATCTTAGCACTGTGTTTGGGGCCTGTTTCGCAGATCGAATATGAATACTAAAATACACTACAACAAAATCGGGCATTAGCGACGGTTTTATTTCTGTCGCTATAAGAACCGTGGATAAAGATACTTTTTTACGACAGAAAATGACCTGTGGGTAAAGCTATAGTATTTGCGACAGACGTTTGTGACAGAAACTAAACAGTCGATAATTGCATCCATTTTCGACGGTTTATTATCTGTGGTTAAACAAACCGTCGGTAATATATATTATCCACAGTTTTTGTGACAGATTATAATCTGTCGCTAAAAAGTCGTTAGAGATAATTTACATACCGTCGGATGAAAACCCTAAATTTTAACCCCCATGAGCCTCTCCCATGTACCCATTCTTTCTACCTCCTCTCCCTCCGGCAGCTAGACCTCTTCTCCCGTAGCGTACAAACGACGGCCTTTGTCTTCCTTCGGCTGTCAGTCCTGCTCCGACGAACCTTCTCTCCGATCTGCCATCCGCCAATGTCCCTGCTCCTACGGCCCTCCTTTGTGCTCTAGTGGCTTCTCTCCTCATCTTTAGGGCTATCAATTTTGCCTGAAAGCTGGAGCTATTCTTGTTAAAACTACTTAGTATGCCCACCTTCGATTTCTTTTTGTGGAGAAGGAAGGAAGGTTCTCATGTTTATCTAGGAAATCTATTTTATAAACATGTATACCACGGCAATGTTACGTATGTTACCCAAACATTGTGGAGCACAAACATTCGCCTTTGGACTGTAAATTGTTTTTCTGCTGTACCTAGTTCATCAATAAATTACTCAGTCTATTGATGTTTAGATCCTCCCTTCTTTTAGCACAATTTCCTCCTCTAGTTCGTAAGTGCATGTAATCATTTTCCATCAAGAATCGTTGATAATTTCCAACATAAAGCAACAAAATCACAAATCCAACATGTGAACCAGCCCATACCCCAAGTAACCGGTTTGCCGGATCATTTGGGCTTTGCCAGTTCAATCTGGCCCAGCCCACATAACATCAGGCCCAAATCGACCATCCACCGATGAAACCCATTTCCCAAGTCGTCGTATAAACCGACCATCGCTCGCAAAAACCCTCCATCCCGACTTCCCAGCTCAAGGCAGAATCATGGCGGCGGGGCCGGGCCCGTCGGTGGTTCCCCGGAACCGGACGGCGGGGCGCAACGTCGGTCCCGACGACGACGGGTTGACCTTTGAGACGAGCCCCGGCGTTGAGCCCATCACGAGCTTCGACCAGATGGGGATTCGCGACGACCTCCTTCGCGGTATCTACGCCTACGGGTTCGAGAAGCCCTCGGCGATCCAGCAGCGGGCGGTGATGCCCATCATCAACAGCCGGGACGTTATAGCGCAGGCCCAGTATGGTACCGGGAAGTCCTCCATGATTGCCCTCACTGTCTGCCAGATGGTCGATACTTCCATGCGAGAGTATGATAGTCTCTATCCTCCTTGATATTTCTCCTCCGTTTTTGTAAAAAGCATTCCTTTAGTGCCAAGTTTTGTAAAAGTTTGCATTTTTTTTGTTGTGGAACTTTTGAAACCCTAGAAACAGCTAGGATAGAGACGATTGTCGGTTGAAGTTCTTTTACTCCAAACTAAAAGTAGCTGAAGTGTTTTATTGGGCAATACCAAGTTTCGCATGCTATGCTGTGTTGCAAGTTGCTCATTAATACTTATGTTTAGTAGGGCATGTCAAAGAATTGGGCATAAGAAGTAAAAAAGGGAGCGAACATGTCATTAATGAAGTGATACTTAGCTGAGGAGCTGCAAGTGTGGAAGTTATGTATCAGAATATTAAGAGCTATGGTTGAATAATCAGCAGTTAAACGCGGAAGTTGGATTTTATGACAGACATGGTGGAACTGCTAGAATTTTGTTCCGTACACACTTTTATCAGTTTCTGCTTCCTCATATGTCATGTGGATTACGAATATCTTTCAATTGAGAGTATTTACTATAACTGGATAAGTACTAACACCTGGGTAATGGTATAACTGCTCTTTCAGTAAGTTCTTTCTCAATAGCCTGATGTATTTTTGTTATTCAGGAACTTATAGCAACAATTCTCCGCATAGCCTTTTATTTGAAAGTTGTCATTAGCATTCTAAAAGGGGGAAAACTAGATAGATGGAATATTTGTCCAGTTGGGATATGCTTTCAAGATATTTGGGTTAATTGAGATTTAAATACTTGTTTCTCTTCTATAGTAGTTGTACTTCAAGACACTTTTTTGTGATATATGTTTCCTGTATCAGAGTGCAGGCATTAATTTTGTCACCCACGAGAGAACTTGCTTCACAGACTGAGAAAGTGATTCTGGCAATTGGTGACTATATTAACGTGCAAGGCCATGCATGCATTGGAGGCAAGAGTATAGGAGAGGACATAAGAAAATTGGAGTATGGAGTTCATGTTGTGTCTGGAACTCCGGGGAGAGTTTGTGACATGATAAAAAGATGGACTTTGCGTACTAGAGCAATTAAACTATTAGTCCTTGTGAGTATTCCTGTTTTTATGTCTTAGAAAATAATATGGCAAGTGAATGGATACATTTTGTTTGCTTTATAGATTTTGTCATGTTGATGCAAAATATTTCTTTGTCCAGTTGATTGATTGGCCGGAAGGTGGATACTTGACAAAGGACCTGCCAATAGTGAGACAGTTTGCTATTTCCGGA
Source organism: Houttuynia cordata (assembly GCA_039654745.1). Taxonomy (NCBI): domain Eukaryota; kingdom Viridiplantae; phylum Streptophyta; class Magnoliopsida; order Piperales; family Saururaceae; genus Houttuynia; species Houttuynia cordata. The sequence goes on from CM077512.1 coordinate 1,877,691, forward strand.
ATGAAGAAAAAACACAGGAAGTATACAAGGTTGTTTCTGGCTTTCTCCATCACACTTGAGTACTTGTTTCATCTAAAAGCTTGTTGTTTTGACTTCTCTTTCTCTGGCTTCTAATTCCTTAACAAATGAAGGTTGACGAAAGGGGTCTGAGGTGGTTTTACACTGGCGACATATGCCAATTTCACCCTGATGGCTGCCTTAAGATTATTGGCCGTAAAAAGGACATAGTGAAACTTCAGCACGGGGAGTATGTTTCTCTAGGAAAGGTAGTATAATTTTCTCTCTTCCTCTCCATGCTATATTTTATATAATCCTGAACTTCACTAAGCCTAGTCAAACACAAAAGGTAGTATAATTTTCTCTCTTCCTCTCCATGCTATATTTTATATAATCCTGAACTTCACTAAGCCTAGTCAAACACATGAATTTGTGGTGTCTTAGCCCCTCTTTGTAAAACCCATTTAAGCTATCAGCTCAAGTCCAGTGGCAACCTGTTTTATTTACATAGTTACTCTCTTCCATTTGCAGGTGGGAGCTGCTCTCGTTGTGAGCCCCTATGTGGACAATATTATGTTGCATGCCGACCACTTTCACTTTTTTGTGAGATGTATGATTTATAAATATGCATGATGTACGTAGAACCACGGAAAACAAGTCACTTTCTACTTTTATTTTTGCACTTCTCTTTATATGCATATATTGTGTTTTTATTTTGTAAAGTTGTTATTTTTTTATAACATTGTAAAGTTATTATTTATCAATGCAAAATTTTTTATCACGGTTCTTTTTTTATAGTGAAATATATATATATATATATTGTTTGTGTACAATGTGGTTATTATATGAATATGAGAAAATATCTTTTGCATTTATGAATGATACTTGTTATCCATATTAGCACAGCAACATAAAGCTGCTGTTTTTTTTTTTTGTTTTTTGAGGTCTGTACCGACAGATAAAATCTGTCACAAATGAGCTAAAAACGTCGCAATAGGTATCTAACGGAGTTTAGGGTCCCGTCTTTAAAACCGTCGATAAAAATTTACACCGACGGCAGATTAAACTTTTTTCAACGGAATTTATCCGTCGCTGAAGACCTTTTTCGACTGAACAAAAACTGTAGGCAAACATCTTTAGCGACAGTACCAAGTCCGTCGGTATATCTATCGGTAAAGCTAGTTGCCGACGGTTCACTTTTATCCGTCGTTTTTGTGCAATACCGAGGCGGGTATTATCGACGGATGTGGCGACGGAATTGATCCGTCGCAATTAGGGAAATAACCACGGAAAAGGCACTTTCAGCGACGGATTTTGCCGTCGCTAAAGGCCATTTTTGTTGTAGTGATACTACTCCCTCCATGCAATGATGCTCGTCTGTATTTGAAAAAAGATGGGTTCTACATTACATGGCTGATCAACTTTCTCTTTCCCTCAATACCAAAAACATGGGAGGAGGGGAGATATTTTTGTTGGGACCTTAGAGTCCAATAAATTTAACTAATCTGGCAATGCGGCAAGTTGCTTAAAGGAAGCCAGGAAATGGCTTCTAAGTGCACCACCAGCGGATCTGATACATTAAAGGAGAAGCCCAGACGAATTCTAATCAGCTAGTTGGGGGCTGTTTGGCAATTCATTCATGAGGACGTTTTGAGTATAATTTGCTTTGTGAGCCAAAGCAACCTCGAAATCTATAATGCGCACGCAACAATGATAAGAACCGTCACTTAAAGTTTAAATCTCTTCATAAGGACGATATTCTTCATGAAGAGATTTATGAGAAGATTCTCATTTTGATCAATTCTCTTTTTTTCATCTTTTTTGGTACTGATTATATAATCACCACCGACCGGCAAATCGCATGTATGTAGGATATATACGGAGTTACTTCTGCACATGCAAACGCATACACCATTAGATTAGCTTATGCACATGCCCCAAACATGCACATTAGATGGGGTCTCCACATTTTTGCGAAGACATGATGCACACATGACAGCATGTGCCCAAGCCGGCCCATTGACCTTACACGCTCACAAGCCACATACACTAGCCTCGAACTGTGCAGGCGGAGGGCTTTGACTGGCCAACAAGTTGTTATCTTCTCATTAGATTAGATAATCACTAAGTTTTAGACTAGATGGTGTTCAAAACCTGCATTGTTTGCATTCTTTGTGTGCCAAGTCTTTCCTTAGTTAGGGTTCATTTGCATGGAAATGAATATTATGGTTGTAACAGCCATTGAATGAGTATGGTCATCGTTTTAGAGCGAACTCAGGATCAGGTGCAGGCATATTTAGGAAGCTGAGTAACTACCTAATCTGTGAATTTGTATTTTATGATATCTTTATAATGATGTAGAGGTGATTGTATGATAACGTAGAATTATGATACTATACTACCCAAATGCCATTTTTTCGTGTCTTCTAGCTTAATGCTATGTTTTTTTGTATCTCCCACTGATCACAATTGCTCAGTCTTTTTTTTCTTTTTTCTTTTTTGAGGAATGAGAGCATTGTATTCAGTATATGAAGGCCTAACGCTTACTGACATGGTGAATTGCTGTTGAATTTAAATGAGATTTGTGATTAGATTCAAACAAAAAAAACAACTGCAGTGAATTTGGTGGAGTATTTTTTGGGTGGCACAAAAATTTAATGGAGTATGCTCATTGTGAATTGTGATTGGAGTGTGCTAGTTGGCATGGGCCTACTGATGGGCTGCAGGAATAAGAATGCACATAGTGTTCCATTCTTTCTTACTGGATTTCAAGATCGAAGGACCCAGGCCCAGTCAAGAATCTTGCAAAGAGTTGTATGCTAAAAGGGATGAAAATCATGCAACTCCTTGGGTTCATCTTCAAGTGTGGCCCATGTAGCCACGTAGGAAATTATTTTTTGTTGACAACAATGTAGGAAATAAGTGATGCAGCTGTGAAGCAGCATGGAAGCAAAAAAGAGAAGAAGAAAAACTGTGAGGCAGCAAATAATAAGATCAGACGATGATTTTTTTTTTGTCTCCTTGGCTTCAAAGAATTGGACATCTATGATGTGGTAAAGAACCAGAGTTTACATGGGGTTTGATAAGAGTAATGAAGGAAATGATTGAGTAAAGACTGAAGGAGATCGGTATGAAACAAGAGAGAAATATTCACTGAAGTCTCTAAAGTCTAAACTATCATGGTAAGCATCAGTGTTAACCAATAGCACGTTTAGTTTTTCTAATGGAGGAAGGAATGAAAGAAATAGGCAAGAAAAAAGGGAGAAATACCCTCTCCCGAACATAGTCACGTGTGGAACCAACTGTTAGTCTGACGAAGGCTCGAACAGCTCGATCACCAGTCAACAGCTCGGGTAGTCAGCTTATGCATAACGACCTAACCAAGGTTCATAACTTTGGCTCTATAACTGTGGTTTTCACATTATAGCTCATATAATGAATGTATCTCAAGCTCTACGACACCGTACATCTTGGAGCTTTATCCTCAATGGTTCGGAAGGTCATTCTATAAATGTCTTGTTAGCGAATGACCAAGACAGCGGGCATTGGCGAGCAGGCATAGCATGTCTCTTTTCAGAATGAACCAATTTTACTTTATTTTAAAAATCCAAATGAGACTATTACTATCAAACAGAGGGAGTGTTTCTGAACAAAAAACCATACAGTAATCCTTGCCATTTCAAGTTTAATCTAGAGGTTAAAAAAGCACCAAAGATGGCAGTGCAGCCAACCAGCAGCAACCTGCCGAAGGACAAAAGACACCCACGCGGCCTGATAGCAGGTAAAAAGGGAGGAGTGCAAAGGAGGTACATACATTTTGAAAAATCCGATATGGAAAGGGATTGGAGGGGGGTTTATTTTTGTCTAGTTAGTCTACCAACAGTTTAGCGTTAATTCTAGGCCTATCTCCAAGTACTGGACAATAAAATTGTAAATCCGTACAGAAAATGAATAATTCAATTTTGCCTATGATTTTCGTTCCGCCTGCTGCAATCGAAAAGATGAAGTAGGATTATTTCATAGTCACACAAAAGGCACTTCTTGATTATGATAAACAACAGAATTTGCAAATAATTAGGAGGTGGACAACTTTGCTACCAAATGGCAAGGAGGTTGAATGACCAAAGAGGGTGATCATGCGAACCATTGCGGAGGACGCGATGGGATTCTTCTCTGCTCTAATTTTTGTTTCTTACAAACTGCAACAAGGCCTATACTAACAAAAAATACACATCTCGTTAACTCCCTCCCCCCCAACCCAAAAAAAAAACTGTCAATTGTTTATATTGTTTGAGTATAAAATAAGTGAATAAATTATCTTTCTAAGAAAGCATCAGATGTTTCTTCTGATAAGACCGCCAAAATAAACCTACTTAAACAATTACATTCGGAAAAATAAGTCCGCATACCTTGAAAAAATTTAATTAAACAACATAAATAAATATTGTAGTGAGCAGCTGACCTCGTACACCAATCTGATTTTACCCAACTGGGGATGAGTCATAAGATGAAGTCGATGATTCAGACATTGTGCTGAATCAAGAGCCTCCCCAAAGAATCAGTGGAATGAACTAAGGTGAAACACTTGGCAATTTGGTTTGTACCCTCTCTTGGTTGTAGCCTGCTCAAATTTCTTGGCTGCTATTTCGTTCTCTTCCAGGCCAGTTTGGACAAAGTAGCGAATCCACCATGATGAGCTTCGCAATTTGGCCTTCACAGAATCCAGACGAGAATATCAGCAGCCAAAGAAAAAAAATCTTACATGCATTTCCAAAAATAAGGCAATTTCAAAAGAATTTTATAAATATCCAAGCTGAATAGACTAACAAGTGGTTAAAGGATTTGACAAACGACTTACATGCATTTCCAAAAATAAGGCAATTTCAAAAGAATTTTATAAATATCTAAGCTGAATAGACTAACAAGTGGTTAAAGGATTTGACAAACGACATATTTAGGTGGATAACTCAGATTTCTTCGTAGGCATCTTAAAATATGCAGGATGGTTTGTATTAAAAAGAAGGAAAAACAAATTGGCAGGATGACCACAAGGATTGCTTTATCAAGATGGGCAGCCAACAAGCTGACAAAGACCGTATGAGGTGCCACATGGTAAGTGGTGTACGGAAAGCATAACTAGCTTCACATATCAGCCGATGCAGTAAAAAGGTATTGCGATCCAATCAAAAGACAGCATATGCATTTGAAAACTCAAACATCACAGAAAGTACTTCAGATAATTAGGGTCTAATATTCAATAAGGAAAGGTCAGGAGGAAGCACATATAAACAGCTTTAGAATAAGTTACTAGATTTTGTAGGCGAAGTTATAATCCCATTGAATTTACAGGGCTTGCATCTAGCACTATGGAGTTTTTCCTAGCAACCTGTAAATGTCCACTGTTGATAGTCATGCAATCAAGTTATTGTTACTTTAGGCACAACTTATAAAGGCAGAGTTGGCCGCTTTTATTCTTGCAGAGTCAAAAAGAACCCCTAATCAATGAGGCCTGAGAAGAGCAAGCCCATCTCCGGAAAGAAGATGAAGATATCAGGCCATGCAGTAGTATCATGCAATCTCCAAAAAAAATATATTGAAAAAATTAGCAGCAAACTATCATCACCATGATTATAGACTTAATTCATCATTTCAGATCGTCATATATGTCATCAAGACCATAATCCTAGAGTTACATTACTTACAGGTCTCCCGAATTTAGATAGCTCAGCAACTTTGGCTCTTTGTTGACCAGGGTAGCCTATCACCAAGGGACATGGGGAAAAAAATTAAGTTCTTCTCCGTAAGGCCAAAATAAATATCATGAATACAAAAGATAATGTTAAAATTTTTGTAGATAGTAGTCCATTTTAGCAAGTAAACATTAGTGACGCTAAAAGCATAACAACATATAATCTGTGACATCCAAATGGAAGACATATAAGATAAAAACATCAAACAAAAAACTGAATAAGAAAAAGTAAAAAACATAAATGCATGAGTAGAACTCATATAGCTGTATGCAAAATTGCCACTTTTGAAATAAAAAATAGAAAGAAAAGGGAGAAAATTCTCATTAAATCTAGAAGCAACCTCACAAAGACATCAATGCAGCAGATGCAGCCACTAATAGCAACTCAGACATCATCACCCTCCAATTTTAAACAAAAATAAATGTAAAATCGCTTAAACTTTAGGCAGTAACAGGTATAAATAAACTCATATAAAGTTCATAGCCTCATGTCACTGAAAATTAAATTTGTTGTTTCATTATATTCTCCAAATATCAAATCATTTTTAGGGTAAAGACATTTCATTATATGTGGACCAAACTCGATTAAAAAGGAAGGTTTCCTTAAAAACATATACTGATTGTAATACATGTTTCAACCTTCCATTTCACAACCCATATAGTCTGCAACTGCTGTTTCTACAAACTTTCAGGTAAAAGACTACACTCAGCTTTCGCAAACAAATGGGTGTTTTTAGGATTATGATTTACGATGTTCCAAATGATATACTCTGATTGATCTGAAATTTTTAGATTCATCTTCCCCAAGTAGATGGTGATCTCACTAGGTTTCCCAGGCTACAAGAAGCCTTACGAACAATTTTGTATCCCCATCTTTCACATGACATGTAATAGATTTCTGCCCCTCAATCAATTGAAGGTATGCAGGATCACACTTCATAAGGGTGATTTGATTTACAATGTATGTAAAAGAACATGCAATGGGGGCTGTGATACTGAACCTACATCTCAGCATGAAGTCCACTTCGGCTGAGTAGTTCTAGGTACTTCTTAAATCCAAGGTAACTCAAGATTTCCTATCTTTTTTCTTCTCAAAAGCCTAAACACTTTTTAGTGTAAGCAATTCCCTCTCATTTAGCAAATCAATTTCTTTTTGGTTTCCTCGATTTCTCTAATTTGTGTCTTCCTAGCTTCAATAATTACTTAAAGACCAAAACAAAACTCAAGGACAAACTTACCAAGCAAAGAATAGCTTTAATATTATTAATCGAGCAAAAAAAATAATTAAAGACATCAAATCTGCAGAAGCATATGAGGTGTATCTAGGCTACATAGCTACAAGAGAGGCGAGATCAGAAACATAAACAAGTGCGTGTAGACCCAAATTCTAATAATGAACACAAAAATAAGAAAATTCTATAACTAGGAAATACAACAAACATTTTAGATCTAACAAACAGTAACGATTCAACCCTTACCAGCAAAGATGACTAGACCATCCATAGACACCCTTGCCAAATCTGGAAGAGTCTTATTAAGATACTTTGGGGACAAATAATCCAGTGCATCCGACACAATCACAAGAGAGAATGATTTTGCCCTGTAAGGTAAGGGAAACTTGATATCAGCTACACGGACTACACCTTTGCGCACAAGCCTCTTGCAACTGCTATCAGTGTCCTCCAAATCATATGGTTCCACGCCCCAAACTTCAGTGTCTTCTTCTTTCAATAATTTACCAACTACTGAACACGTGTCAGGGCCCACATGTAAAATCTTGTGCATGCTGTCACCATAAACCTTTTTAAGAATGGGTATTGTTCTTTGAACTTCTGATGTGCATGACGAATCACCTGCATTCATGAATACATAAAAATGATAAGCCTGAGGATATATAAAACTCTGAAAACAAACATCCAACAAGTTTATGCTGTCCTTCTAAGTATATTAAAGGCCTGCAGTAAGTTATAACTTCCAACAATTGTGCATTCTATTGCTAGCTCATAAGTAGAAAAGTATTTAAGAAGGCTGAATTGGCATCTCATGGGTGTTTTATAACTTTATACATGACAATCATAGTTAATTGCCTTCTTCATAAATGCCAGTTCGAGCTATGAGCTCAGTGCCAAACATTTGATGAATCACAAAAATTTACAACAGCTAGAATAAGTAGCCCATATATAAGTTAAGCTGCCGCACTTAGGCATACTAGATGGTATTACTTTCGCAATATTAATTGTTTATTTGTCCTATCCAAAATAACAGCTCCAGCAGGGGCATATTTTATCAGTACAAAGAGGAGTAAAATGTGCTTACCATCAGCCTTGATAGATTCCTTGTCACCTCCAAATAAACCTGCAAAGTGCGAAGTAACAACATCAGCCAACCTACAAAACATACATTTCTTAACTATATTAGGAAAAAGAAAATATTAAGTAATCCTAAATGAAGCTACACCTTTGTTAAGCAGATCATTGTTTAATTAGCATAAATAAGACTATCTTCTAATTTCCAATTGCTTTAAATATAAGATTCATTAGGGGGCCCACAATTCAGACCTTGTCCACTATACGAATAGCCTATAAGAAGGAATGCACCCTGCAATGTAACACACAGCAGAATTCAGGTTTCTGACAATGTAAATTCCAGCCGTAGATACCTAGACAAAAATTTGAAAGATAAACATAAATAGCAAAGGGCACAAAGAAAATTACCACTAGAACAAGACCAATTGAGAGCAATGGAGACGACCGTGATTTCTGGTGTAATGTGCTCGCAAAAGGAACACTGCCACTGTCGGCAAAGCGCCTAGAGGGATTCAGAGGCCTTCTTGACATGGCCGCCGACTCTTACGCTGGTAATAAGCTCTCTTTAGCACAATTACACTGATCCAAATAACAAAAAATAAGCAAACACACACAGACAGTGAAAATTCTAATAATTTAGCTAAAAATTAAGCAATAGCAAACTAAATCCAAAATTAATATCAATATCAACCAACTTAAAGCAATTATGACCACCCTAGGAGCAGGAACTCTCTTTAACACAATTACACTGATCTAAAGAACAACAAAATAAGCAAACACAAGAAACAGACAGTTGAAGGTTCTAATAATTTAGCTACATATTCAACAAAATTAAACCAAATCACAGTATTAAAATCCAACCAATTAAAGTAATTATGACCACCACAGAAGCAGAAACTCTCTTTAGCACAATGACACTGACCCAAAGAATAACAAAACAAGCAAACACATAAAAAGACAATTAAAAACTCTAATCATTTAGCTAAAATTTAATAAAAGTAAACCAAATCCAGAATCAAAATCCACCAAATTGCACAAATTACAACCACCAAATAACCAGAAATACTAAAGTTCACACATTTACAAAAATTCCAACCCAAAACCCCACAATTAAGCCACTAAATCCGATCAAAAGCTCCCGCATTTTCTCTCCCAGATCGAACTCAACCCAAAATCACATTAGATCCACCCCCCAAATACCAAAAAACCCACAAAAAAGCAATCAATCTACACAAGCGCAGAAACATACCCAAGAGCACCGACAAAAAGACTCGGCAGAGGAACGCCGGAAAGCAGTCACCTTTGGGCGGCGGAGAGAGGGTGCTCCGGATCTGGATCTGAGATTGCTGCTCTGAGTGTCTTGTTTTGTCACTCTCGCTCCCTCAGCGCCATGCCCAGGCTCTGCTTGGCTGTGGCTCTGGTGATTTTCTTATTAAAAGTTTCTATCTTTTTTGGCGTCGGCAATCCCAGTTTGGCGCACTTGCTTTTTACTGCGCCTCCGCTGTATAATCTTGTCTAACATAACATAGTATAGAATTTGTCACAATTATGCGCCATGGCTTTCTTTCTTTGCCCACTTGCCTGTCCTACAAGGAAAAAGATAGTATGCGCATTGGCTCGTGCGAGGTGTTCGATAGAGATTTGATGGTGCGCGAGTTAATTGTGGGGGATGGCGGGTGGTTAAGCCCGTTGGATCCTTGTTGTTTTATTAATGTGCAACATTGGATTATGGCACCTCGGCTCCATGGAATGTCGTATCGGATATCGGTAAAATATTGGTCGGCCAAAGAGACGAAATATCGGAGATATTGTATAAAAAAATATCGGTAGTCAAAAACTAGTTTTTACCATATATTTTCACAATCTAACTTCTAAAATGAGTTACACTAATTTAAACAAAGAATAAATTTCAAAATATGCCTATTAGGATAGAAAACAAACAAGAAAGGTTTTTTTTCAAAAAAAAAAAAATAATTTTAAAAATAATTTTTAAATTTAAAAATATCGATATATAGGCGATATATCGCCGATATATTGGCGATATTTGGAATTTTTTTAAAAAACGATATTGATGGGTATCGATGTATCGGTTTAGGCCCGATACCGATATATCGGCGATATATCGGCGAGACGATTTTCCATGCTCGGCTCACGGATTCGGGCGCCTTGGTGCACGCTGATGTGAGCTATGGTGTAGATGGATGGGAATACTGAATTAATAGTTGCTTGCGAGAAAAAAAAAAGATAACATGTGCCACGGTGCACATTGTGAGCTTTCAAATGAACTAACTTTCTTTCCAAAAAAAGTTAACATGTGCCTTGGGGAACAGTGTGAGAGCGAAAAAAGTTAACATATTTACTCCAACCTGAAGCTAAAAATTTGGGTGACAACAAGTAACAGAAGAATTGATGTTTTTCCATATTACCTAGTCAATGAGCCTAGATTACTGTATTACTAGGTTTTTTCCAGGCTCAAGCCATATAATCTAGTTTCGACACCTTATCTTCCCATTTTGCCTTTTTGAACCCTAACCCTAAACATTTTCTATTGCATTCTAGGTTTTACACTTCAACATATCATATTTCCTTTATTTTTAATCTATTTTCGTTCATTTTTTTGTTCTTCCTTATTTTTATCATGATGATATAATAATTACTTGAGATAATATCTAAAAAAAATATAATAAAATCCATAATAAATAACATGCTATGTCTCAACATCCTTGTGATATGATCATTATAAGAAAAAATATTAAAAATAAGAAAGAATGAAAAAAAATGGACGAAAATTGATTAGAGATGAAAGAGATATAAATCGTTAAAGCTTGTCCCAAAAAACTACTATCGTGTAATCGAATACACAATAGGAGTGCTATCGTGTACTCGATTGCACGACACGATAGCATTTTTTAAGACAAGCTTTAACAATTCATATCACTTCATTTCTGATCCGTTTTCGTTCAGTTTTTTCGTTCATCCTTATTTTTAATGTTATTTTCATCATGATGATATCTTAATGATCTTGAGATAATATTTAACAAACTACAACAAAATCTACAATAAATAACATGCGGTGTCTCAACATCTTTATGATATCATTATTATAAGAAAGAGCACTAAAAATAATGAAGAATGAAAAAATGGGTGAAAACGGATTAGAAATGAATGAGATATGAATTGTTAAAGTTTGTTCCAAAAAAATGCTATTGTGTATTGAGATAATATCTAAAAAATACAGCAAATTTGTGATAAATAGCATGTAGTGTCCCAACATAGTTAAGTTATCATCATGACAAGAAAAAACACTAAAAATATGGAAAAATAAAAAGTAAAAATGGATAAGAAATGAGGGAGACATAAATCGTTAAAGCTTGTCCCAAAAAAATGCTATCGTGTATTCGATTACATGATAGCAGTGTTATCATGTAATCGAATACACAATAGCATTTTTTGGGACAAGCTTTAATGAATCATATCTCCTTCATTGCTAATCTATTTTCGCCCATTTTTTCATTCTTCCTTATTTTTAGTACTCTTTCTTATGATGATGATATCATAAGGATGTTGAGACACTGCATGCTATTTATCGTGGATTTTGTTGTAATTTTTAGATATTATCTCAAGATTATTAGGATATTATCATGATAAAAAAGAGCATTAAAAATAAGGAATAACGAAAAAAATTGATGACAATGGATCAGAAATAAAGTGATATGAATCGTTAAAGCTTGTCCTAAAAAAAGCTATCGTGTATTTGATTACAGGATAGCAATGCTATCGTGTAATCGAGTACATGGTAGGATTGCTATCGTGTAATCAAATACACAATAGTCATGCTATTGTGAAATCAAATACACAATAGTCGGGGCTAGCATTTTTTGGGACAAGCTTTAACGATTAATATCTCCTTCATTTATAGTCTATTTTCACTCATTTTTTCATTCTTTCTTATTTTTAGTTCATTTTTTTACAATGATGATATCATAAGGATGTTAAGACATTGCATGCTATTTATCATATATTTTGTTATAATTTTAGATATTATCTCAAGATTATTGGGATATTATTATATAAAAAAAGAGTATTAAAAATAAGGAAGAACAAAAAAATGGACGAAAACAGATTAGAAATGAAGAAGATATGATATGTTGAAGTGTAAAACATGAAACCAGGTAATATGGAAAACACAATAGAAAATATTTAGGGTTAGGGTTCAGGAGGGCAAAATAGGAAGACCAGGTGCTGAAACCAGGCTATATGGCATGAGCCCAGAAAAACTAGGTAATATGACAATCCAGGCTCATTGGCCAAGTAATATGGAAAACCTTCGGAAGAGTCCCCTGCAATAATATAATTCTCAACAGAATATAAAACAATCAATGGAGACACCTCAACTCTAGCGTCAAGAATTACTTGACTCTCGAACTAAGACAATCAAACTCATAACATGAAACAAATAGATCTATGCTATGAATGTAGGAATTTCTGCTCAAACTAATCGGCTATTAAACTGATAGCAAATCCCAAATGCCTTTAGAGATACACTAGGACACATTATGGGTTTAGAGACGTGGGTACCATTAGTGCTCATGGATACAATGACAAGAGATTGATGGGCCTGCTATGATGCCCAACAACTTGGTTATGTGTGCGGGATGCCTTGAATGGCTGGGACCAAATGGGTCCCATAATGTAGAGACTAGACATGTCTAAAGTGCGGCCATGGCTTTGCAGTGAGTATACTTCGACTCACTAATACAACATTCATTAGAAGATAATGACACCAAATAATTATGGAACACTTCAATAAAGGTCTTGCCTTAATCCTTGTCCGTGCACGGACCAGTACTGCAGACATTTCCAAGTTTACTAAAGAAACTAGGAAATGAGATTAAATCCCATGCAAAAGGAAGAGCAAAACAATAATTCCAACAAGTCAATATTTATGCAAATATAAGGAAACATGTGATAATTCCTGAAGAAAACAACTCCTGGTAAAAGGAACACAATACCAGAATACTAGCCGATCCTTAATAAGGATAAAATTATCAAAAGATTTGAATGCAGGATAATAAAGAAACACATGCCATTTAATAAACAAACACACAAATAAAGTCTAAAGAAGACACTGCTTATCATGATTTAATAATAGTGTTGTAGAGACATAATTTCATATTTGAAACACATCAGAAAAGCAGAGAAAACAAAAAGATTGAATAGCAAAGTCAAGGCAAGAATAATCATACTATGATTTTTTTCTACAATAACAATGCAAGGTACAACATGATATCTCATGTCAGAGGTGTCATAAATATAATTTGCTGAAACAAGATAATTCAACGTTCAAACGGATATTTGGAAACCGACTGCAAAATGGATTTTTAATGCTCCATAAAATGTATTAAAATTATATGAAATTACTAAAGGTATAAGCATGGCCGAATATTAGATTTCAGTAGGAATAGGTTTTACATTGCCAATTTGGAGGACACATCAATGAATAAAAGGGTTTGGACAATTCTCATATTAATAAACAGAGAATCGTGATTTTTTGTAGACTGGGCCATGCATTTAAATCGTGAGTTTTTACAGTTTTTTATAAATACACTAAAATATTAGTTCATTTGAAAAACTGAATCTATTAAAAGTGATGGAGGGAGTAGTTTTTTTGGCAATTTTCTTGTTTTTGATTCATAATAGTTGTGACTCTTTACCATTTTATTGATTGCTTACTTTTGTTTCTCCCTTTGTTTTTACTTAGTTTTTTTTGGCAATTTCCTTGTTTTTGATGCATAATATCGTGACTAAAATAGCATTTTACTGATTGCTAACTTTTGTTTCTCCCTTTGTTTTGAATTAGCCTTTTTTAAAAAAAATTCATGTTTTTGATGCTAATAGTTGATATTTATTGTAGCATTTTACTATTTGCTTACTTTTGTTTCTCCTTTTGTTAATTTGTTTTGAATAAATTTTTTTTATTACAGTTATTTCAATTAGTTTATTCTATTAAATATGCACACTAATTTTGTTTCTAGATTTTTAATTCTTAAAGAAAGGATTTTGGGGCCTTGCGTTGGAGCAGTCAGTGTGGAGATATGCTTTTGTATTTGCCCCAGTTGATGGGAGCTTTAGTAGGTTTTGTGGTAGTTAGAAGGTGTCATACTTTATTCACGATGAGCATTTTGGTCGGGGCAGCTATTGCTTAAGCTTTTCATGTTCTGCTTAACTGTTACGACTTAAGTTGTAATGCTTTATTTGTGCTTAATTTTTTTTATTTCTTTTCAGTGCTTCAATAGAAAAGATATTGCCCGTAGTAAAAAAACAGCATTTGCTACTTTGCACCCTTCTATATGTAACACAGCTGCTATGGAGGTAAATAGACTTTAGCCAATAAATACATATTCGATAGACCGTAGCTGTTCTCTACATCTCCATTAGTATTAATTTAATGCTCACTTTTATTTTTGCTCATATATTGGCTTCGGGCTCTACGTATTTTTCTTGACAGCCTAGTTTCAGCATGGGGATATCTGTAACATTGATACTTCTATTTGGTGAGGTGAAAATCATGTCTCTTATCTTATTTTTTGCTTTTCTGGGATGTGTTTTTTTTTGGAGAATAATTTGTTATTGTACTTCTGTAAAGCAGATTATACCAGTCTGTGTGTTCTCGGAATGGTTAAGCAATTGGTGCAGCAGTGGCTTCCATTGTGCGAGTCCTTGTTTGGATTTGCTACCCTGTTGCCTATCCTATCAGCAAGGTCATATTGTATTGCCATGTTTTTTTCTTCATTTGGTATTGCCATGTTGTAAAGTGCAATATCATGTATTTAAATACTTAATACAGTTCCTTTGTTTTTTTTTGTGGGTACTTAATACAGATCATTGGATTTCATGGCATTCTTTATGATATTTTGTAATGTTTGGTGTTTTCAGCTGCTGGATTTTATGTTGGGGAATGTGCATGTAGCTCTTTTCCATAGAGCTGGATTGAAGACACTTGTCAACTTGCACGGGAAGAGGTAATTCTTCCTATAGTTGCTATTTGTTAATTTTTTAATGCTCAAACTATTCTTAGTGAGTGGAATTTATGTTTTTTTACGTTTATTGCACAATTACATCAACATACTTGTGCATGGTTACCATAATTCTTAACAGGCTGGCAAAGGTGGAGAATTGACACATGATGAGACAATCATAGCTGGAGCACTTGAGCTAACTGCAAAAAAAAGCCAAGGACGCAATGACTCCAATATCTGATACTTTTGAAATGATACTAATGCTAAACTTGATAGGTGTAGCATTACCTCCAAAATTTAGTTGTTTAGTTTCTTTGCTAGAATATAGGTCAATGAAGTGTAAATTGCAGTTTTTGAATTTTGATCCCTTGCTTATATGTGGTGCTAAGGAGACCAAATGAAGTTAATTTTGGAAAAAGGACATAGCAGAGTCCCCTTTTACCATGAACAACCAATTAAGATAATTGGACTGATCCTGGTAATGTTGCTTTTCCGGTAATATAGCAGTTTTTTGTTGTCTGCTTGATTTTGTAATAAATTGTAAAACTGATTGTAGCCTTTTATCTCTGAAAACTGTTGGATTTTTTATGAATTACATGTTGAGTTTTTAGTTTTTTTATTCAGTCTCATTCATTGTTTCACGTCACTTTCATTTTTGGTAAAAGTATCTCACATCATCACTTGTAAATCAAAGATGAAAATGAATAATGCCAAACACAAATTGAAATATTGTTGACTTAAATTGCAGGTGAAGAATTTACCTTCCATACACCCTGCAGATAAGGTTCCCATCAAAAGTGTCACTATACGAAAAATTCCAAAGTGGGTTAAATTTGGCTAAAAGTTTTGTTGTTGTCGTTGTTGAGTTCATATTCTTGTTAGTCTTTATTATTACACAATATTAATGTCATTCTCTTTGGCGCTTCATTAATGTTATAGGGTACCAGCATGGAATTCCGTATCGGATATCGGTATCGTATCGGTCGGCTTAAGAGACAAAATATCGGAGATATATCGGAGATATTTGTAAAAAAATATCGGTAGTCAAATACTAGTTTTTACCATATAATTTCATAATCTAGCTTCTAAAATGAGTTATACTAATTTAAACAAAGCATAGATTTTAAAATATGCATATTAGGATGGGAAACAAGTGGGAAAGTTACTTTTTTCCCCTTTTTTTTTTAAAATTTTTTTTTCCAAAAATATTATTTTATCATAAAATAGCGATATATCGGTCCGAAAATATATCGGCGATATTTGAAAAAAATAAAAAACGATATTTGTCCGTCTCGTTTTATCGGGTGGGGGCGATATCGATATATCGCCGATATGGAATTCCATGGGTACCAGAAACTATGCCACTCTAGGACATATTAAACAAGTTTCAGAAAGGGCACAATCATATGGCTGCTGTCACAAGGCCAAGCTAACTACCTGATCAATCTACCGCCTATAATGTAAATGATGGTAAGCTCTGAATGATGGCTGCGGAAGTTAGGTTAGACATTGACGGGGAAAAGCAGCCTACTGGAAACAAATGAAAAAAACAAGAGAGCTTCAAAAGTGGAAGAGCTTTCCATCCAACTCACAGAACGCACATAAATGTTCTGTAAGAAGCAAAAAGTGGGCAAGGGATCTATTAAAGGATGTTGTGCAGATTGATGAAAATCCACCCCTGCTAATTCCCGAAGAAGAAGCAGTTGGGATAATTACAATGGAAGATGTCATTGAGGCACTTTTGCATGTAACCAAGAGAAGGCCATCAACTGAGTTTTATCAATCCCTACTCTCTTTCTACTTTATGTTAAATTTTGCTTTCTTCAATGCAGGAGGAAATAAATGATGAGACAGATTATCACGTAGGCTTATAGCACTTCCTATTTCAGGCATATAAAGGCCTGCCTCCTGCAAAAACAATACATCTTTTTTGAGGGAAACCAATGTAACAATATTTCGACGTAACTGTAATAGATGATGTGAGGATGTTTACATAGATAGAGTATGAAATGTATCTTTCAAGACTTCTAGATCCATCATGTAATTGATCTGCGCAGAGATTCATGCAGAGTACTAGCGTCCTCTTTATCTTGTGAACGGTGAGCTTTGTGTAATTGGACTGCTATACTGACGTCAAATGGCTTCCGGATGCGAAAATGATAACTATACAACCAATGTGTACGACAGAACCATTTAGCCATGAGGTGGCAGATGTTGGTTGGACGTAGGAAAAATGAGCAATGTGAGGCCCACTTTCCCTGTCCGACAAAAACCCTCCACCTCATTGTTGGATAGCTTTGTTGTACAAATTTGATTTACCTTATCAGCTTCCCACAGGATGCCTTCAAAGCATACTGGTGAGCAACACTAATGTTTTTCATACCAAGATGGTGTTTTATTTAGTGCTTGGTGGGTGATTCTTTCGGTTGCCCTATTGACCATGGAATGTCGTATCAGATATCGGTAAAATATCGGTCGGCCAAAGAGACGAAATATCGGAGATATTGTGTAAAAAAATATCGATAGTCAAAAACTAGTTTTTACCGTATATTTTCACAATCTAACTTCTAAAATGAGTTATACTAATTTAAACAAAGAATAAATTTTAAAATATGCCTATTAGGATAGAAAACAAACATGAAAGGTTTTTTTTTCAAAAAAAAAAAATTTTAAAAATTTTTTAATTCAAAAAATACCGATATATCGGTCCGTAACCGATATATCAGCGAGACGATTTTCTATGCTATTGACAAGCTTTTTGGCCCCATTGGGAAACTAAGTTAGTTTGTTTTTACGCAAAGAACCATGAACGGTTAGGGGGGTGACAGACCTTAGCCGAGTCATGTTACTTTGCTTTGTTGTGCTTTGGGTGAAACGTTTATGGGGCATTTTGGTATTAAGGGGAGAGATCATGTGAAACTTACCAATTGGGTAAAAGATATAAGAAAATTGGCAATCAATTAGCTAGTACATCTTCATAATTGTATGTCATACAATCGAGTAGGGTTGGGAATTTCGTACCCGATCTGCAAACTTGACCCGACCCGACCTTAAAATTACCCGACCCGACCCTATTGCAAAATAGAGTCGGGTTGCGGGTTCAATGTTTTTACCCGTTCAAATTACGGGTCGGGTCGGGTAATTACCCGCGGGTTACGTGCAACCCGACCATCTCCTGAAAGAAAAAACCCTAAAAGTCGTCCGCCATTGCTTCGGCTACCATTACTGATTTGCTTCTGTGTTCGTCTCCAGGGGGAGAAGAGGAGATTAATCTGGTGAATCAGAGCATCTTGTCCCATCATAATATAACTGGCATACTTACTGTAACACCTGGCCGCTTCCTGCAGCCAGGTGTGAGAGGGAGTCCGGCAGCTGGCTCTCTCCTCCCCCGAGCCAGCTGCTTATATGGGAAATGAAGGGGAAGCAGGGGCGACCTCGGCTACCAGCAAGGGCGATTTCCGGCGACCTTGACGAATCCGGCGACTGCGGCTTCCGGCGGCGAAGGCGATTTCCGGCGGCGACTGCACATTTGGACAACTCCGGCAACCACGGACAGCACCTGCGACGATGGCAACCCCGGCGAGCTCGAGTGTCCGGTGACGACGGCTAGCTTCGGCGACGACGATTCCGGCAACCCAACAACTTCGACGAACTCCGGCGAGCGGCGATTCGACGGAGCACGAGGTAGGATCCCATACTCCCTTTCATCAAAATCACATTTTTATTTTGATTCTTCATTGATGGAGGTGAAGGGGATGACGGTGAAGGAAATGGGGTTCGGCGGCGAGCTGCGGCTGCAAGGGCCGTCGTCGCTCAAGCCGCCGAACAAAGGAGAAAAGGCAGTAGCTTTTGCTGCTGCCGTTCTCTGTTCCACCTTCCCCAAACTCGGCCGGACCACGGCGAGAGGAGGGGAAGAGGAGGTCAGTCCGGCTGGGGCGATGGTGGCCGACGGCGGCATCGGTATCGGCCGCCACCCAGGCAGGAGCAGACGACCGAACAGGTCGTCTTCCTGGGGAAGACGACCGGTTCGGTCCAGACATTTCCGGACCGAACCACCAAACCGAACCGAACCCGGTTCGGTAATATTTAACCAAACCCGGTCCGGTTCATAGTTAGACCGAACCCGGTTTAATAAATTAATCGGTTCAAACAGACCGAACCCGGTTCAGTCCAGTTATAAATCGAACCGGTTCAACAATAAACCCGGTTCATAAGCCGGTTTAGATTTTGAACTGCCGGTGGACCTTAACCGACAGTTAAAATCTGTTTATAACTGACGGTCAGGCTTGACCGTCTGTGTATTTGCGTGCAGTGTGGTACATACAGAGCCAGTTTAGTACATAGGCTCCTGTTATTGAATTTGGGCTCTTTAATGAATAATTTGAAGCCCAAACTGCTGTGTTATTGGTATATGTTTGATGTTATTGTACAATGGGCATTCGTCCCTAATTGTTATGCTGACCGATAGCAAATGACTTGAAATGGTAAAGAAAAACCCGACTAATAAACCTAGATGGTTTAGAGACATAATCATTTTATGGAAGATAATAAAATGATGACTTGAGGGCTGAGCTTGAGGGTTGGGAAGAACCTAATCAAGATAAAGACTAAAATGCCCTTGGGATTGGGAGTCTGTGTATGAGTGTGAGTGACTTCCGATCAAGCGACCGAATGACTATTAAGTCAAAGGTCAGGCTATCTGTTGAGCTATTAAGCCAACAGCTGTGAAAAGTGTGTGATGGATTCATACTGGTAATACTGTGATACCTATTAAGGATCACAAGGAATAGATGGGAGTGGTGTTGCATCTTCCGACTGATGGAAGCTCTGCCGTTTGTATCTCTCTATGGATTTTAGAGAGCATTCACATCTTCCGACTGGTGGAAGCTCTGTGTTATGGTACCTAATAAGGACCATCGTCTATTGGCCAGGCTTAAGCTGTTATATCTCTCTATGGATTTTAGAGGGAACCATGATATGATATTTTGGCCATGTTTGCATCTTTCTATGGATTTTAGAAAGCCTTTCTATGGATTTTAGAAAGAGTATTACATACTTTATTGGCCAGGCTTAAGCTGTTACCTCTTCTCTATGGATTTTAGAGAGAGCGTGTTTATTCTCTATGGATTTTAGAGAAAGCCATACATCCTGAGCCTTAGTTGCCAGGTGGTTTACTGTGCACAACATCGGAGACGTTAGCATACTAGAAGGCTGCGTTTCCTGACCCACATCGAGTCTAGGAGCTGATGTGGAGCCAGACCCTTCCGACGGTCATACCTTCTAAGGTAAGGAATGGGCGAGGCAGTCACCCTTGAGAAATTCGGGGCGTGCCGTGATTACCGGTATTAACCGGAATGATAGTCACGGTGTTTTCGTGCTGTCTGTCATGTAGGTATGACATTCAGTGAGTCTGTCTATGGGACAAAGACGTAATGATTGAACTTGAACGTGGGAAGCAATAAAAGACTTGCTTGAAAGATTAATAAAAGATTCAAGTGGAATCCTATAATAGGTTGCATAATATGTTAATGCAAATCCTAATTTGATGTGATGATGACTGTGTTATGGTATCCCACTGAGTATTTTTATACTCAGCATCCTTATGTGATGTAGGTGCTGCTGTGGAAGAGTGACTTCACGTGGCACTTGGGAGCCTGGTGGTGAGGACGTTCCGATTGCGTAGTATATCTCCTGCTACAGGTTTGTCCTAGAGTTGTATTAAGGCGCGAGCGCCGACTATTTCTAGTTTATTTTGAGATGAATGACAGATTTGCACTTAGAGGACTTGCTTTAGTTTAATCGACTTTGCATCTTGTATTAATATATGTATATATGGTTTTGTATCCATATTTGTGAACCCCAGTTATCACGGCCTAGATGCTTAGTCGAAAAATTTTCATCGAAAGATTTATCGCTTAGAGGAACAATCCTCGAGTTTTCCGCTACCACTCTGGTTAAAAAAATGGTTTCTAAAACCCGGGCCGGGACAGTTGGTATCGGAGCATAACCTTTATTTGCAAGTCTGGAAGTCCTCTTAGGATATATCTAGTTATAGTTGTGGTTGTGAGTAGAAGTAGTGATCAGTGTTCTCATCCTGTAGGTTGAGATGGCACCTCGTAAGAGAAACATCCGGATGCTGAAAATTTCGGATATTGGCAGAAGTAAAGATAAAGAATGCCAGGCAGAAGAATCTCTACCTCCCCATCAGACCTTCCGTGAGGAATCCACGGAAAGCAGTGGGAGACAACGGGAAACCTTCCATGGCGCGTCGTCATCTAACTTGGGAGGTGACGGTGATGGAGATGTAATGGAAATGATTAGGGGTTTAGCACAAACAGTGCAAGCTCAAGTGAAACATCGTCTTGACGCCAGGAAGAAAGCAGAGAAAGAAAAGATAGCTCATCTTAAATTGTTCCAGGGAATGGCTCCAGCTTTCACAGGGAAAGAAACTCCGGAAAAGGCTGGGAGTTGGGTGAAAGCTATTGAGAAGATTTTTGAATCTATCTCAGCGGAAGATGATAGTAAAGTTCGAATGGCGACTTTTGTTTTGACAGAAAATGCTGATCACTGGTGGAGTTCTGCCAAGCGCACTTTCTTTAAAGATCGGAAGGTTGAAGAGATTTCCTGGGAGGAATTCCTAAAAGTTTTCAATGGAAAATATTTTCCGAGCCACGTTCGGAAAGAGAAGATGCGGGAATTCTTGGGTCTTAGACAAGGAAATATGACCGTGCAAGAGTATGACAATAAATTTGTAGAGTTGGAGCGTTTCACCACCAAGATGGAGGATGATGGTGAAAGAATGGAGAAGTTCATTTATGGACTTAGAACTGGGCTGCGAGAGAAAGTCATGGGAGCCCGAACTACATCTTTTGCTGACGCCGTGGAGCAGGCGTATATTTTTGAGAAGAACCAGGACAGAAACAGAGAAGAACAGAGGGCTAATGCTGTGTGGCCAAGAATGATTTTGGACCAAAGGCTAAAAGATTTAGAATTGATGCTGGGAGTAGCAAATTTGGTCAAGGACATAACTTCCAGGGTAGACAGAAGAGGGGTTTTGAGCCAAGGCGAAAAAGCTCACGACAGACTAATGCTGGTCAGCAGAGGCCATTTTTCAAGAGACCACAACCTCAACCTCAGGGGGCAAGTGGTCAGTCAGAGTGCTACTCTTGTGGAAAGATTCACCCAGGGCAGATGTGTGAGACAAAAGATCGTATCTGCTTTTTCTGCCATAAAAAGGGGCACATTGCCAGGTTTTGCCCTGAAAAGCAAAAGAATGCACGGCAAGGTGAAAGCAGTAGGCAGGCACAGGCTCGTGTTTACTCAATTACTTCTGAGGATGGCTCCGGCGGAGTTGAATGAATTGAAGAAGCAATTGCAGGAGTTGCTTGACAAAGGATTTATTCGTCCAAGTGTCTCGCCTTGGGGAGCACCAGTTTTGTTTGTCAAAAAGAAGGATGGTTCACTTCGATTGTGCATCGATTATAGGATGTTGAACAAGGTGACTGTTAAAAATAAATACCCCTTGCCTCGGATAGATGATCTATTCGACCAGTTGCATGCAGCCAAAGTTTTCTCTCGAATTGACCTTCGCTCAGGCTATCATCAGTTGAGGATTCGAGATGAAGACATCCCTAAGACTGCCTTTAGGACCAGGTATGGTCATTATGAATTCTTAGTGATGCCCTTTGGAGTAACCAATGCACCTGCGACCTTTATGGATTTGATGAACCGGATTTATCATCCTTGGTTGGACCAGTTTGTCATTGTCTTTATAGATGACATCCTTATCTACTCGTCATCCTTCGAGGACCATGCCAAGCATTTGGAGCGAGTATTAGATGTGTTGAGAGGGCATCAGTTGTATGCCAAGTTTAGCAAGTGTAACTTTTGGCTAGAAAGCGTTAACTTCCTAGGGAATATTATTTCAAAGGATGGCATATCTGTTGATCCATCTAAGGTAGAGGCTATAGTCAATTGGGAAAGACCAAAAACAGTCACCGAGATTAGAAGTTTTCTGGGTTTGGCAGGGTATTATAGACGATTCATTGAAGGATTCTCTATTATTGCCTTACCTTTGACCAAATTGACAAGGAAGGATGTGAAGTTTATATGGGATGAAAAGTGTGAAAACAGTTTCTTGGAGTTGAAGAACAGATTAACAAGTGCACCAATTCTTACTCTTCCTTCAGGAGAAGGGGGTTTGGTGGTGTATAGTGATGCATCTGGGAAAGGCTTAGGTTGTGTACTCATGCAGCAGGGCAAAGTTGTGGCTTATGGCTCAAGACAACTAAAGCCACATGAAAGGAACTATCCAACACATGACCTGGAGCTAGCTGCAGTAGTGTTTGCATTGAAGTTATGGAGGCACTATCTTTATGGTGTGCAGTTCGAAGTCTTCACAGATCATCAAAGCTTGAAGTATATTTTCTCTCAGAGAGATCTGAATTTGAGGCAAAGGCGTTGGCTTGAGTATATCAAGGACTATGACTTCTCTATAGCTTACCACCCTGGTAAAGCAAATGTGGTGGCAGATGCGCTTAGTAGAAAGTCAGAAACCCTTGCTGCCTTTATGATGATCAAAGAATGGGAATTGCTAGAATCTATGGCAAGCCTACATATAGAACCATCATCCAAAGGAGGGAAGTCCTTTGTGGCCAACTTTGTAGTACAATCTGGAATTGTTGAGAAAATTATTGTAGCGCAAGCAACGGATCCAGAAGTCCAGAATTTACTCAAAAGGACAGGGTCGGTTAGAGGAGCCGATGGGGGTATTCGATTCAACGGTCGATTAGTAGTCCCAGCTGTCTCAGAACTGCGCAGAGAATTATTAAATGAAGCTCATCATTCCAAGTATACCATCCATCCAGGTGGAACAAAGATGTTCAAAGATTTGAAGCGTAACTTCTGGTAGGATGGAATGAAGAAGGATATTGGCCAGTTTGTAGCCAGATGTCTCACTTGTCAGCAAGTTAAAGCAGAACACCAGCGACCTGGAGGACTTTTGCAGCCACTAGAGATTCCGCAATGGAAGTGGGAGCATATCACCATGGATTTTGTAGTAGGCTTACCTCCTACCCAGAAGAAGCATAATGCTATTTGGGTTATAGTAGATCGGCTGACCAAGTCTGCACACTTCTTACCACTTCGGTGGAAGCAGACTCCGGAAAGTCTGACTCAACTCTATATCCGAGAAATTGTAAAATTGCATGGTGCCCCTCTCTCCATAGTGTCTGATAGGGATCCTAGATTCACGTCACGCTATTGGAGGAGTATACAAGATGCTTTGGGTACTGCACTCAATTTCAGCACAGCGTATCACCCTCAGTCTGATGGACAATCAGAAAGGACGATTCAGACCTTGGAGGACATGCTTAGAGCATGCGTGTTGGATTGGAAAGGTAATTGGGATGACCATTTACCCTTAATTGAATTTGCTTATAACAACAGCTACCAATCTAGTATTGAGATGGCTCCGTATGAAGCTCTCTATGGACGTCCCTGTAGATCTCCGACCTGTTGGAATGAAGTCGGTGAGAAAGTTATGATCAAGTCAGAGATGCTTCAGCTGTGCGCTGACAAGGTGAAATTCATTCGAGAAAAGCTTCGGTTGGCTCAGGAGCGACAGAAACACTATGCAAACAGAAGGCGTAGAGATCTTGAGTTTGAGACTGGTGACCATGTGTTCTTGAAGGTCTCACCCACACGTGGAGTTTTGCGTTTTGGAAAGAAAGGAAAATTGAGTCCTCGGTTTGTAGGTCCTTTTGAAATCCTTGAACGGATTGGTAACTCGGCTTATCGACTTGCTTTGCCTCCTAATCTGGATCAGGTACATAATGTGTTTCATGTCTCGCAGTTGAGAAAGTACTGTCGGGATGATGCACATGTGGTTGACTATTCCATGCTGGAACTAAAACCTGACTTGACCTATGAGGTAAAGCCAATCAAGATTAAGGACCGAAGGAATCAGGTACTCCGGAATAGAGCGATTCCGTTAGTATTGGTTCAATGGCACAATGATAAGTTTGAGGAAAATACTTGGGAGACAGAAGAAGAAATGCAGCGTGCATATCCAGAGTTATTTGAAGAAGAATATACCTGAATTTTGAGGACAAAATTCTTTTAAAGGAGGGAAGAATGTAACACCTGGCCGCTTCCTGCAGCCAGGTGTGAGAGGGAGTCCGGCAGCTGGCTCTCTCCTCCCCCGAGCCAGCTGCTTATATGGGAAATGAAGGGGAAGCAGGGGCGACCTCGGCTACCAGCAAGGGCGATTTCCGGCGACCTTGACGAATCCGGCGACTGCGGCTTCCGGCGACGAAGGCGATTTCCGGCGGCGACTGCACATTTGGACAACTCCGGCAACCACGGACAGCACCTGCGACGATGGCAACCCCGGCGAGCTCGAGTGTCCGGTGACGACGGCTAGCTTCGGCGACGACGATTCCGGCAACCCAACAACTTCGACGAACTCCGGCGAGCGGCGATTCGACGGAGCACGAGGTAGGATCCCATACTCCCTTTCATCAAAATCACATTTTTATTTTGATTCTTCATTGATGGAGGTGAAGGGGATGACGGTGAAGGAAATGGGGTTCGGCGGCGAGCTGCGGCGGCAAGGGCCATCGTCGCTCAAGCCGCCGAACAAAGGAGAAAAGGCAGCAGCTTTTGCTGCTGCCGTTCTCTGTTCCACCTTCCCCAAACTCGGCCGGACCACGGCGAGAGGAGGGGAAGAGGAGGTCAGTTCGGCTGGGGCGATGGTGGCCGACGGCGGCATCGGTATCGGCCGCCACCCAGGCAGGAGCAGACGACCGAATAGGTCGTCTTCCTGGGGAAGACGACCGGTTCGGTCCAGACATTTCCGGACCGAACCACCAAACCGAACCGAACCCGGTTCGGTAATATTTGACCAAACCCGGTCCGGTTCATAGTTAGACCGAACCCGGTTTAATAAATTAATCGGTTCAAACAGACCGAACCCGGTTCAGTCCAGTTATAAATCGAACCGGTTCAACAATAAACCCGGTTCATAAGCCGGTTTAGATTTTGAACTGCCGGTGGACCTTAACCGACAGTTAAAATCTGTTTATAACTGACGGTCAGGCTTGACCGTCTGTGTATTTGCGTGCAGTGTGGTACATACAGAGCCAGTTTAGTACATAGGCTCCTGTTATTGAATTTGGGCTCTTTAATGAATAATTTGAAGCCCAAACTGCTGTGTTATTGGTATATGTTTGATGTTATTGTACAATGGGCATTCGTCCCTAATTGTTATGCTGACCGATAGCAAATGACTTGAAATGGTAAAGAAAAACCCGACTAATAAACCTAGATGGTTTAGAGACATAATCATTTTATGGAAGATAATAAAATGATGACTTGAGGGCTGAGCTTGAGGGTTGGGAAGAACCTAATCAAGATAAAGACTAAAATGCCCTTGGGATTGGGAGTCTGTGTATGAGTGTGAGTGACTTCCGATCAAGCGACCGAATGACTATTAAGTCAAAGGTCAGGCTATCTGTTGAGCTATTAAGCCAACAGCTATGAAAAGTGTGTGATGGATTCATACTGGTAATACTGTGATACCTATTAAGGATCACAAGGAATAGATGGGAGTGGTGTTGCATCTTCCGACTGATGGAAGCTCTGCCGTTTGTATCTCTCTATGGATTTTAGAGAGCATTCACATCTTCCGACTGGTGGAAGCTCTGTGTTATGGTACCTAATAAGGACCATCGTCTATTGGCCAGGGCTTAAGCTGCTATATCTCTCTATGGATTTTAGAGGGAACCATGATATGATATTTTGGCCATGTTTGCATCTTTCTATGGATTTTAGAAAGCCTTTCTATGGATTTTAGAAAGAGTATTACATACTTTATTGGCCAGGCTTAAGCTGTTACCTCTTCTCTATGGATTTTAGAGAGAGCGTGTTTATTCTCTATGGATTTTAGAGAAAGCCATACATCCTGAGCCTTAGTTGCCAGGTGGTTTACTGTGCACAACATCGGAGACGTTAGCATCCTAGAAGGCTGCGTTTCCTGACCCACATCGAGTCTAGGAGCTGATGTGGAGCCAGACCCTTCCGACGGTCATACCTTCTAAGGTAAGGAATGGGCGAGGCAGTCACCCTTGAGAAATTCGGGGCGTGCCGTGATTACCGGTATTAACCGGAATGATAGTCACGGTGTTTTCGTGCTGTCTGTCATGTAGGTATGACATTCAGTGAGTCTGTCTATGGGACAAAGACGTAATGATTGAACTTGAACGTGGGAAGCAATAAAAGACTTGCTTGAAAGATTAATAAAAGATTCAAGTGGAATCCTATAATAGGTTGCATAATATGTTAATGCAAATCCTAATTTGATGTGATGATGACTGTGTTATGGTATCCCACTGAGTATTTTTATACTCAGCATCCTTATGTGATGTAGGTGCTGCTGTGGAAGAGTGACTTCACGTGGCACTTGGGAGCCTGGTGGTGAGGACGTTCCGATTGCGTAGTATATCTCCTGCTACAGGTTTGTCCTAGAGTTGTATTAAGGCGCGAGCGCCGACTATTTCTAGTTTATTTTGAGATGAACGACAGACTTGCACTTAGAGGACTTGCTTTAGTTTAATCGACTTTGCATCTTGTATTAATATATGTATATATGGTTTTGTATCCATATTTGTGAACCCCAGTTATCACGGCCTAGATGCTTAGTCGAAAAATTTTCATCGAAAGATTTATCGCTTAGAGGAACAATCCTCGAGTTTTCCGCTACCACTCTGGTTAAAAAAATGGTTTCTAAAACCCGGGCCGTGACACTTACTTCGTTCTTTCTTTATGCAAAGGTCATCAGCTAATGGGAAGCTTGGTAGAAGAACAAGTGCTGCTTCTCCAAATTCTAGTTCTGCAAAGAGGGGCTCGGATAAGCGAAGAAGCTCTACTTCAGTGGTATGATTATCCTCTCTAGCAATTTTTCTAGAATATACGAACGTGTATCCTGTGAGTATTCAATTTATTCAAGTATTGGACTGAACTAATGGAGGCATCATACTTTCATTCATTCACTCTCTTTTTCTCTCTGGAAGAGGAAAAAATTGAGTTCGCACTGCTTTTTAAAGGCTCTAAATCGCATTACATTTTTAGTGGTCTCTGTTTCTTGTATAGATTTGGGGTTCCTAAAAATATTAACGGCTTGCTAGAATCTTGTGTCAGGATGGGCATTTTGTGCAAGATTACCACTTTTGCTTCGGTGGAAGTGTGTTAGGTCTTTCATTTTTAACTCTTAGTCTCTTGACTTATGCAGTATGTGCTGAGGGATAGCACGAGGAATGCAAGCAACAAGGAGAAAGCATCTTATCTTTTGGTTTCGAAGCGAGAAAATCATCAGTTTTCAGATAATACCTCTTCAGCTGAACCTGATACGGCACTAGATGAAACTGGTAAAGTAGCTCATATTTTTAAATTTTTTCAGCTATCGTCCCTTAAATTGAGGTCAATTGTACTTAGTAGCTCATAGCCTACAGACAAACTTTATATGAATGAAAACATACTTCTTCGCTCGACACAAGGCAACTGGTTGATTATGTCTTATTATTGGTTGAGATAATGTTGTCTTCTTTCGCAGACCCAGATTTGAACCAGAGTACTTGAGCCATGCCTTTTCTAGTGTTTATTTTTTCGTTTTTGGATTGGTAATTTGGATTTTTTTTCTCGAATTTGCAGCTGACGTAACTGTTTCTGGTGTGAAGCTTGGGAAAGGAAAAGTGTTTCTATTCAAAGGAAAGCAGAAGGGACCATAGCTGGTTATCATGTTTCTGGTGTGGAGCTTGTTATCATGTGCGTTTGGTTTCGTAGGTCGCATCATGTGAATGACTGGGGTTGTTTGCTTCTTTCTTAAAGTTCAATTATGAGTCCTGTCTATATACTCTAACAATCCTCACAGCCTGTTTTGTGTTGCAGCATAAGCATGCAAACCAAGTGTGGACTGGGCTCTTTCTTAATAGCTTGAAATGTGACAGCTCAATGAACAGATGTTTGTCTGCTGGAAAATTATTAGAGAAATTATTTTACCATCTTAAATTTTGGTTCAAGGTGTGCAATGCCATTTTTGTTTGTATCAAGCTTTGTATGTGATAAACTTTAGTAGTATAGAAGATTAATTCAGGTATTGATGACTAAATTACATCGCACATGACAAGTTTATCATTTGAGAGCAAGACGTCATATGGCTCAAAACTTTTGTCAAGTTGCCAAGTTTAAGCGTCGCTATGGTAAGGAGGAAGAGGGAAAGTGATTTTGCAAGTCCTGAATGTAGCTGAAATCCATTATCATCTATCTCTCTATTTTTTTCCTCTCTATTTTTTGTCTTGCTATGTGCTAGTATATCACAAATGCTTAATAGTTTCCTAAAATTGCTTGTTTAATGTTGATTGAAAATGAGCCCACGGAGACTGTTGTAAATAGGCAACACCAGTTGTGCTGATTGTCCATTTACCTACAAGGCCAAGTGAAGATTTGTGAAAAAATTGTGCACAAAAAATGATTAAATTTCTATGTGTTTGTGTGGTGAATTTAGAAGTATTTTTTCTACGGTTTAGCTAAAGTCACTTGGTTCAAAATTTGTTTGCCTCATGTTTGGGAATTAGGCCAATGACTCAATAATACAGCTGAAATTATTTCCAGAGACAACTTGGTTAAATGCATAACCTATCTAACCTCTTCTAATGATCAACTCCACTAGATTTGTTTCCTTAGGAAAAAACAATCTCCTTTTTTAAATTGTTAATGGGATGGATGGACAATTAGAGGTAAAATAGAATAAAAGTACTATTTAAAAAAAAATTTAAAAAAAGTAGGGTCGGGTCATTACCTGACCCAAGCCAAGTAGGGTTAGGGTCAGCCATTCTCGACCCTACTCATGAATAGGGTCGGGTAATTACCCGACCCTATTTAGGTAGGGTAATGGTCGACCCGACCCTGTTTTACCTTACCCGACCCGATTCCAAGCCCTACAATCGAGGGAGAAATTATTAGATATGTGGGGGACAAAACACGAAGGGCCATTCTTGACATTGCAGGGCATCACTGACATTTAAAAAATGCATGGCAATGATGGAAGGAAATGGCCCTGTACGGAATATGGATCCATTTCACTTTCATCTCTATCAATAATGTCGCCATGGCTAGTCAAGGAATAAACGAATCACGTGGTAGGGCTCACACGCCTAGACTAAATAAAGGGTAGTGGAAAACACATCCAGAGATGGTGGGCCTCTCAAAAGGCAAATGGTAGCTCAAGCCAATGGAAAGTAGTTGGATACAATCAAGCCCTTCAAACCTATTTATATATAAAGGTACTTCTCTCTTCTTCTCGCCTGCTTGCTGCTTGTCAAGAAAATTTTCTCGAAAAATGGCGGATTCCTTCCTTTCATTTTCACTTGAAAATCTTGCCAACCTAGCTACTGATGAGGTGGAATTGCTGATAGGAGTCAAGGAAGAGGTCAACAAGCTCTCTGAAACGTGTACTGCCATTCAAGCTTCTCTTCACGATGCTGAGATGAGGCAGTTTAAAGACAAAGTTGTGCAAAAGTGGATGACTGACCTTAAATATATGGAGTATGATGTGGTTGATGTGCTTGATGAATGCATGGTAAAATCCCACCAGCTCGGTACCAACAATGATGGTTCTTCCAATTCGGTATGGAATTTCTTTATCCACTGCATTTGTTTTAAGCAACTTGTTCTACGCCATAATATTGGTAAGAGAATGAAGAGCATAAATAAGAAGTTGGATCAAATTGCAAAGGATAAAGATGGATTCAATTTTCAACAAAATAGAATAGAGTTTGACGTGGGCAACTCTAGGGAGACATCATCTCGTTTAGATAATACTGTATTTGGCAGAGAAGATGATAAAAACAAGATAAAAAGTAAGCTCATCAGTGAAGGTAGTTCTGAGCCATCAGATGATATTCCTGTCATATCAATAGTGGGAATGGGAGGTTGTGGGAAGACAACCCTTGCCCAATTAGTGTTTAATGAACCTGAAGTGAAGTCCCACTTTCAGGAACTAATTTGGGTATGTGTTTCTACCGAATTTGATGTTGCAAAAATTGTGAAGATGATTCTTGAGGCCATTGAAAAGAAACTTCCTCTTGCCTCAGGGTTAGAGGCCTTATCTAAACTGTTGTGGGAAACCCTACAAAACAAGCGATTTTTGCTTGTTTTAGATGATGTATGGAATGATGATCATACAAAATGGAGTGATTTTAAAAAAAATCTTTGGAAATGTGGGGTAAAAGGGAGTAAGATAGTGGTCACCACCCGCAGTGAAACGGTTGCACGTGTTATGGGCCCTTGTATGCACAAATTAGACCGATTATCTGATGACTTTTGTTGGTCAATTTTTAGTGGAATTGCTTGTGAAGGCATAAATGATTCTTCGGCATTGACCAATATAGGAAAAGAAATTGTGAAAAACTGTAAAGGTTTGCCTTTAGCTGTAAAAACTATTGCAGGTGCCTTAAGAAGGACTCCAAAGACTCAAATGGATTTTGAAAGTGCACTTAATGCTGAAATATGGGAAAGGCCTGAAGAAGGCGTTCTACCTGCTTTATTGCTGAGCTATTATCATTTGTCCCCGCCACTAAAGCGGTGCTTTCGATATTGCTCTCTATTCCCGAAAGACTCTTACTTAGAAATGGATGAATTAGTAGAAATGTGGGTGGCTCAAGACTACATTCCACCAGATAGAAAAAGTAAAAGGGAAATAGAGGACATAGGCAGAGAGTATTTCGAGGAGCTACTGGAACGTTCACTCTTTCAAGAGCCCAAGAGAGATGAGTTTGGAAATATTATCGGGTGCAAGATGCATGATTTGGTTCATGATCTTGCAAACTTTGTGACAAATGGAGAATTTGTCTCAAATGACAATCCTATGATCAATGATAAAAATGTCCGTCATTGCACATGGATTGGCCGAAAATCCCATTTGATTGCCTTTGAAAGCCTACGCTCACTTGTTGCAGCGGATATTGATGTTTGTGATATTATTCAACAACTCTGTTGCATCAGGGTGTTAAAGTTTTCTGCAACAAACAATTTGGAATCCCTCAAATCACTTGGTAGACTAGTGCATCTAAGATATCTCGACTTGTCTGGGTCAAAAATTGAGGCATTGCCAGAGTCTGTGATGAAATTGTGGAATCTTAGATATCTGAACTTGGAAAGAACAAGTTTAAAACAAATTCCAGAATCACTTGGGAAGTTAAGCCAGTTGAGACATATCAATTTGAATTGGACTGGAATAAAGGAATTACCAGAATCTATAGCTGGCCTACGTCATCTGCAAGTCTTAGGTTTAAGTTGGTGTCATAAACTCTGTCAATTACCAAGTGGAATTCAGAAAATGACCAGCTTGAAACAACTTAGAATTTTTGGTGCTCATGAATTGAAAACTTTTTCGTCGGGATTAGGAGAATTAACTTCCCTGGAGAGGTTGGACAGATTCATTTTGACAGAAGGGCAATGCAACCTTAGTGAGTTGAGACTTCTCAACCGCATCGGAGGGAGACTTCATATACAACACTTGGAGCTAGGAAGCAGAGAGGAGGCTGTCGATGCTAAGCTTGAGGATAAAATGTTGCTTCAAGGACTAGTGCTATCGTGGAGTGGTGAACAAGAGCCGAGTATAGCCGAGGGTGTCCTAGAAGCTCTCCGCCCCCCTCCGAGTCTCCAAAACCTAGAAATTTGGGGTTATCCAGGTTTAAAATTTCCAGGCTGGGCGGGAGAGCCCACTTTCTCGAGTCTAGTCCAAGTCAAAATAAGAGCCTGCTACAACTGTAATGAAGTCCCGGCTTTGGGCAACTTGCCACAGCTTAGAAGCCTTGTCATAGATCACATGCCAAATGTGAGAAAAGTGGGCGGCGAGTTCTTTGGGTCCTCAGACAAGAATGGCGGATGCTTTCCTAAACTAGAGACCCTCCAGTTAGAGTTTATGAAGAACTGGGAGGAGTGGGATACATCAAGAGGAGTGGCACAGATGATGATGCCCTGTCTTCGTTCATTGAAAATCGTCTCCTGTCAGAAGCTAAAAGCATTACCCCCATTTGTTCTCAAGCACTCAAAGAAGTGACGCTTATTGGCTGCGACAACTTGATATGTGGATCGGAATCCATCCCGCCGAGCGTTGAGAAGATGCGTATCGCATGTGTTCCAGCTGACTTGTTCAATAATTTACCGAGCCTCCCGAATCTTAAAGATTTGACCATTTCTTGGTGCGAAGAATGGACAGAGCTCTCCGGTGATCCGCGAAGATTCAATGGGCTGCGAACTCTGGAAATCAGAGGCTGCCCAACATTGAGGTCTCTTCCGGAGGAGTTCATGAGATCACTCGAGGGACTGCAGGATCTCTCCATCTCTGATTGTCACCAATTAGAAGAGGCAAGCTGGAAGATGGGAGTACATTTGCCCTGTCTCCGCATGTTGAAAATAGAGAATTGTCGCAATCTAAAAGTGTTTCCTCTCATTGTTTCTGAAGCACTCAAGGAGGTTGCGATTGCGGGGTGCCCAAACCTGAGTCATGTGGGTTTCATCCTGTCGGGTGTGTTTTCACACTTCAACTTTTGCTAGCAAAGATGCTCAGCACATTACCCGGCCTCCCGATTTCATAGAGGTACCCCACGATCTAATTAGATTCACTGAGCTGCAAACTCTGAGTTTGGATAAGTGCCCGAATTTGAGGTCCCTTCTAGAGGAGATGAGCTCCTTCAAAAAATTGCCGGAACTGGTAATCAATAGTTGTCCCAGATTAAGAGAAAGTTGCAAGATGGGAGAGGAGCAGTGGTCCAAGATTGCCCACATCCCTCGCATTGAAATTAATTATGAAATACTTCAAGATCACAAGTGAAGAACAACTTTGCTTCAAGTAAGTAGCTTCTCCTTTTCCTCTTTCTCAGCTCTTCCTAAAGCACAGAATTGACTTCCTCTCTTATGTTTGATTCTAGCAGCACCCTTGGTGATCTGGGTTTATTTTGTGATTTGATTTTATTTTTTGAGATTTTGCTTGTTTTCATGCATAATAGTTGATATTTATAATAGCATTTTACTTTATTGCTTCTTTTTGTTAGCTCCCTTTGTTTTTAATTGTCAATTTTCTGGTTTTTTTAATGCATAATAGTCTATATTTATAGTGGCATTGTACTTGATTTTTGTTTCTCCCTTTGTTTTTAATTATTGGTTTTTGGCAATTTTCTTGTTTTGATTCATAATAGTGTATACTTATAGTAGCATTTTATTGTTTGCTTACTTTTGTTTCTCCATTTGTTTTGAATTAGTTTTATTTTTTTACAACAGTTGTTTTTAATTAGTTTATTCTATTAAAAAATGTGTACTGAGTTTTCTTATAGATTTTTAATTCTTAATAAAATGAGTTGGGGCCTTAGATTGGGAGATATGCTTTTTCATGTTCCGCATTAACGGTTATGACTTAAGGTGTAATGCTTTATTATGCTTAATTTTTTTTATTTCTTTTCAGTGTTTCAATAGAAAAGATATTGCCCATGGTCAAAAACAGCATTTTCTACTTCTTCTGATATGTAACGCAACAGCTATGGAGGTAAATAGACTTTGGCCAACAAATATACGTTTAATTTATGTGGTATAGTAGCCTTTCTTTTTTTTGGTACAAATATAGTAGCCTTTTTCTACAACTCCATCAGTATTAATTTAATGCTCACTTGTTTTTCGCTCATATATTGGCTTCAGGCTCTAGCTATTTTTCTTGACAGCCTAGTTTCAGCATGGGGTGCTATCTTGATATCTGTAACATTAATCATTCTATTTGGTGAGGTCAAAAACATGTCTCTTAGCTTATTTTGTGCTTTTCTGGGATATACTATTTCCAGAGAATAACTTCTTATTGTACTTGTGCAAAGCAGATCATACCCGAATCTGTGTGTTTTCGGCATGGTTTAGCAATTGGTTCTGCAGTCGCTCGCTCCCATTATGCGAGTCGTCATTTGGATTTGCTACCCTGTTGCCTATCCTACTAGCAAGGTCAGCTTGTATTGCCTTGCTTTTTATTTCTGTGGGACCGTAATACAGATCATTGGATGTCATGGCTATCTTTCCATATTACTGTTATTTTTGGTGTTTTCAGCTGCTGGATTTTATGTTGGGGAATGGGCATGTAGCTCTTTTCTGTAGAGCTGAATTGAAGACGCTTGTCAACTTGGATGGAAATGAGGTGATGCTTCACATAGTCACTATCTGTTAATTTCAATGATCAATCTATTTTTATTTAGTGGATTTTTTTTTTAACTTTTGTTGCACAGTGACATCAACATACTTGTGTATGATTACCATAATTCTTAACAGGCTGGCAAAGGTGGAGATTTGACACATGATGAGACAACAGCCATTGCTGGAGCACTTGAGCAAACTGCAAAAACAGCCAAGGACGCAATGACTCCAATATTAGATACTTTTGCAATTGATATTAATGCTAAACTTGACAGGTGTAGCATTACCTCCAAAATTTTTATTTATTTAGTTTCTTTGATGGACAGAATATATATATATATATATATATATATATATATATATATATATGTCTATGAAGTGTAAATTGCATTTTTTGAATTTTGATCCCTTCTATGTGGTGCTACAGAGACCTGATGAAGTTAATTTTGGAAAAAAAAGACATAGCAGAGTCCCAGTTTACTACGAACAACCAACTAATATAATTGGACTGATATTGGTAATGTTCCTTTTCCAGCACTATAACATTTTTTTGTGGTGAGTCATTTATTAATTACCTAGTCCTTTTCTTCATTTTGTTAACCGCTTGATTTTGTTTTGAAATGTTGGAGATGGTTCTTCTGTTGTCAATGTTGTAAGTTGTAAAACTTATTGTAGCATTTCGCATAAACTTTCTTTTATCTCTTGAAAACTGTTGGATTCTTCTTTGGATTACTTGTTGGGGTTTTAATTTTTATATTTTTATTCTGTCTCATTCATTGTTTCACCTAATATGGGACCGAGGGCTTCTCATTTTTGGTAAAAGTACCTCACATCTGCACTTGTCAATTAAGGATGAAAATGAGTAATGCCAAATACAAGTTAAAATCTGTTGACTTATATCGCAGGCGAAGAATTTACTTTCCATAAACCCTGTAAATGAGGTTCCTGTCAAAAGTGTTACCATTCGAAAAATTCCATAGTGGGTTAAATTTGGCTAAAGGTTCTTTCTTTTTGTTGTTGATGTCATAAGCTGACTTCTTGTTGGTCTTTATTATTGCATAATTGTAATGTCTATTCTTTTTGGCGCCTTCATTAATATTCTAGGGTTCCAGTAACTATGCCACTCTATGACATTAAACAAGTTTCAAAAAGGGCAGTGATATGGCTGCTGTTACAAGGCCAAGCGATCCACCTGATCAATCTACCATCTATATGGAAATCATGGTAAGCTCTGAATTTGTGTTGCAGCACAGAAATACATGATTGTACATAGTTTAAGATTTTGAAGTTACTAGTTTAGCCGTATTGCACTCAAAACTGAAAATAGACGTTGATTATACAGAAGTTAGGTTGGACATTGATGGGGAGAAGCAGCCTACGGAGAAATAAGTGAAAAAGAGAATGCTTCAGAAGTGGAAGAGTTTTCCATCCAATGCACAGAACTCCAATAAAGGTTGTGTAAGAAGCAAAAAGTGGGCAAGGGATCTATTGAAGGATGTTGTGCAGATTGATGACAATCCACCCCTGCTAATTCCCGAAGCAGAAGCAGTTGGGATAATTACAATAGATGTCATTGAGGAGCTTTTGCAGGTAACCAAGAAAGGCCATCTGCTGAGTTTTGGCAATCCCTACTCTCTTTCTACTTTAAATTAAATTTTGCTTTCTTCATGCAGGAGGAAATATATGATGAGACAGATTATCACGAAGACTTATAGAACTTCCTATTTTAGGCATATAAAGGCCTGCCTCCTGCAAAAACAAAATATCATTTTTGGGGAAATCCAATGTGACAATATTTCTATGTACCTGCAATAGATGGTGTGAGGATTTTTATATAGATGGAGTTTGAAATGCATCTTCCAAAACTTCTAGATCTGTCAGGTAATTGGTTTGCGCAGAGATATGTACAGAGCACCACGTGTGTCTCAGTGAAATTTCGATGACCTTATGGCAGGTTGCTAGCTTCCTCTTTATCTAGTGAACGGTGAGCATTTTGTAATTGGAGAGTGAGGCAGTAGTTGTAGCTGAACTGTTAGTCATCAAATGGCTTCTGCATGCGAAAATGATAATTGTACAACAGACCTTAGCTGATTCATGTTATTTAGCTTGTTTGTGCTTTGGATGAAATATTTGCATCACTTGATGTGCTTTCATATAGTGGTCATGGATCATGTTTAATGTAGTTATCAACTTATCGTGGGTCATCTTGAGTTTGATAACTAGATACTTCGTTATCCCACCGCGAAAGCTAATGACATCTGGCATAGAAATGCGTGTGATTTTGAAGGATAATCTGCTATATGCGAAATTCGGCAAGTGTAAATTTTAGTTGGATTGAGTGAATTTCCTTGGACATGTCATTTCTAAAGATTGAGTATATGTGGATCCAACGAAGGTGGAAGCAGTTATGAACTGGGAACAACCGAAGAATGTGACTGAGATTTGGAGTTTATTGGGATTAGTAGGTTACTACCGAAGATGTGTAGAAGGAATTTCTAGTTTGGCATTGCCAATGAC
Source organism: Houttuynia cordata (assembly GCA_039654745.1). Lineage (NCBI taxonomy): Eukaryota > Viridiplantae > Streptophyta > Magnoliopsida > Piperales > Saururaceae > Houttuynia > Houttuynia cordata. Next base: position 1,915,505 of record CM077512.1, read on the forward strand.
CAAACTGACTCGGAAGGGAGCAAAGTTCGTCTGGGATGATGTGTGTGATAGAAGCTTCAAGGAGTTGAAGAGAAGGTTGACATCGACACTGATTTTGGCCTTGCCATCAGGATTAGGAGTTTTGTCATCTATAGCTATGCTTCAAAAAATGGATTAGGATGTGTGCTGATGCAACATGAGCATGTAGTAGTGCATGCTTCGAGACAGCTGAAGATTCATGAGCAGAATTACTCGACACATGACTTGGAATTAGTAGTAGTGGTTTTTGCTCTCAAGATTTGGAGGCATTATCTTTATGGAGAGACATTCGAAGTGTATACAGATGTCATGTCCTAAAATTCCTGACCTCGATCAGAGCATGGAAGCAATCAATCACAGACAGTCAGGAGGCCAGGACACGTGACCGAATACTCGATCGATCTCATTTCGGTTTTGCCACAACAAAAGATGCAGGATCACTATGACCGATGATATTCAGATATGAAATCTTAAAATAACTTTGCCAATAAAAGAAGTAATCTACTTAGTCTATTACAACAAATAGATAGTAATCATCAAATCCAAAATCATTAAGTTCTTGGCACACCAGGTCTAACAACCAATATAAGTCAATTTTTTCTCTCAGATCGGTCCATTTCCCATGTGGATTGTTATACCAGAACATCCTAGAGGTTCTTCTTTGGAACCCGACCACGCGTCTAGGGATGTTGGCCCTATTGGTGCTTACAGGCACAATGGGCGGAGACTGCAGACCTTTCGTAATATCATACAGTCTAAAACGTACGTGTGCTTTCATAGGTTGAACTACAAAGGTTCATAATAAAAATTGGAGATCACTATGGATCTAGCAATGGCTCGTGAGCATACTATGATTCTACCTCGGAGAGTTTCTATTAAGGCTTCAATGTCTCAATCAGTGATCGACTCACTAGAGGAGTGATGAATAGAAATTATTGATTAGCAATTGACTCACCATCGGAGTAACATGAAGACTGTTCCTTCTCGAACATCAGCCAATTCTTATGAGATATAACCACTAGTTAACTCATATAATATATTCGCCGCGTGTAGCCCTAGATAGGAATTCCCAACATTGAATTCAATGGTTATCAAATAAATGGAATACTAGGGTCTAAGAGTTCAAACCTTAGTTGGAACTCTATTGACTCAATAGGTATACAAAAACTGCAAACATGCAGGACACTGCTTCATTTAAGAATGGATCAGCCTAAATCATCTTTTAAGTAAATTATTCTTACTGTAATCACCCTTACCCAATCTTTCATTATTCATTAAGGTTCTAATGAGAAGGTTATTCTAATGAGAAGGTTAAGAGAATGCAAACATTGGGAGGGGATGGCCCTTCCAAATTTGGCAATAATCAACGTCCTCTCTTAATCCTGTAGCAGAAAAGACACAAATTAAGCTACTGAAAATAAAACTAAATTAACACTAATTTATTCTAAAACAAAACTACTCTAATTAGCTAAGAACTCGGTAAATTATTGACTTCCATCCCCTGCAACGGCGCCAAAAACTTGATCGTTTAAAATTAAACCCTTGCAAGTGCACAAGGCAATTGTGTACTACAGCGAGTATTAAGGGTTGTCGAACCTCAGGGACGGTTAAATGCTTTACCAAATCTAGGAGAAAATTGTAGTTTGTTTGATTAATCTAGAGAAAGCAATGAATTTTACTAAACTAAACTGAGTTTTTAATCAATGAAGAGAATTATCAAGGCAATGAATCCACCACCAGACATGCAATTACTACTCTTGATTGTTATTACACGCAGATTGACATGATATAGTAATTCGTGTTCTTGGTCGGACACGAAAGTTCATCCACTATTGTATAATCAATCTTATCCTTGGTCTGGCAAAAAATCAATTACAAACCTGTTCTTGGTTAGACACAGGGATTAAAAGATCTAATTTCATTCATATCTATTAAGTCTATATATGGTCAAACACTCAAAAGAATACTCATGAAATAGCATTAAGCACGAACCATATCAACTCTATTAAATTAAACTAACAAAAGTAGCAATACACATCTAGGGTTTCATCTAGCTTTGACAAGGAATTTAGAAAGAGAGAAAAGAAAAACCTTAGATCCATTGGCATGAATCCTTCTTCTTTGGCTCAAAAAGACTCCTCTTGCTCCTCTCTAGCCTCCAAAATAGCTCAAGATATCTCAATACGTTCTCCTTTAAGGCCTATATATATGTTTGAAGAGAAACCCCGAAGTCCCTTTCTAAATCCGAGTCGAAATAGGCTTGATTTAGGTTTTGCCGCATAAAGCAATCGATCATTCCATATTGCCGATCGATCTTTCCGATCGATCACTTTCCTTCGTTAATCCTTACGTTGTCGCACCGGTCGATCGTTTCATCTCATCATCTGATCGATCACTTTTATTCTCAATCGATCATTTTTACTGTATCGCGCAAATCCAAAAACTCCAGTAGATACAATCGATTATTTTGAGTTCCGATCGATCGTTTCTTTCAGTAACATTATTTCCAGGCTCTCGCGATCGATCGCATATGAATTGCCGATCGATCATAGTTACTGTTCATAATTCAAATGGTTATAACTTTCTGCTCCGAACTCTGAATAGCGCGGTTGGTGGTGTTGGAAAACTGATTTCTTGAACTTTAACATGATGCACGAAGTTATGAAAATTTAACCATTAAAGTCACTTTTCTCCTCATTTCTGTATCTTACTCTTGTTTCTTAAAAAAACTAAAAACTATATTAAAGTAGTAGTAATTCTAAATCAAACACTAACATAAACATAAGCTTAGGAGATAATAAAATGCATATTTCATGTATAGATCAGTTATCTTAATCATAACCCATCATATATTCAAATCCTACTAAGTAGTAATGTTTGGAAATCCTACTTCTGTGTACTGTCATTTGATGACAGTCTACTTCCGACGCTTACTACAATTTTTACAATTAGATTTTAATTCTAAAATTTTTACTAAAAATAGCCCTACAAATCTAGTTTCCAACCCAATAGACGACATATTTTTCTGACTCTTCTACAATTAGTTATGACTGCATATAAATAGTTCTGGCCGAGAGGGTCTATCTTAATCCAAAGTGTTATATTCGTATTAGATACATTATATACCACCTAGGATCATTGTAATACTCATAATTACCCCTCCCTTAGGTATGATACAGAACCTTTATGGTACTAGAATACAATAGTATTTCTCATCCTATAATACCCTTTCATTTACATAAGACTATTTATGTAATTAATATCTGATTGGTATACCTTGTTACCCAAATAAGACAACTGATTCTGGACAGAAACCTGAAGGATAATCAAACTGGCTGAAACATAAAAAGGACAACTTTTTGTGGAACAAAAGTTATGACGCAAGAATGAACATCAGCCATGAAGATTAGTCACGATACACCACAGGTTGTAATTACTTACCTCTCATAGAAGATACCTGTTTTTGAACTCATAGAATAACACAATAATGAGACAATAATATTTGGATAGAACGTTATTAAATCACTTCAACGTCATACTGAATCGTATGTGGAAGGAACAACATGGGAACCATTCTAGGTGCTAGCACATGGACTATCAAGCACAAATTTATCACCATGATTCATGAATGTGTAGATAATTAAATCAATTTCTTTTAGGCAATAGGCATCACCATCATAACATAAACAAGAAGTCATAAAATATCTCAGGCATTATTTTTAGGATCATATGATAAAGATTAATCACAGGTTGAATGGGAGAAAAACTCATCCTACCACTTTATGTGACGAGTCCCTCAAGTCCTTGCATAGAACACCGCTTTCTCTTCGCGAAACCGCCTCGCGCCGTGGATCCAACGTGGCTAACCTTGCTGATCGAGCAATGGAAAGGAGAGAATCACCAATCTCCAAGAGGCTGGACGTTCATGTGCATGGCATGGTCCTCTCTTATGAGTTTTTATAGAGAATCCCTAATACAACTAGGGAATCTCCTTCCCAATCTCTTTCCCAATCAGTTACATACACTTTTTAATCTCCACCATTGGTTCAAACCCATGCTGTAGTCATCTAGGATGCTCTGTTAATAGCCCTCCTTGATTTGGTAGGATTCCTAAATCAAAAAATCACTAAATCACCAAAATCGAAAACTGCATTTGCCGGTGCAATCGATCTTGGGGCTTAGCGATCGATCGCTGCTCAAAAATGGAACAATGCAGTAGATACGATCGATAGTTCGCAAGGCGATCAATCTTGAATGCAAAACTAAAAATCACAGTAAATACAAACGATCGTCACACAAGGTGATCGATCACGACAACCTTTCATTCGGTTATAAAATTGATCTGATCGTTCACGTCATGACCGGTGATTGATCGCGTCCAAAATAATTCTCACGATTACCTTCTTAAACTGAATTCCAAAATTTCACAAAATTTATGGCAGTGGAAAGCTTACCTCAAGTACAATAACAACAATTCCAGCCATCTCGTTGATGGATACACCCGCATTAAAGCTTCAAATTTTTTGGATATTATAATAGACCACAAAAGTTTGAAGTACATTTTCTCCCTAAAGGATTCACACATGAGGCAAAGGAGATGGTTGGAATACCTAAAGGACTATGATTTTTCAATCCACTATCACCCAAGAAAGGCAAGCGTGGTAGCGGATGCATTGAGAAGAAAGACAAAAGTGGTTGCGCACATGATGGTACAAGAATGAAAATTAGTGCAGAAGATGGGGGAGTGTCATCTGGAACAGCCAGCAGAGTAGCGGACATCTTTTCTCGGGAATCTTTCAATACAGTCAGCAATATATGAGAAGGTGCTGGAAGCACAAAAGGTAAATCCACAGTTACAGAAATTGTTAGACAAGCCGGATTTTGGTATGGGCACAAATGGAAGAATTCTTTTTAAAGGAAGGTTAGTGGTGCCCAAAGATGTTGAAACAAGACAAGAGATTCTTCTGGAGGCACATCACTTTCAGTATACTATTCATCTCTGAGGCATGAAGTTGTATCAGGATCTCAAGCGAAATTTCTAGTGGAATGGAATGAAGAGGGACATCGGTAAGTTCGTATCGAAATGTTTGACTTATCAACAAGTACAAGCGGAACATCAGAGACTAGATGGGTTGTTGCAACCAAATGGGAACACATTGTAATGGATTTTGTGGGACTAAGAAGCAGAAGGATGTCATATGAGTTATTGTTGATCGACTCACTAAAGTGGCCCATTTTCTCCCAATCAAATGGAAGCAAAATCCTGAAAATGTGCAGTTGTATATCAGGGAAATTGTAAGACTTAGTGGTACATCTTTGTCCACTATATCAAACAGAGATACTCGCTTTACTTCTCAAACATGGAAGAGTATACAAGATTCATTGGGAACCAAGCTGAACTTTAGTACCGCTTTTCATCCGCAGAGTGATGGACAATCAGAGAGAACTATTCAGACGTTGGAGGATATGCTTTGAGCATGTGTGATCGTCTGGAAAGCTAATTAGGATGATCGTTTACCGTTGATATGAGTTTGCTTATAATAACAGTTACTACTCAAGCATAGGTATGGCACCGTTCGAAGCTTTGTATGGAAGACCATGTAGATCACCTATGTGTTGAACTGGTGTCGAAAAGAATCAAGTATTAAGATCGGAATTGGTACAGTATTGTGCATAAAAAGTGAAACAGATCAGACAGAAACTACAGACTGCCCAAAGCTGACAGAAGAGTTATGTACATTGCCAATAGAGAGAGCTGGAATTTCAGGAAGGAGATCATGTATTCGTGAAAGTGTCACCTTCTAAGGGACTAATGAGATTCGGTAGGAAGGGAAAACTGAGTCTCAGATTTGTTGGACCATTTGAAATCTTGGAATGGGTTGGATTAGTCGTGTATCGGTTAGCTCTACCCCCTCAACTTGGGGAAGTGCATAACACATTTCATGTCTCAATGTTGAGAAAATATATGCCAGATCCATCTCATTTGTTGGATTACACAACAATGGAGTTGGAAGCAGACTTGACATTCCGATGAAGCCCACGAAGATTTTTGACAGAATAGATCAAGTGCTACGAGGATAGATTATTCCCTTGGTGAAAGTATTATAGCAAAATCAGCTCTCCGGGGAAATGACTTAGGAAACAGAAAGTGATATGAGAAAATCCTACCCTGAGTTATTTACAGAGTAATTGGCTACATTTCGAGGACGAAATGTTCTTTTTAGGAGAGGAGGATGTTACACCCGAAAAATTGGTCTGAATCATTAAACCGCTATTTTAGGAAACTGACTTAAATTAGGAAAGTTTGGTTGCCTAATTTGATTTATGATGTGACATGTTATGTTGTATATTTGATGTGTATGTGATGCATTAGAAATTGATTTAACAATGGACCAAGTTAGGCAAGTTAACCCGTGCATGGGGACTAGCCCTGGTGCTGGGCTTGACTTGGCACTAAGGCTGGTCTTGCGCCAGGGCCTGAGGTCACTTGACGCCAGGTAGTGGGGTTAGGCACCTAGGAGGTGAGAGACATATTAACATAGATGCGGCAAGCAGGTTTGAATCACCTGCATGTATGTATGGGCGTGAGCGGGGGCATATATTAGCTTTTTTTCTTTGATCATTTAGGATGATAAGGCTAGGTCGACAAGTCTCGGCCATGATCACAACGTCCATTAGCTATTATCTGCCTCAACACCTCGCACGTGCGGGTGTAGTGGTGGACTAGGTGGCATAACTTTTCCTCTGTTGGAAATAATGGAACAGTGGTACTTTACCCAATTGTGTTGACAAGGAAATTGTAAATATACAAGTTGACAAGAACCAATCAATTGATGCAGGAAGTCTGAGCCATAGTAAACATTGTTGACTTCGAAATAGATATTGACCCCCTCATGCACATGTTTCTACTGGTAATCTGCTCTCAAGATACAACGGACCGCTGGCCGACGAGTGGTGCATTATAACAAGTCAAACTCCGAACTCAGGAACTAAGAGAGGAAGTATTATGTTTCCTTAGAAATAAGGGGAATAGAGAGACAGTTTCAGAATGAACTGTGTTCTGTACCATTTAATAGGGAATACGAATGAACGTACCTATCCCATAACTGGATATCTGCCCGATCTACAGGTTGAGACAGAGTTTTAAAACAAATTGTGTTTTGTACCCTTTCACAGGGAAGATGAATGAACATAATTATCCCATAATCAGATGTCTGGTCAATCTACCGGTCGTTCAGCAAGGGTTTCATTCAACAAAACCCTCTCTACTTATAATCCAGACCAACATTAAAGGTTCTATGCTCCTAGCAATGATGCATACAACACTAAAGTGCTACAATGCACCCATTCCCCCACGCCATGCATGTGTGTGCGTATGCACCTTCGGTTCATCCACAAAAATGCTCACAAAGTTTAGAGAGAGTCTCCACACCTAAAAGATATATGGTAAGTAATAGACCATTCGTATATATCTTCTCACACCATAATTTCTTTCCTATGTGAGACTAATGAAATTTTCCAACTTAGAGGCTCCAATATTTCATTTTCCCTACAACATAGAATAGGAAAAAGAGAGTGAAGTATTTCCCTCAAATCCAAATTCAATCACCACATAAGTTTTGTAGCCATATATGGGTCTTGGTCTTAAAACAACAAGTAGTAGGTTTGAGATACACACTACACAAAACCCAACATCCCCTGCCTTCACCTTTTCTTCCATATCCATAGTAATCCATTCTTGCCTCCTCGCAGTCTCTTCTTGCTTGCGCTTCCACCAATCTACCTCAAACCTTGGTCACTTTGGCAGTAGTTACGCTCTCGATCGAGCTTAGCACGGAGGCCAGCATTGTGTTCTTAGTGTTGGGTTTCGTCCAAAAAAGAGTGAAATGTTTCCCTCCAAATACAAATTCAATCACCACATGGCTTTTGTAGCCATATATGAATTTGGTCTTCAAGCAACAAGTAGTAGGTTTGAGATGCATAGCATGTGCATCGTCTTAGCCTTGTAGATTATCTAGGTTCTCCACTTATCTCCTCTCCAAACTACTTTGCTTCCATTAAAGATGTCGATCCTTCAAGTGACTTCTCTGGTGGTGGGAGTGAGAGTTCATCTCATACAAACACCACTTCCTGCTCTTCTTCCTCTAAGAAGTATAATGTGATGGCATAATTGAACCAGTAGGGATCATGGAGTGCACTACTGTCATGCTCTGAAATTCCCGATCTCATTAGAGTGCGAAAGTTGTCCCTTATGCGAATATTCTTGAAACCGGAAAACCAGGCCCGTGATCGAATACTCGATCAACCCTTCAATTGCACTATCTCGAAAGGACATGTAATCAACACAATACACTCAGTTTTAAAATCAACATCATTAATATTTATAAAATAAAAATCCTTAAACTCATTTGTTCCATAATAAATTTATTAAAATAACTAATATAAAAATCATTAAAATATCCTTGGCTAATATGCCAATATTGCTATCATTATTTAACTAAGATAACGATAACTTTATCAATTCATAGTAGTTTTCGAGCTTTTCCTCACTGCAACTTTTCCAGATCTATTCTTTCTTCATGTCTGCATCAGAGGATGCATGAGTATTCCGAAGAAATATCTAGTAGGATGCAAAAACCAAAAGGAAGTACAATATATGGCAAGAAGAAAGATTCAACAAAAGACAATTGAGCATTCAATAGTATTAGAACTGAACACAGGGTTTTCTTTACCTGAGTAATAATATTATTTATCAACACTCCCAACTCACAAGTATAGGGAGAGGATAATAAACATCACGACTCCGAACAAACAAAAATGTAAGGAGGAAAATTATCATATTTCAAGACTCCGAACCATCAAAAGTATAAGGAGAAGATATCAACCACTTGCAAGTAGATACTTACACTCCATACATCCATAGTGTAAATAGATTTCAATTTTTGCTCTATGATCTTACCACTCGCAAATGGATACTTACTAGTTCACCCTATAGGTTCTCTCTTTGGAACCCGACCATGCGTCTAGAATACTAGCCCCATCAGTGCTTATGGACACAATGGGCATAGACTGTAAGACCTTTTGTAATATCTCGCAATCTAAAACATATGCATATGTTTCTCTTTGGGCAGGAGCCTTGCAAGGTTCTATATAAATCAAAGATCTCATAAGATCTAGAAAAGGCTCTCTGAGCATACTATCATTCTACCTCGGAGAGATCCTCGCAAGGTTTCTTGTGGAGAAACAATCAACATATATCTGAGCAATATTTCTTAAGACAGAGGTCTCAACAATCTAGAATTCAATGTATCATTCTCACTTTAGAACCCGACCATGCGTGCTTACAGACACAATGGGTATAGACTGTATGACCTTTTGTAGTATCTCGCAATCTAAAACATATGCATATGTTTCTCTTTGGGCAGGAGCCTCGCAAGGTTCCATATAAATCAGAGATCTCGCAAGATCTAGCAATGGCTCTCTGAGCATACTATCATTCCACCTTGGAAAGATCCTCACAAGGTCTCTTGTGGAGAAACAGTTAACATATATCTGAGCAATATTTCTTAAGACAGAGGTCTCAACACTCTAGAATTTAATGTATCATTTCCAACGATTGACTCACCAAAAGAGTACCAATAAGATCTCAATATCTCTATCAGCATATGACTCACAAAAGGAGTATCAACAAAAATTTTATATCAAAAGTGTTACACCTACTTTGCCCTAGATGGAATAATCCAAAACTTAATTGGGTTATAAAAACATTGGTCCAGACTTCAAGGATCAAGACTTTGATCGATGACAAGTGATGATTCGGATTCCGATTGGAAACACTAATCGAGTCAATACTACAAGTGAAGCACACAAGACTTGTTGAACACCAAACCACCCCTCATTAGTCCATGATACCAAATATTATAACATAGTCCATTCTACTATAATAGTTACTGAAAAGTCTTGTATAATATATATAAATTTCGTGATCTACTTTTTTTAACATAGGCTCTTGTATTAGTGAAGGTTTAATAACTTTTACCATAATTACAGTGTTCTATTTTTGTTTAATAACTGAATTCCAACGATTCCCAACATCAACACAGATTGAATTTGACTCTCTATTTTTTACTGTGATTAGTCCTATGAGTCTGGCTTCAAACCCAATAGACTACATATTTTTCTTATTTTTTTTAATTAGTTACATGCATTTTAGTATAGGTCATCGGGCCGAGAACCTTAATCTGAGTTCTATTTGATTAATGAGTATGATTACTCTCTAATCCACCCACTAATGCATTATATACATAATTACCTCACATGTAATACACATTCCAGAACCTTATTAGATCTGAGTTTTAGTAATTTTCAAGGATTATGGTGTACATTCACTATCCCTATTCAATTATACACACATACCACTTCTAATAGCTTAATTAAGCAAATTGGATAGCTAATTTGGGACAGATCAGGACTTCTGGTTGAGGAACTGACTTTGACTATGTGAAACTTTCGACTGAGTAGTAGATTCATGGCATATGTATTGGTGATGTCCCTTATTAATTTCTATTTCGGTAGAGTACTATATTGATAAGAATCATTCCCTAATACCTTTAAGCTATACCCTTTCCATAAGACATCAATGAATCACGGCAATATAATCTGGACAGCAGACTTCTAAACCAATATGGTAGCAAGAGGTCATCACAAGAGAATAAATTTCCCATCAAGAGACTAGCATGTGTAACGAATTAGAATATGAACACCAATGTTCATACAATTGAGCATATATCACTTCATAAAATCAATAATTCAAGATGATGGAACTTTGCCATTAACTCCAATGAAGAAGCCATATTTATGAATTAAATTATCACCACAAGAATCACTTATAGCAAGTATGGAATTCAAATTGAAAACAAGGAAAAAAGCATCCTACTTGATTCAAATGTAGTATCTTCTTGCTTCCTCGTGAAGCCTTTTGCTTCTCTATGCGTTGCCGCCCTTTAGCACTCCGATTGATGGCTCGTAGGACAAGGAAGAAGGATGTAAGGGTGCTGTTTTGGGAGGATTATAGAGGAGAAGAAGAACTCTAACTCAAAGCAAGAGGGGTGGTCGGCCAAGTGGAAAGGCCGGCCCTCCAATTTGAAGTTTATATACCTAGGTTTCCTAATCTCCTTTGACATCACTTTCCTCCCTTGATACACATCCCTTCTAATCTCAGCCATTGATCTAATCACACCCCAAATATGCTAAGGACGTCCTTTCCAATTTGTGTTGCAAATCAGTTAGGATTTGAGATCCATTCTTGAATCAAATCTTTCAATTTGATTCTAACTACCTAATTAGGAAACTGCTTAATCTTATCATACTTCTCTTGGACACTCCGCCCCCTCCAATTTGATTTCTTTCTTCTGATTGGTTGATCATGAGCTTAGGGATATTCCACTCTCTTCCCTGATTGGCCATCATAATTACCAACAACCAATTTAGTCACTTTCCCGAATTACTATCACTTACACTCCTTATTTATCAATAGTAAATCCAATCTTTCCACTACAACAAAAATCACTAGTATCCACAGATTTCTTTCCATCCCTAAAGATAGTTTTTTCAACAGAAAATTTTCCGTGGAGAATAGTAGATTATTAGTGACAGATACTGCTGACAAAAAAGTATCAGTCGCTACTCTTTGTTAATCTCCACGATTTTTTTTTCTGTGGTTAACAATTCTGTCGATAAAGGGGACAACCCTAAACCTTTCAAACCTAAATACTTCAATTGGACAACCCAGATTATGACCTTACTAAGGGGCCGTTTGGGGCGTGATAAAAACCAAATATCCACTGTGGATAATCCACTTTCAGGTGGATTTTTTAAAATTATCCACTATCCAGCTGAAACACCTTAGGAGGTGTTTCAGCTGGATAGTGGATAATTTCAAAAAATCCACCTGAAAGTGGATTATCCACAGTGGATATTTGGTTTTTATCACGCCCCAAACGGCCCCTAAGCCTCTCCCTCTCCCCTCCTCCAGTTTCCTCCGCCTCTGCAACTCTTCCCCTGGCTTGAGCAAATCCGAGACGAGAAAAGACCAGTGGCCGCAGAAACCTTCGAATTCCCAGAATGGCATCATCCGGTGTACCCTACGATTTCGACGACAGTGCGCCATTCGAAGGTTAAGATCGCGAGCAGGAGCAGCTGGGCTATGACCCAAACTTCATGCCTGACTCTGTCATGATCTTCATCATCCACCTCTACCGCCAGATGTTCAGCGATAGCTCATGGCGACTCTACTAATATCTCTCTCCGCCACCTCCCCAGCTCACCACCACCACCATGCCACCAAGCTCCCACATCTCCCGCCGAGATCCCAACCTTTTCACCTCCTAGTCCCTCTCTGGCAAGAACCCACCTTGGTTTCTGCGTGTCGCGGCTCCTACCTCCCCCGTGGCGGCGTCGGACAAGGAGAAGGAGGTTGTAGTGGAAGACGAGGGTGGAGCTAAGTTCAGCTGGAGGGATCATTGGTACCCGATTTCTCTGGTTGAGGATTTGAATCGGAAGTTGCCGACCCCGTTTCAGCTGCTGGGGAGGGAGATTGTGCTGTGGATAGATGCTAAGTCTGGTGATTGGGTTGCTTTTGATGATAAGTGTCCTTTAGCATATGAGGCTTTTAAAATAGACGAAGCAATAATGTGTTTTTTTGTGCAGATAATGGGTTTATTGTGCAGATAATTATATAGCTTCATATGCTAAAATAATTACTTTTTTTGCTGAGCTCTCAACAGATGGCCAGTTTCTCCAGTTACGGTTCAAGCAGGTTTTCCTTTTTTTTTTCACTTTGATTCTGAATTTGGATTTGGCATAAGTCAGCTATAACTGCTGTCTTTTTGAAACTGCCCAACTCTTGTGACCTCGAAGATCTTTATCAGGTGTAGTTGCATAATTACTCCTTTTGTCTTTATAATAATTTTTAAATGTGGTGTTTTGCTTATATCTTCAAGAGTGTTGTGCTTAGAACAGAAACTGCTAATTTTGGACAGGTTGTTTATAATCTTTGTTTGCACAAGATGGGTGAAAATCTGTACCAACAAATACAAATAGAATGTGAAGCGCATATCTCTCTAACTTTGCAGTCATTGGAGGGTCAAAGCCGAGACTGGTGGTGTTTCTCTCTTTGGTTGAAAAATGCTGGCAAGATACTTGCAATCAAATGTTGATGATTCGTGGTATAGCTTTATATCTTGATACAACCTATGTCAAACAAACGCCAACTGTATGTTCATTATGGGACATGGGGTTGCAGCTGTTCCGCAAGCATCTTTCTTTGTCCCCAGAAGTTGAGCACAAAACTGTTACTGGCCTTCTAAGGTTGATTGAGAAAGAGAGGTGACTCTCAAGACTTTAGCAACTTTAAATCTTATCATTATTGTTCTCATGTGCCTTGTCTATGATATCTGTGTTAGAGCTCTTTTATGATTGAAAAACCAATTTAATATCTTATTTACTTGTTGGAGATCTGCATTTGCGAGGGCATCTGGTGTTAAGCCTTGCCACTGTGCATTTATGCCGTCTCATTGACTGTAGAAAGAATAAATGATGATCTCATATACTTCTATTTTTTTGGTCAGGCTATTTTTTACTTGCTGCTTTTTCTACATGTTCTCTGGCGTTAATAAACTTCATTATTCAATGCATGTCTTTAGTGCAGCCAGCTAAGAAGCACGGATACGAAAACGGCGACACGATACGACACGATACGGACATGGCGATAAGTTATTTTTCCAAAAAGTAGGATACGACACGGCTAATAAAAAAGTATTTATTAGTATTTATAAAATATTATTATAAATTTATAATTCAAAAATTAGTTTCATTAATAAAAAAATTTATATTATGGACTCTTGTATTATGGCAAAAAAAATACTGTTTTAGTTTCCGGTACATTAATAGTCCATTTCAAGACAAGTTATTGGTTGTAGCATAAAAAGGACAAAGTTACTGGTGACGAAAGGTGACAAGTAGATAGCAGAACATCATCGTACATCTAGGCACATGGTTCTGCATGGTACTGCACTGCCATTTATGCAGGTAAACTATTCAAGCACCTGTTTTTCCTTACCTGCTCGAAGCAGGCAGAGAATCTATAACACGTACTGGTACTGCCCATTCTGAAACCTACAGGCTGCAGCCAAATTCCCGTGTCCCGCCGTGTCCATACGTATCCTCCTATTTTTTTTTCTTTTTTTTAAAAGAAAAATCGGCACGGACACGCAGTCAGCCGTGCCGCCAGCGTATTCGTGTCGGATATGTGTCCGACACAGACACGGCTGCCATTTTGCCGTGTCCGTGCTTCATCAGCCAAGTAGTCATGCTTTAGGCCTGTAATTGCTAGCACATGTTCTGCATATCATGGTGAGCATATATTTTTGTATTACCATTTGGCATACATACGTCTAAATTTCTAAAGAACATGATTCAAGGGGCCAAAGAAATTATCCCCTGCCCAGTTCAAAATTCAATGTTTGAATGATTTTGATAATCAGAGCATCTGTGATGTTGTGGTAGCATTTTGTATTTTGATTTCATTGTGGAAGTTTGGCTTAATGCTCCATTATGTGAATATGCTGAAGGCTTGACACAGTTATATGTTCAAAAAATCATATTAGATTGCATTTGTCCATTTACTGTACACCCATGCTGCTACTACGAAGTAATGCCTTTAATGTTTTGCCTCCATATTATCACCATCAGCAAGTATCTTATGTTTTTTTTATTGTAACTTTTAATTCATCATTCTCTTAATAACATTCAGAGTCTTGTTTGCCCAGATTAGGGGAAGCCATTGATAGGACACTTGTTAGCCATCTTCTGCGTATGTTCACTGCCTTAGGGATCTATACAGAAAGCTTTGAGAATCCATGCTCAAAGTCACTGCCTTAGGGACTGTTTGCTAGACTTAATGCACTTGAGTCACTTCGGCAAGCTCTTAGTTCTTATATTCATGGAACTGGGCAGGGGATAATTATGGATGAAGAAAAAGACAAAGACTTGGTGTCTTATCTTTTGGAGTTCAAGTCATCTCTTGATACAATATGGGAAATAAGTTTCTCCAGAAACGAGGCATTCTCGAATACCATAAAGGATGCATTTGAACACCTTATTAATTTAAGCCAGGTTAGCATTACTTTGTCACTGTATATATCTTTTAAATGTCATTACTTCTACTCTTGTAAGCATAAAATTGTTTTACTTCCAATTTGCCATTGTATTTCATTAGATTTTTATTTAGTTGATTTTAACAGTTGATTAACAATTTATGTTGGATTGGCTATAGAATCCATACCGCTGGTAAATTTTAGCTTATTGCTGTTATGACACAGGCCATATTACCATGTTGCAGTTTCATATAAATAATGCTAGCATGATTAGTTATGGTGATGGGAGTTTGATATATATTAGAAAAACTGAGTTAAGGGAAGGAAGTTAGGTATTTTTTGGAGTTTTTTCCATATTACCTGGCGCAAAATCTCATATTCCCATATTACCAGGTTTTTCCCGTGAAATCTCATATGACCCGGAATCTGGACTTGATGTACCCAAAATGCCCTTTCTTCTATTTTTTCGTATTAACACTGTGCGAAGAGGCGTGTTGTGTACAACACGCCTCGAGTGTGAAGTTCTCCGGCGATTCCCATCGGCGACGGCACCGGCGACCGGCGAGTTGGAGCGGCGATTCAACCGGCGGAATACACGGACGAGTTCGAGCCTATTCGCGTCCCCCATCTCGATATCGAGCTGCCCCCCTGCTGGATTTCGACGACACGACTGAGGGAGAGTGGACAAAGGCGGCGATTTGAAGCGCATCCGTCGGGATTTCTGATCTTCAACCTTGAGAAGACCCCCGCGGCTCCCTCCGCCTGCATGCAACAGGCGGATTGACCGGATTGAGCTTCGGTGCACGGCGAGGAAGACTGTGAAGGCACCTGCGAGGAAATACAGACATACAGACGACTAAACTACGGTAAGTTACAACTATCCTACCTGATTTTAGTTTCATAAGGTCGGACATTTGAATTTTTAATTTTTACTATGAACTATAAAGTCGTGTCTAGAGTAGACACGACTGTGTATTTAGTCGTGTCCGCGACGACACGACTTTTATATTTTCGTGTTGCACCGAGGACACTTTTGTACTGACCACTATACCTCACTCCTTGCAGATGGATAAAAAAAGAGATGAGTCTATGGAGGAAATACCACCGGAAGAGGAGGAGGATCATGATTTTGTCTTCGCACCTCGGCAGCCAAATCAGAGGGGCAGGAAAAGGAAGGCTCCGATGGACCGACCAGTGAAGAGAACATATAATGCGCGACCGGCGCTGAAGACGTGTTGTCAACCGGGGGCGATGAAAAAGTGTGCGGCCCTCCTACAGCGTCACCAAAGATGTGCCCAAGTGATGAACGAGGCTGGTTTCGCTGTCATTTTTGAAGGTGAGGACGTTGTTGTATCTCGGAACCTCCTCGACCATTTGGTCAGGTACTGGGATGAGTCGGCGAAGGTCTTCAATATCAAGGGTAGGACGCTACATTTCACAGAGGAAGATGTTGCCCTTATCACCGGATTGCCCGCAAAGGGCGACAGAGTTGAGGTCCTCCCCTCTTTGACACGCCGACCGGAAGGTCAATTCTTCAGAAAGTACTTCGCCGCGAGGAGAGCAGACATTCCACACATTGAGGAAATGATAGACAAGCTTAGCGCGGGCGAACTGAAGATGGAAGAGGAGGACATTGCGAGGATGATCATCTGCCTCCTCTTCTCCCCGGTGTTGTTTCCACACAGCACTAGAGCGGTTCATCCCTCTTTGTACCGTTACATTGACGACCTCCCAAGATTGAGGTCATACAATTGGGCTGGGGCTATACATAAGATGTTGGTTTCTGGTATAACCCATACCAGCCGCCTAGTGGGAGCGAGATCGCAAGGAGAGTGCCTGGGCGGTAGATGCCTAAATGGCGCCGCATATGTCCTTCAGGTATGTAGCATTCATAGTCTTCGATCGGGAAAAAGTCTTATACAATACCACTATATATATAGTCATGTATTATAGAACACGACTATATTTATAGTCGTGTATAATGAAACACGACTAGGTATATAGTCGTGTTTTTTAGGACACGACCATAGTTCAATTCGTGTTGAACTTATAGTCGACTAAGGCAACCGCGCATTGTTATAATGTTTTCAACTGTTTAATTTGCAGATTTGGTTTTTTGAGCACACGACAATCTTCCATCCTGTCATGGGCCCTACCAGCCCACGGGCGAAAAGATGGCCAGGAAGTGGGGCCCTCATTACAGAGGTGAAGAAAGGTGCACAGAAGAAGCACCGCATGGCCGACTATTGGACGGGAGTGTTCCACAATCTTCAAATAGGGGAGGAACTCGTCGACGTAATCAGCCCCATGGCCGGAGAGGCATATCTCCTTGCTTCGTCAACCTCAGGGGCCCATCCTCCACGACGGCAGAGGCCGCAGAGGCCGGAAATGAAGACGACTCCCAACCAACCTGCCTCCACTTCCTCGAGAAAGGCTGCCCAGTCGACTGCAACTGCAATGGGCCGATTGGAGGGTGCCCTTCAGGGCATACAGTCACTAATAGAGATAGCTCTGTCTTCCTATGAGGAGATGGGAAGGAGAGTGGGACCTCTGCGAGAGATTCTCCACTCTATGAAGTCCTCTGCCGCCTCAGCGTCAATGCTGTTAGAAGGTCAGATCTTCGAGCATCCGAAGGAGGAGATGACTGACGAACCGACGAATGAGCCGAAGAAGCGCCCCGAAATGGAGAGAAAGAAGTCATCGGTGCATCAGATGGAGCCGAAGAAGCGGCCCCAAATGGGGCCACAATCGTCATCAGTGCATCAGATGGACCCAAAGAAGCGGCCCCTTCAAAAGGAGCATAATAAGAACACTCCTATCGGTATGCGGACGAAGGAGCTGGCAAGGAAGTCACATCTGGATTCGACGAAATGGGGTAAAGGTAAGTTGTAGACGATGATTTATTTTTTCGTGCCCCATCATACACGACTACTATATTTGTCGTGTTTCATTGTACACGACTATGTGGTTTATCGTGTTCTATATAACACGACTATGTTTTTTATCGTGCTGCTACTACTGACATGAAGAAGTAAAATGTCATTTCAGCTCCCATCAAACGCGCGGTTGAGGAAGACAAGATGGAACGGGCTGCGAAGAGATCCTCTGCCAAGATGTTTTTGAAGAAGCTCCAACCAGAATTCAAGGAAGATATGGAGCGTGCAGAAGTCGAGTCCCGTCCGACGTACGGCCGGGACATATTCCCCCTGGTGTAGTGATAAGGAAGCGCTTCAGGACTGTCGGCTCGAAGGAGGAGCAGAGGATTAGAGAAGAGGACCATATACGGAGAATGGCGGAGGAGCAGAAAAGAAGAAATAGGTCCCCTCAGCCGAAAGCCGACTCCGAACAAACCATATCCGATAGAGAGGCGACCTCTATCATCGATGAGGTCATCTCTTCCATACGGCAGTCGGATATCGAAACCGTGAAGGAGGAGGTGAAGGAGGATGTGAAGGGCGGGGGACGTCGAAGAGGAGGAGGTGAAGGCGGATGTTCTGGACAAAGAGACGAAGGAGGGGGAGGGGAAGGAGGCGAAGGAGGAGGAGGAGGGGAAGGAGGAGGAGGTGCAAGCAGACGAAGAGGCGATGGAGGAGGAGAAGACGGAGGAGTTGAAGGAAGAGGAGGCTGAGGAGGAGAAGGCGAGGGAGGAGGAGGAGGTCGCCGAGGGCACTGGCTTAACCGCATCACAGCCGGTTGACGTCGATGTCCTCCTAACCCCTCAGAAGTCTAAGTCTGTAATTGCTCTCCCCGACCACTATGCCGATTCGGAGTTATGCTTCGACATGGGGGTACTGTTAGAGCGGGATAGAGTGGCAATAGATGGATGGATGGCCAATCCGAGGAAGGCTTATCCAATCCCAACGCTATGTGATGACGACTATTTATCCCTCCTACAAACAACAGAAATAAACACCAATGTAAGTAAACCTATGCTCCTCATATATAGGGTTGTAGACATAAAGTCGGTATTCGAAGACACGACTTTGCGCGTAGTCGTGTCTATGGAATACACGACTATACGCATAGTCGTGTCTATCGAGGACACGACTACTATGCAGATCGTATATATAGAATAATCGACTTTTAATTGGAAGTTGCATGTTGCCTTACCGAAGTGTAATGACTCCTCAATATGTTTTCTGTAGGTTATAGATGCTTTTTTAAGTCTGTTGAGCCAGCGCAACGAGAGAAACCCGATGAAATATCCGTGGGCATTTTTTGGTTGCCACGCATTCAAAGAGATATTCGACAACGTAAGTGTTCCCTGCAGAAGGAGTGATAAGTAAATAATTATGATATTATTAGATCGTTGTCTAAATCTCTTTCGCTTTCGCAGGAGCACCAGGAAGGGGGAAATAATGCTAAATTGGTTAAAAAGCTCGGGAGGATGCTGGACGGCTTGAATAGGAACATGTTCTACGCATTTTTCCCAATCCGCACCGGCTCCCACTTCTGCCTCGTGTATGTCCATTTCCCGCACTGTGTATGGCGCTTCTACAACCCACTGTCTGGCAGATCCCAATTATATCCGCATCACAGAAAAGCTGCTGACAAATTCACGCAGTTCATGAACGTCGTTATGGCAGGCAAGCTGGGGTGGTTTGGTTTGCTAGACTGGAAGATGACTCAGATAACCAAAGCGCCGTGGCAACAAAATTCGAAAGACTGTGGCATCTTCATCATGATGTACGTCGCGCATTTGGCGTCCAATGTGAACCCCCCGGAGTTTGACCAGTCCACAATCACACGACTGTGGCAACCAGTCATCGCTTCAACCTTGATTCGGGGGCTTGTTAACAGCGAGTTTGACGACGATTCCGGACAAGGCACAAAAGATGCTGTCACAGTTGCGGGTTTTTTGCGGCTTCCGGATAAAGAATAACTTCAAATTCATTTTATTCACATTCTTTTAATGTACAAAGTTCATTTCCTGTAAATACCAGATGTCACTGTACAAAGTTCATTTTATTCACATTCTTTCACTGTACAAAGTTCATTTTTAATGTACAAAGTTCACATATTTGACTCATACCAGATGTAGACAAAATATCGCTATCATGAATGTGAATACGGCCTTGATACAACAGGTTAGTTTCATATAATCGTCTCTGATGGAAAACGACTACGCATATAATCGTCTCTGGAACAACACGACTACGTATATAATCGTCTCTGATTCAACACGACGTTATATGTAGTCGTGTTTCACAATACACGACAGTAGAGATGTTAATTTGGGTAGGCCTTCTGCGCTATACAAGACTTTGACTACATCCTAAGTGAAGAATGGTGGGGGCTGAGGTAAGCCGGAGCGGCGTACATCCGCTGTCTCGTTCGTAGACAGTTTGCCTTGTTGCGGAAGTTTTCGTTTCCTGCGCGTCCGATGTTCTTTCGGAACGGGGCTTTTTGTGCACTTTGTACGGTTGTGACCAACTTCACGACAATTCCCACATTTCGCACGTGGCCTTGCAGGTGGATCGGGCTGTGACTCAATTCTTTTTGTCTTTCTCCTGCCCTTCTTTGGAGCTTCAAGCCTTGGCGGTTCGCATTTAAATAATACGCCGTAATTTCCCCACTGACTTCTGTCTAAAGTAGGGAACACTACTTCTTCGTACGTGGTGCGGTACGTACTTGCGCAGTACCACTTCTCACAATATTCTACCGCTTCCAGACTCCTCTCATCAATACATGCCATGGCGTGCTTGCACGGAAGTCCCATGCTCTGGAAGAAGCCGCATGTGCATGTTCTATTCGTAAGGTCCACAACATCCTGATGCGAAAACATGAATTAATTAGTGTATTCGACAATACAGTCGTGTCGTCGAAGACACGACTGTATGGGTAGTCGTGTCTTCGACGACACGACTTTGTTATAGGCGTCTCTTACAGAAAACAAATTTATGCTTACCACATGGTATAAAGATGTCACTTCAAACTGCCGTAATGATAGCGGTTGAACTCGAACTGTTCCAGCACTCTGATTCCTCATCTGATTGATATGATTCTGTGCATATTTTGTTAACGGAGTCGGTAGGCCGTCTGCCTCTATTCGGCGTCTCTGAAAATGGACGCTTGTGGTCGCCCGCGTTTGCTCGATCAACCGAGTTATTGGCCAAAACCTTGCCTTTAGAAGCATATTATTTACACTTTCTGACGCGTTCGACGTGAGAGTGCCGTACCTTTTACCCGGATATTCGACGTTCGCCCAATGTGTTTTCGGAATATTGTCAACATATTTCCAGGCCGCCTCATTGTGTTCCTTCATCTTCTCCATCGTAGCGTCGAATTCTGGTCTCCTGAAGCATTTTGCAGCTCGGAATAGGAGTTCCTTCAGGTACTTATCCTTCCAAGTATTAAGCATATTTGCGGCCATATGCCGGAGGCAAAACCCATGGTGAGCCTCGGGAAAGACATCGGCGACCGCTCTCAGAAGTCCCTTCTGTCTATCAGAGACAATAGTGTCCAGGGATGCCGGGGGGTCCGTAAAGAGAAAACATTTAAGTAAGGTGAGGAACCACGTCCTGTACAAGTGAGAGACAAACATATTAAACATAGAGTGCTTCAGGTTGTTACAAGGTTGTCTATAAGCAAAGGACGACTAGATGAGTAGTCGTGTTGTCGATTACACGACTGTGTGCCCAGTCGTGTCGTGCCTAACACGACTACTCATACAGTCGTCTTTCCTGGTTCTAAACTTACCACGTTTTGATATTCTCTTTATCCACAATTGCATATGCAAGACACATTAATTGTTGATTGCCGTCGATTGCTGTAGCAACCAATAATACTCCAGGGTACTTTCCTTTTAGGAATGTTCCATCAAGCGTGAGCAACGGTCTCAGTGTTCTTCGGAATGCTCTTGCAACCGGGCCGAACATCCAAAACACACGTCTGAAGTCGTAGCCGGCTAACTCAATTGGGATATCAGGTATATCAGCTGATCTTTCGATGACCACATGTGTACCTGCGTTAGACCGCTCTAATTCCCTTCCGTATTGTGGCAAAATACGATAAGCGTCTTCAGGGTTGCCATCGATCAATCGGATCAATTCCTCTTTCGCCCTCCATGCCCTTTTATAGTTGACGGTGACGCCCCAATGCTTCTCAATGTATTGTTGGATATTTGAGATTTTTATGGAGTTTGAATCCTTATGGAGGCCATGACACTTCCTCGCGATCCAGAGGTGAGAAGCCAATGGATGATCTTTCGAACTTAGAGAAGTGTCACATGTATGCCGTTCTTCCCTCCTTGTTACGCTGACTCCATCAAGTCTGTTCGACGCTCGTATGTACCACTTGCACCCCGAAACCTTGCAACTTGCAGCGAATGTGTCCTTGCTCTCATCCGCTACTTTGAACATGAATTTCCTCTTGATTGCCAGATCAGTTAGAACCATCTTGAACTGCTTGACGCTTTCGAATCTAGCCCCTAACGTAAGTTGTGCCTCGTAGTCTTCTGCTTGCAAACTTCCGGTCAACATCGTCTCCTCTTCACAATGTTTTGAAGGACCGGCCTCTGCAGAATAGGTACCCCAATCCCAACCACCATCACCCTCAATATTGAGATAGTCATCGTCCTCCGACGCGACAGATTTCCCTTTAGATGTGTCTCTTGCCGTTGGACCTCTAGAGGTTGATGTTCGCGTGTGATATGGCTGGCTGAAATGTGGTACTGTAAGAGGCTCATCCCACTCATCTGCAGACCACGGTAATTCATCTTCATCCAACAATTCTTCTTCATCTGGACTGGAATCTTCATCGTCATCTTCTTCATCTTCACCTTCTCCATCTCCGAAACTGCGGGCAAAAACATGTATGAATGGACTTGACAAAACGATTGCACGTACTATGAGGTATTGTTTTATGCAACACGAATTGACTTATAGTCGTCTACGATTCAACACGACTAGGTATATAGTCGTGTTCAATACGGCATGATAACCCTTTTAGTCGTGTACTATGAGGTATTGTTTTATGCAACACGAATTGATTTATAGTCGTCTACGATTCAACACGACGAGTATATAGTCGTGTTCAATACGGCACGATAACCCTTTTAGTCGTGTACTATTATAGTCGACTATAATAGCACACGAGTTGCTTGTATCCGCGCCTTAGAAGTCTCACCTCGCATAGTCCCCATCTCTTCCTCCTTCGACTGCTGATGCGGGTGTCTTATTGCCCGGGCTGGACGGCCTCTCCGGCGGTGTGTTACTGCCCGGCATCACTTGTGCCTCTGGTAGCCTCTCCGGCGGTGTGTTACTGCCCGGCATCACTTGTGCCTCTGGTAGCCTCTCCGGCGGTGTGTTACTGCCCGGCATTACTTGTGCCTCTGGTAGCCTCTCCGGCGGTGTGTTACTGCCCGGCATCACTTCTGCCTCTGGTAGCCTCTCGGCCGGGCTGTTATTCGCATTGGCATTTATTTCCTTATTGAGAGTCGATGTCTCGGTGTTATTGCCCGTAGAAGTCCACTCCACGTACAGGCGGACTAGTCCATTTGTGCCTTGCTTGCTCTTGTGAAGTATAAATATTGACTCTACGTCTTTATCGTCTTCAAGGAGAAATGTGTATTCTTCAGATTCAACATGATATGACAAAGTCAATGTACCAGGTGTAGACTTAAGCGGTAATCTTTCTTCGACTAGCTGCAACAGTTCTAGGTACTTTATTCGTGTATCTATAGGCAGGAGCTTCCGTATCCCGCCCACGTACTTACCAGAATCCGTCAAAACTCCATCGTAGTGTAAACAAAGAACTATCTTCTCCATCTGTACCTGCCATTAAAAACCCGACATAAGTTACAAATCCGTGAGACACGATATATTGAAAACCGTATATGAGTGCATCGTATATGAGTCGTGTTTCATCAAACACGACTATGGTTACAGTCGTGTTGTCGACGACACGACTGTAACAACAGTTGAAAACTTGCTACGTTTTCAACTTTCTTCTCTGGAACCAACTTTCAACATATAAATCGTCGTATTTTAACTTCACCTACCAGTTTTTCGATGTGCCTTGCCTCCGTTGAAGTTGTTTTCCAATACCCGATCTTTCCCGCTCCTTTTCCCGCTTGTTGCCGCGAAGATGACCTTTTCGGACTTCGACGACGCCGGCGCCGGCGATGATATGGGCGGAGCGGCCGGACGGAACGCCTTCTTCTCCGACTAGCGGCAGCTTCTCCGGGTACTCGCTCCCTTTCCGGGTAGTCGCTCCCTTTCCGGGTAATATGGAAAACCAAAGTGTGGGTGCCTTATACCTAAATCTAAGGGCATTTTGGGTACTTTCCGGGTCATATGGAAGGAAGAAAAGGATTCCGGGTAATATGACAAACCGGTGTTTGGCGCCAGGTCATATGTAAAAAGCTCTATTTTTTGAGATATTAGTTGGAATTGGAAGTATAAGCAAAACATTGGGCAAGAAGGGTTGTAAATTCTGATGCTTGTGCTACTTGTTTGTTAAAATTGTTATGGTAGCAAGGAGGATAAGTGGCCCGTAGACTGTTTTCCATCTGTTTGTTTGAAAAAAGATACTGGCTATGCAAATCATTTGAAATGTTTTGTAGGTAACATATTTCGATTGATGCTATTGAACTTTTAGCTCATCGGCCAAATTATGTAATGCTAAGCATGTAGATCCATATTAAAACTTTGTTTAACAATGGTTTATCACATCTTCTCTATAAGCATTTGGATTATGACCAAGTCAAATGGAAATATAAAATTATGTGATGCTGACCTAGATGGTCAGAATAAGCTGTGTATAGCAAAAATTTTGTGTGTTTTTCCTACCTCTTTGGCTGCGGAATTGCTGACTTGTGAGTAGAATTAAAATTTTTGAACTGTTCTCATGAAAAAACTTAAATGGCAATTTCCCATATATTTTGCCTCTTGTTGTAGAATTGTTATTGCATTTTTGAAGTTGGAAAACTATTTGAGGCCTATGTTTAAACTTGATGTATATGGTATGATGTGATTGTTCTTCCAGTTCATGATTGTAAGTGGAAGTTCAAGGAGGGCGATGTTGGAGTTCTTTCAACAACAAAGCCTGGCACAGGTCTGAACTTTTTCTAGTTTTTTCTTGTCATATGCGACTGTTCAGTGACAAAAAAGCTTATTATTTGATGTAATGGCCATTCTTTTTAGGGCTGTAAGTAGGATTGATACTGAGCCATATGCGACTGTAAGTAGTTTTCTTGTCCTATGCGACTGTAAGTAGTTTTTTCTTGTCATTTGAGATATTGAGCCAGCTCAACCTCAGCATCGAGCCAAGTTCAGTGGGCTTGTTTCTCTTGTGTTATCATTACTTCATATATTTAGCATTAGAATCAGAGATTTAATCGTTAGATTCTATTTTTTACAAGATTATTAAGAATGTGTCATTTGTGCCAAATTATCCCTTTGGAAAAATTGTGATTTTTATTGAATGGTGAACGGACAACTAAGAGAATGGAAAAGCTGGGCAGATAAGTTGTGAGAAGAAGCTTTTTAAATTACCCTTTACTTAAATACAGCTGGTGTTGGTGCAAGTTGTAAGTGGGGCTTTAGATTTTTTCTTGTTGACAGTAGATAGTGTTGGTGCAAGTTGCTCTCGGTGCCTTGAAGTCTTCATTTTTACAGTAACGTTTCTGCACAAATTCAGATTTTTTATTAGTCAAAGTTTAATTGACAGTTTGTGTGTCCCTTCTTTCAGATGGTCCTTTACCTTGCAGAAGCTAGTAGACACTTTGGTTTCACATAAATATTTGAAGAGCCATCAAAATATGCTAGGTCTGATTTTTAGCTCATTAGTGACAAGGTGGCATGATTTGTATTCAACGAAGTGAACTACTTAGCTCATACGAGTTTTATGCACAAACTTGTTACTTATCAATGAAAGGCACTTTTTTGCATCAGTTGTATGTATGTTTCTTCTACATATTGTTGTAAGATGACACTATATACATATATGCTATTTATGTATATAATGTGGTACTAATTATATGAATAATATATGAAAATATTTTTTGCATTTATGAATAATGCTTGTTATAGCATAAAGCTGCTGTTTTTTTTTTCGTAGTCTATACCGACAGATAAAATCTGTCACAAATGAGCTAAAACAGTCGCAAAGTTAGATAGCCAAGAGTCCGTTAAAGCCGTCACTAAACATTTATACCGACAGATAAAAACAATCGCTACATATCTTTCTAGGCAAAAAATTCCTTTTTGTGACGGCAATATACGTCGAAAAGGCATATTTTCAATGGAATTTATCACTAAAACCTCTTTTTGACCGCATTTGAACATATTTAGCGACAGTTTAAAGTCCGTTGATATATCTATCGATAAAAAGCGAGTTAGCGACGGAATATGTTCGTCGCAATAAGGGTAAGGCAGAAAAAATACTTTTCGCAACGGATTTTGCCGTCGCTAATGGACGTTTTTGTTGTAGTTTTCCTTTTTTACCACAATCCTCTCTAACCATCGAGATTAACCAACCTCGTACCATGTGATATCTATGCCAAGATATCCCAAGCTCTTACACCCAGGTGCATTTGACGTTAGGCACGTGTTTTGTGCTCAGGTGCCTCCGATGTTCTGCATACGTGATACACCATTCCATCTCGTATAAACCATGTACCACGCGTCTTAACCACTTTGTCTCACTCACACATGCCCTAACATGTGTCTCGTTTCCACCCTGGCACCTAGGCCCACGACCTGGCATCAGGTGACCACAGGCCCTAGCGCCATATCAGCCTCTACGCTTGGGCTAGTTCTCACGGCCGGGGTTAACCTGCCTAAAATCAATTTATTGAATAAATAAAATTCCAATGCACCACATACATTCCAAACATATAAAATCATATTACATAACAAAAATCCAATTAGGCAGTTAAACTTTCCTAATTTAGGCCAGTTTCCTAAAATAGCAGTTTAGCAAATCATACTAATTTTTCTGGTGTTACATCAAATAAAAAAAATCAAAGTTAGACCCACAGAACACAATTAAAAGAATCATCTTTATTTTGTTAAAGAAGTTAATTTAGTTGTTTTCCTTCATCATATGACCCTCCTCATAAATGAGTTAATTTAATGGTTTTTCTCTTTGGAGGTTACTTTTCTCTTGTGTTTGTCTGGTGTTTTGTTAAGGCCTTCTCTTGTTATAACTTATTTGCCTTTTCTGGGTTGTGCTGATAAAATTTCTTAATTACCAAAAAAAAAGTTGTGCAAGGCTTGATAGTGTATGTACAACTCTTTCTCCTTTCTTTCCTCTCTCCCAAGTGCCAACATACATTTTGAATGCACTATGATCTCTTTTAAAACCTGTTTTGCTCCTTATCCATATCCTTCTATCCCTCCTACTCTTCACTGGACAATTATAGCTTTTGCCATTGGTATGTACATCTTCCCCAATTTGCAATGGTACACATGAGCTACATCCACGGTAGGAAAGGTTGTTGGCTTGGCCCCATGGCAATTGAAAGTACACATATTTTCAAAGGATTAATTCATTCATTCATAAAACTAGGAGCTTTGCGTGTTGCCATCAAATGGATACTACTATTAAAAGTGAAGGGGGTGGAATGGAGTCAATGGACAATTTAGAATATATATATTGTCTGAAATGTTCTTCAACTTAGATACTTCACATATAAGAGCAAATTTGCATTTATAGAAGGAACGTGAGGAGTTTTTAATTTGGCTAAAAGCTTAGAGGGTTTTGATTAAAAGAGGAGACTTACATGTACAAGAAATATGAATTTGGAGGGATTCTCTTGAGTTCTTGTGCGAATATGGATGTTCACATAACATTAGCCAGACGGCAGTCTGCGAGTGCAATTTCGCTAGTACACTCATAGGGGAAGAGGGACGAAAAACCAAATACCAATCAATTTTAGCATAATAAGTCAATACTCAAAAGCAAAATGAAAGAAAAAAGGTGCTTTACAATTTCAGCCCTTATATGGGAAGATTTGTTGGTGCTCCTTGATATTATGAGCCAAAATTCCGACCCTTAAGCGGGCATGCCTTTTTTTCTCATTTTTATATTTTATGAAAATTCTATTCTTTAATAGAAAGGTCTAGCTAGGACCTTTGGGTGGGATCCCATTAGCCGTCCCTATAAAGACACGAGACCATAAGCGTTTTAGTCGGGTCCTGCACAACCAACCATGATGACCTGCAAGCTTGGAATCTATAAAACTTTCATAAAATACACTACCTTCACTTCTTCTTTTGCTGTAGACTGGGACTATCCAAAGAAAGTGACAAGATATCTCGTGCAACACTTTTAAACCAAAAGAATTGAATTTTGTTTGGGTGATACTTTTTAGCATCCCAAAATTATTCAGTAACACCCACTTTCATCAGTAGGGTTGGACAGTGGTTGTCGACCGACAAAAATCTCACTATCTGACAGTGACATTCCACTTACAGAAATAACAGTACTTTATGTCAATTGTTATACTAAGTTCAATCTGGCGATAGGGATCCACATTTATATATCTGATAGTAGGGTCCAACCATCAGGATCCTTAGTCTTGAGCAGTAGAGTTTTGCGGACAAGATCGTGAATGCGAATAGTGTGGTATTGTAGAAAAACTTTGGTTCTATTGAGCATGTGGTGTTAGTGTGAAAAACTGGAGTAGTGAAAACTAAAAAGCCTTACCCTTTTTTCTTTATGCCGGAAAAAGTAAATTGAACCTACTTTTTAATGATCAGAGGGAGTAGGTTTTCGAAGATGAAAAGATTTGTTACAACTTTTATATTTTGGGATAATATGCTCCGCTCCCTCTGTTTGGAATTATTATCACCATAAGGTTTTTCTAAATGAACTAAAATTAATATATCCCATTACACATCATACAAGTAAGTACTAAGTTGTGCTAGGTTTGATAGTGTATGTGCATCTCTTTCTCCTTTCTTCCCCCTCTCCCGAGTCCCAACATAAATTTTGAATGCACTACGATCTCTTTTAAAACCTATTTTGCCCTTTGTCCATCTCCTTCTATCCTGCCTACTATTCGCCACGACACTTATATCTTATTTACCATTTATCGGAATAGATATCTCTAGCTTTCCCCATTGGTATGTGCATCTCCCCCAATTTGCAGTGGCACACATGGGCTACATCCACGGTAGGAAAGGTTGTTGGCTTGGCCCCATAAGAATGGAAAGTATAGATATTTTCAAAAGATTAATTGATTCATTCATAAAAATAGGAGCTTCATGTGTTGCCATCAAATGTATACTACTATAAAATTGATACCCAAAAGAGACAATTTAGAGCATATATGTTGTTTGTGTATGATGAGCAAGTTTCCCAAAAGCTCGGCCTATTAGGAATCCGAAATCTTTATTCATCTATCGTATATTCTAACATCCCCCCTCATGTGCAAGGGTTCACCAAGTACAACATGTAGAATATAACTGGGGGTATAATGCCTCTAGCGAGACTAGAACCCAAGACCTTTTATAACCTGAAGCTCCGATACCATGTCAGATAATTGAGTTTCCCAAAAACTCTAAATGTTAGGAAATAGAAATATTTATTCTTTTATTTTATATTCTAACAATATGAAGAACAAAATATAAAAAAAACAATATGAAGAGCAGATTTACGTTTGTAGAAGGAACGTGAGGAGTTTTTCTTTGGCTAAAAGTCTCGGGAGTTTTGATTAGAAGGGGAAATTTTCATGTACAAGAAATATGAATTTGGAGGGATTCTCTCAAGTGCTTGTGCAAATATGGATGTTCACATAACATAGCCAAACGGTTGTAGCACATGCAGTGTGTAAGTGCAGATTTGCTAGTACTCAACAAAGGGGAAGAGGGACAACAAACCAAATTCCATTCATTTGACCATAACAAGTCAATACTCAAAAGCAAAATGAAAAAAAAAGGTGCTTTACAATTTTAACTTTTTTATGGGAAGAATTCTTGGTGCTCCCCGAGATTATGAGCCAATATGACCCTCCAATCGGCCCCACATTCAGTAGGTCCAAAACCATGTCGGGCCAGGGTTGGCTAGAGCTGGGCCCAGGCATGGCCCTAGCCTTAAGCGGGGATCCAAAGTTCCAATCCTCGTCCGGCCCTAAGTGGGCTATAGGCAGGTCTTTTTTCCACTTTTCATATTTTATAAAAAATTTACGCTTGAATAGAAAAATCTTAGTCCTTTGGGTGGGATCCATTAGTTGACCCTACAAAGAAGACATAAGGCCATAAGCCTTTGAGTTTTCGGGTCC
Source organism: Houttuynia cordata (assembly GCA_039654745.1). NCBI lineage: Eukaryota > Viridiplantae > Streptophyta > Magnoliopsida > Piperales > Saururaceae > Houttuynia > Houttuynia cordata. Next base: position 1,945,907 of record CM077512.1, read on the forward strand.
TTCACAATTAACCATGATAACCTGCAAACTTGAAATCTAGTATTAAACTTCCTTAAATTAGACAACCTCTTTTTTCTGGAAGACGTGGGACTATCTAGTATTAGCTTTTTCCGGCATCCGAAAAATAAGCCTAATTGTACCTAATTTTTCGGATGCCGGAAAAAGTAAAATCCACGTGCAAAGTATAAAATGCTGAAAAATAAGCCTAATTGTACCTATTTTTCAGAAGTGGAAAAAATGAATTGCCCTATTTTTGAAGATGAAAATGCTTGTTACAACTTTGATATTTCAGGAAAACATATGTATTTCAGGCATCACATACCCACCCCGCAATTCATGTAGGTGTGAAGGTTTAGCTGATAACATCTCCTTAGCCGTCGATCCCATAAAGCTGCATGCTTTGGAAAGTCAAGTCAGCCCTGACGCACTACAAAGCCTGAATTCACAAGACTTACACTGAAATTTGTCAATGGTCTGCAAGATGTGCCACAGATAGCTAGGTCAGCTTGTACATGAGAGGCCTTGTTCACAACTACCACAGTGAAAATTTTCATATGTTCCCCGGCTCATGCACGTCGGCTAGTATACCACATTGTGCACGGCAATTGAAGTCCGACGATGTGCTTTGGTCGAGGGGGTGGACGGAGATTCAAACCCACCTGCCCCTGTAGTAACGCGCATCGGTTTGGAATCCGAGGGCTCGTGGCAGCACAGCTTCTCATGCCAACCGTGTGAGTTGGGGCACATGTACCATATACCAAGAGAAGTTATAAAGTTTGCCTGGTAGACCATGTGCGATTTTACTCCCAAGTTGCTTGGAGCCGTCGATCCTGGAGATTGAAGGCACATACGGATGAAACAGCTGAACCAGACTTTCACTATATGTGTGCACGTCAATCTCCAAGATCGACGGCACCTCCACCCGGGAGTAGCAGCCCCGCCACATTCAATAATTTCTCCATATGCCAATCATGGAAAGATTAAGTTCTGACTTTCAACACATGACTGCAACAGAGAATTCCAAATCTGCAGCGTATTAGAATTGATGATCAATGCCATCAATATCATCACAGACAAATTCATGTTTACCCATTCTAATTAGGCACGTCACTACTTATCATGCAAAGAGTTGACGAACTTAAACAGTAGTCTCTCCCATTGTCTAAGACTACCTTTTAGAACTAATTTGCTTATCTTAGTACTCCCTCCAGTCATTATACAACTTTTTTTAGTGTATTTGATGATCGGAAGGAGTATGTTAAAGTCACGACGTTTTTAATCTTAATACAATAAAGTCATGACGTCTAACAAGACCATAAATCACAGTAACCTTGACTCGTTCAAGCTCCAAATCTGGTGCAAAAACTTTCAAAGTAGCCGTCATTAAAAATAAAAAGTCAAGAATGTAATGTCATTTTCTCTTATTTAATTTACTCAAAAAATCTACTCTCAACTACTCACGCAAGATCAATAACCTAGATTTATAATGTATCAAAGAATAAGACAGACATATATAAGAGTGTGTAGACTGACCGGTGTTGGTAAAGAAAAATTCTTGATCAAACTGTTGTAACTTTTACTATGTTAGCACAGACGATCTAACCTAGTGAATAAATATCTTCTACTCTCCCTGTCCATACATTACTCGTCTGTATCCGTGGATCCGAAAACCAAAATGAACTTCATTTATACTCCCTCCGTAGTGTGATCCCCAACTAATGCAGGGAAGAAAATGTTCAAAATCCACTTAAATTGGCCATATGGAGGTATCCTATAAAAATTACTCCTTTTGGGCACTTTTAACCTACTTCATTTTAAAAACCAACTTTATCTATCAGAAGCAAGGTATTTCGTATCGGATATCGGTATCGTATCGGTTGGCCTAAGAGTCAAAATATCGTAGATATATCGGAGATATTTGTAAAAAAATATCAGTGGTCAAAAACTAATTTTTACCATAATTTTCATAATCTAACTTCTAAAATGAGTTATACTAATTTAGAAAAGAATAGATTTTAAAATATGCATATTAGGATGGGAAACAAATAGGAAAGTTACTTTTTTTCCTTTTTTAAAAAAAAAATTCAAAAATATTTTTTTAAAAAATAGAAACCGATATATTGCCGAAATATTGGCGATATTCTAAAAAAACCTGGAAATCTATATTTAGCCATATCGATTTATCGGGTAGGACCCGATATCGATATATCGGTATATAGCCGATATGGAATTCCTTGATCTTAAGCACCTGGAATTTTAATTCATTGAAAAAACAACTGTATTTATTGAAAGTAGCCAGCGGGAGTAACTTTGAGTAACATTTTTTCAGATGGAGCATCTAAACCAGGACGGAGGAAGTATTATTCTGACTTTCTAATACATAGGGATACATATGGACTGTCCGTATGGACCACGGACTAGACATGGACATGAGTTATCTGTCCGTTCTAATGGGGTGCTACGCACACGGACAAGTGTCCGCGGATGTCCGTGTCCGTTACCCCATAAAAAACCCATCTTCCTTCTCCCTCCCCTGTGCCCTTCTCCCTCCCCCATGGTTTTCTCTGTCGTGGTGCCCTTCTTCGGCAGCTCCTCCTCCTCCAATGACCACCCAGAACACTTCTCCCTCCCCCGTGCCCTTCTCCCAGCACCCTTCTCCCTTCTCCCTCCCCTGTGCTCTTCTCTGTCATGGTGCCCTTCTCCGGCACCACCTCCTCCTCCGACGACCCCCCAGTGTCACGCCCTTCTCCCACTATCCGCTCGCCTCTCTCTAGGGTTTCCAGCACTGCTTTTTCGATTGTTGTTAGTCGGATTCCAAGGATGTTTTCAGTGCCCTTCTGCGGCCACATTCAGGAGGCCGATCGTCTCCCCTCATCTCCCAATCTCAAAAAGGTAACTTTTTCTTCTTATGCTGTTTTCCTTCTCCTTTGGTGCTTTTCCTTGCCGTCTTTTGAATGATTGATGTGTATCCCAGTGAAATTTGTGGAGGTTTCGGTTCATGGCTCCGATTTGGTGAGCTGGGTATTGTTTATAATTCTAGTGGCCTCTAAGTTTGTCATTTTTTGATGTTTTTGTTGTTGGTGGTCTGATGTGTTTGTTGAAAGCTGTGATTTTTTGCTTTGTTTTTGCTTTTTTTGTGGTGAATGGCAATTGAGTTTTGGCCGTTTTGATGAACTAGAATCTTGTTTAAGACTTGAATGTCTCCAAGTTGATCAAAATTGGATGATACATTGCCTTCTTCGTCTGATCGCAATGGTGTAATTTTGATGCAAACAGATTTCTTAATTGATGGTGATTGCTAATCGATTTATTTGATAGTTAATGTAAGATTCTGATTTGATGTATGATATTGGAGAAGTTGGCAAACAGTGGTTGCTGAAATTTGGTCTATTTAACTCTTGCAAATGCATTATAACATACCACTGTTCTCTGCTCCCAATTGTAGGCTTTGTGTCCATGGACATCCACGGATGGACACGGACAAATTTTCTAACGGACAACCACAAACATGGATGTACTGGTCTGGACAACACCTCTTTTGATTATGGACAGACACGGATGGATGGTTGTTCATGTCTGTCCATGTCCGTGAACACCCCTGTGTCTAACATAGAGCTAGACATCTAAAAGTTTGACGGGGCATCGTTTTAGGACAAGCTTTAACGATTCATATCCGTTTTCGCCCATTTTTTTGTATTTTTAGTGTTCTTTTTTTATAACGATGATATCATAAGGATATTGACACCGCATGCTATTTATTGTGGATTTTGTTATATTTTTTAGATATTATCGCAAGATCATTAGGATATCATCATGATAAGAAAGAACCCTAAAGAACAAAAAAATGGGCAAAAATGGATAAAAAATTAGGGAGATATGAATTTTGAAAGCTTGTCCTACAAAATGCTATCGTGTATTTGATTACACAATGAGATGGCAAGGCTATAGTATAATCAAATACATGATGGCTAGGGATAACAATTTTTTTTCACAAGCTTTAACAATTTATATCTCCTTCATTTATTTTATCCATTTTTGCCCTTTTTTTTCGTTCCTTCTTATTTTTAGTACTCTTTCTTATAATGATGATATCGTAAGGATGTTGAGACATCACATGCTATTTATCGTATATTTTGTTATATTTTTTTAGATATTATCTTAAGATCATTATGATATCATCATGATAAAAAAGAGCATTAAAAATGAAGGAAATATGATATGTTGAAGTGTAAAACCTAAAACCAGGTAATATGAACAATACGATAGAAAACATTTAGGGTTAAGGGTTCAGGAGGGCAAAATGGGAAGATCAAGTGCCAAAACCAAGTTATATGGCATGACCAGGAAATATTAAGTAATATGGCAATCCGGGCTCATTGGCCTGGTAATATGGAAAAACCTCAGAAAGAGTCCCCTGCAATAACATAACTGTCAACAGAATATAAAAGTCTCATAACCTCCGAATGAGACATTTTTTATTCAGTCTCATTCATTGTTTCACCTAATATGGGACAAAGGGAGTGTCATTTTTGGTAAAAGTATCTCACATCATCACTTGTAAATCAAAGATGAAAAAGGGTAATGCCAAACACAAATTGAAATATTGTTGACTTAAATTGCAGGTGAAGAATTTACCTTCCATACACCCTGCGGATAAGGTTACCATCAAAAGAGTCACTGTACGAAAAATTCCAAAGTGGGTCATATTTGTTGAATGGTTTTTTGTTGTTGTTGTTGAGAGTTCATAAACTGTCTTCTTGTTAGTCTTATTATTACACAATATTAATGTTATTCTCTTTGGCGCTTCATTAATATTATAGGGTACAAGAAACTACGCCGCTCTAGGACATATTAAACAAGTTTCAGAAACACAATCATATGGCTGCTGTCACGAGGCCAAGCTAACCACCTGATCAATCTACCGCCTATAATGTAAATGATTGTAAGCTCTGAATTTGTGTTGCAGCACATAACTACATGATTGTGTTTAGTTTGAGATTTTGAAGTTACTAGTTTAGCCGTATTACATTACAAAGTGAAAATTGAGGTTGATTATGCGGAAGTTATGTTAGACATTGACGGGGGAAAAGCAATCTTCTGTAATATCATAGAGTCTAAAATGTATGTGTGCCTTCATAAGCTGAACTACAACGGTTCATAATCAAAATCGGAGATCACTATGGATTTAAAAATGGCTCATGAGCATACTATGATTCCACCTCGGAGAGTTTCTAACAAGAACTCTTACTGGAAGAAATAGTTTACAGGGAACTGAGTAATAACTCACAACAACAGAGGTTGTAACAAATAACTCTGGATTCTCACCTCTCAGGGTTGATTCTCATAGGAGTACTATTAACGTTTCAATGTCTCAATCAGCGATCGACTCACCAGAGGAGTGATGAATAGAAAGTCTTGATTAGTAATTGACTCACCATCGGAGTAACATGAGAACTGTTCCTTCTTGAACATCAACGAATTCATATGAGATATAACCACTGATTAACTTATACAATATATTCGTTGCACGTGGGCATAGATAGGAATTCCCAATACTAAAAATAGAATTCAATGGTCATCAAATAAAAAGAATTCTAGGGTCCGAGAGTTCAAACCCTAGTTGGAACTCTATTGACTCAATAGGTATACAAAACTGCAAACACGCAGGACACCGCTTCATTTATGAATGGATCAACCTAGATCATCTTCTAAGTAAATTATTCTTACTGTAATCACCATTACCCAATCTTTCATTATTCATAAGGTTACCTTAATCATAACCCATCATATATTCAAATCCTACTAAGTAGTAATGTTTGGAAATCTTACTTCTGTGTACTGTCAAATGACAGTCCACTTCCGACGCTTTCTACAATTTGTACAATTATACTTTAATTCTGAAATTTTTACTGATAATATCCCTACGAATCTAGTTTCCAACCCAGTAGACGGCATATTTTTCTGACTTTTCTACAATTAGTTATGACTTTTTAATTACCGCTTATCGGCACAGAAACAGTTTTGGCCGAGAGGGTCTATCGTAATCCAGAGTGTTATATTCATATTAGATACATTATAAACCACCCAAGATCATTGTCATACTCATAATTACCCCTTCCTTAGGTATGATACAGAACCTTTATGGTACTATAATATAATAGTATTTCTCATCCTATAATACCTTTTATTTACATAAGACTATTTATGCAATTAGTATCTGATTGGTATACCTTGTTACCCACACAAGACAACTGATTCTGGATAGAAATCTGAAAGATAATCAAACTGGCTGAAACATAAAAAGACAACTTTTTGTGGAACAAAAGTCGTGACACAAGAATGAACATTAATTAGCCATGAAGATTGGTCACGATACACCACACGGTGTAATTACTTACCTCTCTCAGGAAATACCTATTTTTGAACTCATAGAATAACACAATAATGAGACAATAATATTTGGACAGAACATTACTAAATTATTTCAACATCATATTAAGTCGTATATGGAAGAAACAACATAGGAACTATCTAGGTGCTAGCACATGGAATATCAAACGCAGATTTATCACCATGATTCATGAATAAACTGGCTGAAACATAAAAAGACAACTTTTGTGGAACAAAAGTCGTGACACAAGAATGAACATTAGCCATGAAGATCGGCCACGATACACCACACGGTGTAATTACTTACCTCTCACAGGAAATACCTATTTTTGAACTCATAGAATAACACAATAATGAGACAATCATATTTGGACAGAACATTACTAAATTATTTCAACATCATATTGAGTCGTATATGGAAGAAACAACATAGGAACTATCTAGGTGCTAGCACATGGAATATCAAACACAGATTTATCACCATGATTCATGAATATGTAGATAATCTGTAACACCTGGCATGCCAGTGCAGCCAGGTGTATTGCTACAATCGGCAGGTGTCTCACTAGCTGAAGAAAATTTACTTTGGGGAAGATGACCATGGCACCAAACTGTGAAGCAATCAGCAAGTTGCTCTTTCACCAGTGGCCAAAGCGATGGATTTGACCTCCTCTTAACCATCCAAGAACTGGGCAGTCAGTCTGTGTCCCCTAGTGTGAAGCTGGCCACCAGCAGGAGCATCTTATCGACCAGCTTGAAGGGAAGCCATTTGAGGAGGTAAGTGATAGGCGACCTCCAGCAAGCTTCAACAATGTCCGACGAGTTCCGGTGACTCCGGCGATTGGGTTAAGACAAAAACAAAGGGGAGCCGGGGAAGAGGAGAGGAGCAGCAGGGGAGGGCGTACTCGAACGGCGACGGCAACCCTCCGGCGAGCTCGGCAACCTCCAGCAAGATCCGGCGACTCTCCGGCGACCTCCGGCGGGCGGCGTTTCGGCATCAGTTTGCATGAGAGGTAGGATCCCATGCCTTGCATCAAAATTCCATTTTTTTGGGTTTCTTCGTCAATGGAGACGATGGGGATGACGGAGGTGGAAGCGGTCGGTGCCGCTTAAGTAAAGGGTCGTGGCGGGTCACCGGGAGACGATTCGATCTCCGCCAAGCTGTCGGCCTCGACGAAAGAAGCAAAGATGCTGCTGCCATTTCCCATCTCCTTCCCCAAATTTGGCCGGACCTCGGCCTGACGATCAGTGGAGGAGAGGAGGAGAAGAGAGGGTGGTGGCGGCCCGACGACGGCGGTCGTGTCGGCCGCCACCCACGAGTGAACATGTCCACCTTCAGACCGAACCCGGTTCAAGAATAAACCCGGTTCATAAGCCAGTTTGGATTTTGAACTGCCGGTGGACCTCAACCGACAGTTAAAACTGCCCACAACTGACGGTGAAGCTTGACTGTCTATGTAATTGAATGCAGTATGGTATATACAGAGCCAGAATGGTACATAGGCTCTTTTTAGTAATTTTGGGCTGTTTAATAATTAATTTCAAGCCCTAATTGGTGTGTTATTAGTATGTGTGTGATGTTACTGTATTAAGGGCATTAGTCTCTTATGTTATGCTGACTGATAGCAAAGGTTTTAAATGGTAAAGAAAAAAACTGACTAATAAACCTAGATGGTTTAGAGACATAATCATTTTATGAAAGATAATAAAATGATGACTTGAGGGTTGGGAAGAACCTAATCAAGATAAAGACTAAAATGCCCTTGGGATTGGGAGTCAGTGTATGAGTGCGAGTGACTTCTGATCAAGTGACGAATGACTATTAAGTTAAAGGTCAGGCTATCTGTTGAGCTATTACGCCAACAATTGTGAATGGTATGTTATGGTTTCATACTAGTAATATTGTGATACCTATTAAGGATCACAAGGAATAGATTGGGGTGGTGTTGCATCTTCCGACTGGTGGAAGCTCTGCCGTCTGTATCTCTCTATGGATTTTAGAGAGTATTCACATCTTCCGGCTGGTGGAAGTTCTATGTCATGGTACCTAATAAGGGCCAACGTCTATTGGCCGGGCTTAAGCTGTTATATCTTTCTATGGATTTTAGAGAGAACATTTACATGATATTTTGGCCCATGTTTGCATCTTTCTATGGATTTTAGAGAGAGCATTACATATTCTATTGGCCAGGCTTAAGCTGTTACCTCTTCTCTATGGATTTTAGAGAGAGCTTTTGCATCTTCCGACCGGTGGAAGCTCTGCACACATCCTGGGCCTTGGTTGCCAGGTGGTTTACTGTGCACAACATTGGAGACGTTAGCATCCTAGAAGGCTGCATTTCCCAACCCACATCGAGTCTAGGAGTTGATGTAGAGCCAGACCCTTTCGACGGTCATACCTTTTAAGGTAAGGAATGGGCGAGGCAGTCACCCTTGAGGGATTCAAGGCGTGCCGTGATTACCGGTATTAACCGGAGTGATAGTCACGGTGTTTTCGTGTTGTCTGTCATGTAGGTATGACATTCAGTGAGTCTGTCTATATGGGACAAAGACTTAATTATTGAAGTGGAACTTGGGAAGCAATAAAAGACTTGCTTGAAAGATTAATAAAAGATTCAAGTGGAATCCTGTAATAGGTTGCATAATATGTTAATGCAAATCCTGGTTTATTGTAAAGTTGATGACTATGTTATGGTATCCCACTGAGTATTTTTATACTCAGCATCCTTATGTGATGTAGGTGCTGCTGTGGAGGATTGACTTCACGTGCACTTGGGAGCTAGGTGGTGAGGACGTTCAGATTGTTGAGCATATCTCCTGCTTCGGGTTTGTTCTAGACTTTGTATTAAGGCGTGAGCGCCAATTATTTCTAGTTTATTTTGAGATGGATGACAGCCTTGCACTTAGAGGACTTGCGTTGGTTTAATCGACTTTGCATCTTGTAATACTATATGTATATATGGTTTTATATCTATATTTGTGAACCCCAGTTATCACGGCCTAGATGCTTAGTCAAAATTTTTTGTTTCAACTCATGATTTATCGCATAGAGGAGTAATTCTCTGATTTTCCGCCAGTACTTTGATTTAAAAAATGGTTTTAAAAACCCGGGCCGTGACATAATCAAATCAATTTCTTTTGAGGGAATAAGCATCACCATCATAGCATGGACAAGAAGTCATAAAATATCTCATGTATTTCTTTTAGAATCATGGGATGAAGATTAATTATAGGTGGATTGGGAAAAACTCATCCTACCACTTTATGCGACTAGTCCCTCAAGTCCTTGCGTAGAACACCGCTTTCTCCTTGCGAAACCGCCTCGCTTCGTGGATCCAACGTGGCCAACCTTATTGATCGAGCAATGGGAAAGAGAAAATCACCAATCTCTAAGAGGTTGGACGTTCATGTGCATGGCATGGTCCTCTCTTATGGGTTTTTATAGATAAACCCTAATACAAATAGGAGATCTTTTCCCAATCACTTACACACTCTTTTTAATCTCCACCGTTGGGCTAAGGAGGGCAACCCACGTTCTAAGATGCTCACTTAATAGCCCTCCTTGATTTAGTAAGATTCCCAACTCAAAAAAATCACCAAAATCACAAACTGTACTTGCTGGTGGCGATCGATCGTTGCTCAAAAATGCAACAATACAATAGATACACTCGACCGTTCGCACGAAAACTGAAAATCACAGTAGATACGATTTTTCGTTCGTAAGGCGATCGATCGCGACAGCCTTTCATTCGGCTATAAAATTGAGCTGATCGATTGCGTCATGCTGGCGATTGATCATGTCCAAAATTTTTACACGATCACAACATAAAATCTGAAATCCAATTTCACAAAATTTTATTGCAATGGAAAGCTTACCTCAAGTACAATAACAACAATTCCCGCCATCTCGCCGATCTATACACCTGTATTAAATATTCAAATTTTTCGGGTATTACAGAGATAGATTATCACGAAGACTTATATCACTTCCTATTTCAAGCGTATAAAGGCCTGCCTCCTGCAAAAACAATACATCTTTTTTGGGGAAACCAATGTAACAATATTTTGACGTAACTGTAATAGATGATGTGAGGATGTTTACATATCTTTCAAGACTTCTAGATTCGTCATTTAATTGATTTGCGCAGAGAATCATGCATAGTACTAGTGTCTTCTTTACTTGTGAACGGTGAGCTTTGTGTAATTGGACTGCTATACTGACGTCAAATGGCTTCCGGATGCGAAAATGATAACTGTACAACCAATGTGTGCGACAGAACCATTTAGCCATGAGGTGGCAGGCGTTGGTTGGACGTAGGAAAAATGAGCAATGTGAGGCCCACTTTCCCTGTCCGACCAAAACCTGCCACCTCATCATTGGATAGCTTTGTTGTACAAATTTGATTTACTTTATCAGCTTCCCACCAGATGCCTTTAAAGCATACTGGTGAGCAACACTAATGTTTTTCATACCAAGATGGTGTTTTATTTAGTGTTTGGTGGGTGATTCTTTCGGTTGCCCTATTGATGAGTTTTTTAACCTGATTGCATTGTTTTAAAGGCCTGGCCGGTTGAACCTGGTGTTGAACCTGGTTGGACCAGACTTGGTTAATTTTCCGGGCCGGGTCAACCGGGTTAAAATATTTTAAAGACCAGGCCGGATCATTTGCAACCCGGCCAGTTGAACCAGGAACCGGCTGGGTCGGGCCGACCGGGTCCTCCCTCCTGGTCGCCGTCGCCCAGCTAAGCCACCTCCACCGCCATCATCGGCCTGTGGCCCTGTCGCGGTGCCGCCCCCGGCAACCCCCCCTCTGCTTTTCCTCCCCCCTCTCTGGCTTTCTCCTCCGCCCCGCCGAGCCACCCCACTCCCCACCCCCCGTCGTCTCCCCAGTGACCTCCCACTCAAACCCCTCCCTTTACAACCAAAACAGAGGACCATCCAACAGCCAGATAGAGGCTCCCCGCCACCACCAACCTCGTCGGCGCCATCGAAGATGGCTGGAGAAGATGCTTTCTGGTGGAAAAAATGGAATGGAGACATGGGCATGCCTCAGTTTCTAACTCTGAGTCATAAAGGCGGAAGCTTTCTTTAGTTCGGAGTGGTTTTTGGCGACGGATTGATGGACATGGCGATCTACAAGAACTCCAAGAACAAGCATCAGCCCAAATCCCGAATATTGCTTCTTTCAATCACCTTTCTCGCCGTTGCGTTTATTTGAATTTACTTATCGGCGATTTCGAGTTATGGGTTGTCCATGTCTGCCATCTCTGGCTACGGTTTGTAGATTGGCAAGGGGGGGCGAACCGGAGACTGAACTCCTGGTGGCCAAGCCCCTCACACGAATCATTTCACAGTGCTTCCAGGGCCATGTCTGTCATCATTTCACTGTCCATGTCCTCATTTTACTTTGATCGCCAGGTAATATGGATCAGTTATTTACTTTGATCCAGGCTCTGAGTCACAGACCTTAGCTGAGTCATGTTACTTTGCATTGTTGTGCTTTGGGTGAAACATTTATGGAGCATTTTGGTATTGGGCGGAGAGATCATGTGAAACTTACCAATTGGGTAGAAGATATAAGAAAATTGGCAATCAATTAGCTAGTACATTGTCATAATTGTATGTCATACAATCGAGGGAGAAATTATTGGATATGTGGGGGACAAAACAGAAGGGATATTCTTGACATTGCAGGGCATCACTGACATTTAAAAAATACCTGGCAATGATGGAAGGAAATGACCCTGTATGGATCCATTTCACTTTCATCTCTATCATGTCTAGGCTAGACAAAGGAATAAAAGAATCACCTAGCAGGGCTCACACTTCTAGACTAAGAAATGCCGTATCGGATATCAGTCAACCAAAGAGATAAAATATCAAAGATATTGTGTAAAAAATATACCGGCAGTAAAAAACTAATTTTTACCATATATTTTCACAATATAACTTCTAAAATGAGAGATAATAATTTAGACAAAGCATAGATTTCAAAATATGCATATACAATACAAAATATTTGTATGCGTTATAATCCACAAGCACATGGCACAGAATTTTTAAAATTAGGCAATTATGAAAGAGGAAACACAAGATACCTCATTTTCTAGGGAATTAACCCTCAAATCATGCATCCAAAAATAATGGGGTTAGTAATGATCTATTGTAAACATTTTGTCATCACAACTAGGAACGCCAAGGCGACAAGTGCATGGCAACTTCATGCAATCTACAGCATGTAAGAAAAACATTCCTGTGTCATCACTGTCTCAAAAATTCAAATGTATTTATAAAAATCACCAAGTAACACAAGAATAAACACAGACCTCCAAAAGATATGTGCTTTCAAACCCAGTTATATCATCTAGAAAGAAAAACCTGCACACATGGGACGTGAAAAACTGCATTATAAGACTGCCAAAATTGGACTAATGCCAAACTATTCTCATGCCTATAATATTTCCAATTACAAATCTATTTTTCAAATATATTATAGGATCATGGATGAGGAAGCTTATTAAATAACCAAGGACTTTGTAAATGCCTATCTAGTAGCCAAAGGTTTAAATACTTCTACATAAGTATAAATGAAGTTGCTCACAAAGTTAATGCTACAACAGCGGCTGGTACATTCAAAAGTAACATCTTGAAATAGTCAACAGACAAATCTCTGTAAACCTGTAACAGCAAACAGTATGAAACAGATACTTGTGTATTGTGTGCAATTAAAAAAACACTTACACATTGTGGAAGAGGTTTGAATAAAAAACTAGGGGAATTACTGTGCTTTGAACATTAAAAATGTGGAGGACTTTGATGCCAGACATATTTAGACAAAGTATCAGCTGATTCAGATCAGACCATGAACTGGAAGTTCTGATACATAAGGCAGAGCTATTTGAAGAGAGTTAAAAACTTGTTGGGATATTTCATACAGAGAAGAGAAAAAAATTAGTTGGTGTATAACATGTATATAGGAAATATATCTTTCTGCTCCACAGACTGCATCTCTGACCGCCTTGTACAATACTGTTCCTTCTCTCTAAAGTTCAATAGAAATTTTTAGAACCCAAACTACGAATATAAACTTCATATTCTTGTCAGTGAAGTAATGAAAAATAATACCTTGCAATAGTAAAGAAAATTAACTTGGAATACTTGTGAAGAATCCAAAATCTCAAATTTGGGCATGAGACTTAATTTTACTTTCAGTTCGTTCGTCATACTTTGCATCTGTCATAACGGGTTTTCCAGACACATATGCCATGGAATCTTCCAAACACTTCTGCTCATCCAAGCCTGACAACAAGATCAAGGCATAAAGTCATGCAACTTTTGTCTAAAAATTTCTAACAATACATATAATCAGACGAAACTTCAAAGAAGCAATTTGACAAGAATTTTCCATAAATAGACATACTCAACATTACAACGCTGCTCCCTTCCCACATTAGTTCTTCCTTCAGATTATCAAATTCTTCATTGCTCATGATTGCCGTACCATCATAGTAAAATGACTGTTATATGCAAAACATATATAAACTCACAAACCGATATTACAACATTTCTCGCCAATTCTATGACAGATCGATCAAATCTCGCAAAAGAAAGAAGAGGAATAAGACGAACATGAAACTGCACCTCGGTTGCCTGCCCTGCCCTTCTGAATTGGATCTGGTGAGAGTCAAGTCGGGATCCCTCATCTCAGAGACTACCTTCTGACTTGCACCGGCTCAAGTCTCCTCCTCCCCTCAGACCCTGACCCTGGCGCTCCAGCTCAGGGAAAGTGCCCCTTTCTCCACCAAGAAATTACGCACCTTTCTCCACCGAGAAAGTGCTCCTTCAACCGGCGACAAAGAAATCGAAGTTCCCGAGCAAGATTGACAGAGTTCCCATAGGGGGACTTCACTCAGCTGCAAAATCGAAGTGCTTATCAGTTCCCGAGCAAAATCAAAGCTAGCAATGGGAAAATGGGAGGATAATAGGAATCAAGATCCCCGTTTTCAAATCCCTACCTCCTTCTCATGTGGTATCGGCACCAGCCGCTCCAGCTCCCGCCCTTCCAGACTCGCCCACCTCCCGCCCTCAATTCGTCGCTGTCGGATCCAGGAATCGTCGCCCTCAATTCGTCGCCGCCTTCCCCCCCAGGCCCCCTTCCCCCCGATGGCCTGAGTCTGGAATGTCGTCTCGCCGATATATCGGTATCGGACCCCACCAGATACATCGAGATATTATAATATCGTTTTCTAAAAATTTTCAAAATACCGCTGATATATCGCCGATAAATCGGTTTCGGACCGATATATCGATATTTTAAAAAAAATCATTTCTAAAAAAAATGAAAAAAACATTTAAACAAAAATAAAAAATAACTTTCCCGTTTGTTTCCCATGATCCCATCTTAGTTTTGAATTATATATGTATTTTTATTCATATTTTAAAATCTATGCTTTGTCTAAATTAGTATCACTCATTTTAGAAGTTATATTGTGAAAATACATGGTAAAAACTAGTTTTCGACCAGCAATATTTTTTACACAATATCTCCGATATCTTGTCTCTTTGCTCGACCGATATATTACTTATATATGATATGGCATTCCATGGGCCTGACCCCTTAAAAAAAACTCGTACCAATATATCACTGAAACCCAATATATCGCTCTATTTCGGCGATATATCAACGATTTTTAAAAAAAAATCCATAAACTGATATTGATCTTTCTCGTTTTATCGGTTGAAGACCGATAATGATATATCGCCGCGACAGAATTCCATGATCTAGACTAAATAAAGGGTAGTGGAAAAAACATACAGAGGTGGTGGGCCGATCAAAAGGCAAGTGATAGCTCAAGCCAATGGAAAGTAGTTGGATGCCAACAAGAAGGGCCGCCATTCTTGACACTGCAGGGCATCTCTACCATTTAAAAAATATCGGCAATGTTGGAAGGAAATAGAGCCATTTCACTTCCACGAATTGAAGGAATAAAGGAATCACTGTTAGAAGTGGGTATTAAAGAGGAATTAAAACCCACTTATTATAATATGAATGAGTGAATTGGGTGAAGGATGAATAGTCCTACATCCACACCAAAGAGGAGTTGTGGATGGTATATAAAGTCCAAGGTTGGCCTTCGAAGTTAGGCCCAAGGGCCACCCCACTTTTGTGGGGGAGAGAGATGTTAGACCCATGCACCTAGGTGGGCTAACCCACACGCGCGCCGCCGCCGCCGCAGTCCATCCGGCCGGGCCGGGTCGGGTTGGGTTGAGTTGGGTTGGGTTGGGTTGGGTCAACAAGATAATATTATTTTGGGACAAATTCAATGGTTTGGTTTTCTAATTTATTTTGGTTCAACCAAAACGGGTCCGTTTTATTATAACCGTTAACGGACGGATGCGTCCGTTTAACAGGAAATGGTTTCAATGGGCTTTAACGGGAAATAGTGTGTTTTCAACGGATTTTAACGGGATTTCTATAAAGCTTGTAAAAACGGGTTTTAGGGTTTAACTTCTTCCTTTCTCCACTCTTCTGTGAAAGCATAACACTTCTGTGGTTCGCTGCTCGTGCTGTTTGGAGTGCTCCTACAGTACGTGGTTGATCGTCTTATCCTGGGTGGCAGATGCCCACGAGTCCTAAGCACCATAGGGAGGGCGCATTCTATCTTAATGACAAAGTGCTTCGCTTGATTCGATCATAGCCTTCTTCTAACTGATTTATTATCATCTTTAGAAAGGTACACAGATCTATCATCCTTAAGACAATAGCAGTAAAATTTATAATAATCACGTGGCAGGGTTCACACGGCTAGACTAAATACAGGCAAGTGGTATCTAAGGCCAATGGAAAGTAGTTGGATACAATCAAGCCCTTCAAACCTTTTTATATATAAGGCTACTTCTCTCTTCTTCTCGCCTGCTTGCTGCTTGTCAAGAAAATTTTCTCTTAAAATGGCAGATGCCTTCCTTTCATTTGCACTTGAAAATCTTGCCAGCCTAGGCGTCAAGGAAGAGGTCAATAAGCTCTCTGAAACATTTGCTGCCATTCAAGCTGCTCTACACGATGCTGAGATGAGACACTCTAAAGACAAAGCTGTGCAAGAGTGGATGACTGACCTTAAATATATGGAGATGATGTGGCTGATGTGCTTGATGAATGGATAGTAAAATCCCACCAGCTCGGTACCAACAATGATGTTTCTTGCAATTCGGTATGGAATTTCTTTACCCGCTGCATTTATTTCAAGCAACTTGAAAATGTTAAAAATATTGGTAACAGAATGAAGAGCATAAATAAAAAATTGGATCAAATTGCAAAGGATAAAGATAGATTCAATTTTCAACAAAACAGAATAGAGTTTGATGTGGGAAATTCTAGGGAGACATCATCTCGTGTAGATACCGTATTTGGTTGAGAATACGATAAAAACATGATAAAAAATAAGCTCATCAGTGAAGGTAGTTCTGAGCCATCAGATGATATTCCTGTCATGTCAATAGTGGGAATGGGAGGTTGTGGGAAGACAACCCTTGCCCAATTAGTGTTTAATGAACCTGAAGTGAAGTCCCACTTTCACGAACTAATTTGGGTATGTGTTTCTACCGAATTTGATGTTGCAAAAATTGTGAAAATGATTGTTGAGGCCATTAAAAAGAAACTTCCTCCTGCCTCAGGGTTAGAGGCCTTATCTAAACTGTTGTGGGAAACCCTACAAAACAAGTGATTTTTGCTTGTTTTAGATGATGTATGGAATGAAGGGATTTTGTAAATATTCTTAAGGAATGTGGGATAAAAGGGAGTAAGATAGTGGTTACTACCGCAATGAAAAGGTTGCACTTGTTATGCGCTCATATGTGCACAAATTAGACCCATTATCCGATGACAAATGTTGGTCAATTTTTAGAGGAATTGCCTTTGAAGGCATAGATGAGCCTCCAACATTGATCGATATAGCGAAGGAAATTGTGGCAAAATATAAGGGTTTGCCTTTGGCTGTAAAAACTATTGCAGGTGCCTTTAGAAGGACTGCAAAGACGCAAATGGATTGGGAATGTGCACTTAATGCTGAAATATGGGATAGGCCTAAAGAAGGCGTTCTACCTGCTTTATTGCTGAGCTATTATCATTTGTCCCCGCCACTAAAGCGGTGCTTTCGATATTGCTCTCTATTTCCGAAAGACTATGAATTAAAAATGGAAGCATTAGTAGAAATGTGGGTGGCTCAAGGCTACATTCCACCAACGTGATTGTGATGTTTCTCGGCCTGGCCTGACCACCACAAATGTGCCTTTCCATGTAAAAAAACACAATTCATGAAGCAGCACATGAGAAACAACACACCCATGTTTTTATGGAACAATATGATTGTGAAATTTTTGGGAACCGGCCAACGGCCCAAGGATGGAAGCGGCTTGGCCACCGACGGCCTGACCTAGCCAAATCTAGCCTTGTTGCAGACTTGCGTGACAGTATCAACCGGACCTAGCCTCGTCGGCGGCATTGGCTATGCTCCCGACCAGGTCGAGAGGAAGAAGTGGTGGTGCCTCAAGTGGTAATGTCCATGACTACCATTTATGCAGGCAATGGCGGTGGCGTCGTTATGGAGGAGGTGGTGGAGGAAATGGCATGGAAAGAAGTTCTATAAGGATAGGGCCTAGGGGCACTTCTGCCGTTTAGATTAAAATGCTTAGTGTTATGTGATTCAGGGTGACTGTTGCAACATTGTTATAGAAGTTCTGTGAAAAGAAATGAGGGTGTGCAGTTACGTGTAATTTCCGAAAAAAATTGCAGCTAACTTTGGCTTCTACTTTGATTTTTTAATAAAAAGGCTTTAAGGTCCTTTCTACCTCACGGGGAGGAGGGTTGGCTCATAAAGCGAAGAAAGGCATGATGGGAAATATTGACTTAAAAACCTAAAGCCAATACCTAATGAAGTGGCAAATACCAGGCATTCGCATTCCGTAAGTTTGGTCTTCAACAAGGTTTTCAAAACCGGACCGGCCATCGATCCGGAATGATGGCTAGTCCGGTTGGACCGCGGTCAAACCGGAGTTGATCCGGTATGGGTGTGAGGACATTAAATATATGATAAATATAAATTTTATGGAATATTAGTATCAAAGTACCTTTGTAGCTCAAAGTGGTTAGGGACCTGGGACTTAGATACAAGTCTCAAGTGACCTGGACCAATCCAGTCCGATTCAGCAATTCGGAAGGAAATCGAGCGGTCGGACCTGCCGGTCCAATCCGGTTTAACTTGCTTTGTCTTATTTTAAAAAAGTAATGATAGTGATAACCCTACATTCAATCATCTATCTATGGTACGAACTCCAAAATGCCTATTAACCATTGATTAATGGGGCTCACAATTTCAATATACATCTTTCGTGTATGAAAAAAAACAGGGATAGAGGTGGAAATGACTCCACTTACTCCTCCCCTCATCCGGAGATATTTATTTCTCAAGGGTAAAATTACCATATGAGACATATATTCTTTGCCCAAGATCATCATATGAGACATTAAGATTATTATTTTTTGGTACAATATAGACATTAAGAGTAAAATTGTCCACTTGCCTTCACCCTTTTTATTTCATTAAAAGTAAAATTGTCATATCATATAAAAAAATCGTCACATGAGACACATATTCCTTGTCCAAAATTTGCCCAATCAAAACCGGTTTTAGGGAGGGTGGGCTTTACCACACAAACCGTGTTTTTCAACAAATGCAAAGCGGTTGCCCAACATGCAATCCAATTTAAAATTAGTTATTCATCCTTTCAACGAATAAAACAGAATGAGGAGGAACATTGATACATTCTTTAGGCACCTAATACTTTGATACCATTAAAGGTCACCAACACCAAAAAACTGACAATTAGTATATTATAACTTTGGCTGGCTTCTCTTTCTTAAAACATGGGCAAACCTTCAATGGAGATATTTCTTCTTTGTTGAACTCAATTGGAAACATATGGATAGAATATACCCACTACATATTCCCCTTGAATAATTGGAAAATGATAAACAATATTCAAAACTGAAAGGATGTCTACTCTTCATCTACTTCATCTTTCCCTTCTCTTCTACACGTTTCTTTCATATAAACCTTCTTCCCTCTCTCCGCCATCGCAATAAGACAAACCACCACGAACAAGATCGAATACACCACATGGGCCTATTGATAAGCTTTTTGACCCGATTGGGAAACTAAGTTATTTTGTTTTTATGCAAAGAACCACTAACGGTTGTGGGGGTGACAGACCTTGGCTGAGTCATGTTACTTTGCTTTGTTGTGCTTTGGGTGAGACATTTTTGGGGCATTTTGGTATGAGGCGGAGAGATCATTTGAAACTTACGAATTGGGTAGAAAGATATAAGAAAATTGGCAATCAATCAGGTAGTACATCGTCATAATTATATGTCATACAATCGACTCTATATTATTACAACCCCCCCCCCCCCCCCCCGGCGGAGAAATTATTGGATATGCGGGGGACAAAACACGAAGGGCCATTTCACTTCATCTCTATGGATCCATTTCACTTCCATCTCTATCAATAATGTCACCATGGCTAAGGCTAGACAAAGGAATAAAAAAATCACATGGTAGGGCTCACACATCTAGACTAAATAAAGGGTAGTGGAAAACACATACAGAGGTGGTGGGCCTCTCAAAAGGCAAGTGGTAGCTGAAGCCAATGGAAAGTAGTTGGATGCCAACAGGAGGGACCGCCATTCTTGAGATTGCAAGACATCTCTAACATTTAAAAAATGTCGGCAATGTTGGAAGGAAATGGCCCTTTGTGGAGCCATTTCACTTCCACGAAATGAAGGAATAAAGGAATCACGTGGTAGGGCTCACACGGCTAGACTAAATACAGGCAAGTGGTAGCTCAAGCCAATGGAAAGTAGTTGGATACATCAAACCCCCTTCAAACCTTTTTATAAAGCTACTTCTCTCTTCTTCGAACCTTTTTATAAAATTACTTAGACAGATAACGAAGTAATGTCCAAAGGCCTCCACGCCTAATCCCATGTTCTCTCCGATCGTTCCTCATACAAAGGATCATGTCCATTTGCGTGTCACACCACGCAACCCAAAAAAAATAAATAAGGAAAGAGGGGTGAGTATAAAACTCAGTAATGGTTTTAATATGATCGACGATAATCAGAAAATCATACGGCATCACGACATAGCAATACAGATCCATCATCGACATGATTATGCCATTTTTTAGTCATGCATTCATAACACATATTCCTGCATAATAATACCTCATTCATATACTTTTCGATCATGCATTCATAACACATAATCCTGCATAATAATATCTCAATATCATACTTTTCGATCGTGCATTCATAACATATAATCCTGCATATTGATATCTCATTCACATACTTTCCGGTCATCCATCCATAACATATAATCCTGCATAGTAACCTCTCATCTCATACTTTTCGGTCATACATTCATAACACATAATCATGCATAGTAATGTCTCAATCACATATAATGAATACCTCCATCAAGGAGTAAACACAGTCATCATCATGAAGGCGGCATCGCCACATAGGCAGAATACAGTCAAGGCCATGAAGGTGTATCTGGACACAGTTAAGGCCGCGAAGGCGTATCATGGTCCGGTTTCCACATAGGAAATGTAAGAAGGTCGGGGTATCGGCCCCTAAAGCTGCTTGCCCTGGATGATCCTGGCCAAGGATGTCCGATTCCCACACAAATAACCTAGAGCAGGTGTGTTCGCCCTGGGACATCTCCTGCGGTGGGGGAGAGCCCGAATTCTTACACAGAGAACCCTCGAACACGTGGTAGCTAATGCACAAAAGCGTACCACACTGGATGCTCAGAGTCTAGATGACAATCTCAATAATCTCATCAGCAAGGCAAGTACACAGCTCGCCCCCTCCATATATCTCAATGTAACATCATTTCAGCTCAACTCAACCTGGGGGGGGGGGGGGGGGGGGGGGGTATACCTGTCCCACGAAGGGATGAAATCGAAAACATGTCCTCTCGATTCGAACCAACCAAGTTTTGATTAATCCGGCAAGCAATCTCAAGCATTGCATACAATCGATCAATTCCGGTTAAACAATGATAAAACTTCATCCATAAAGTCTAATACATGATGCATGATATCATGGTACATCTGTGAGCAAAACCTACGTGGGTTCCAACACATGGAACATGCTCCCAATCCATCCCCTCATGCATCAAAATTAAAGCATATATCAACTACAATTTCATAATAAACTTCCCACATGTGTGTGTGTTCATGCACATTCTAATCACATGGCAATTGCTTTGACATAAACTCATAAGACAATATATGCATGCTTAAATACATTCAAAACTACAATTTCCAATTGAAATCAAAGCAATTTCCACCATAAAACTTAAATCCAAATCATGTGAAGTCGAAGTATTATTCCTACGAGCATGTCTCTTTTTCATACATTAGGTCATAGTATGACCACATCAATTTCTAAATAAGCCATATATGATATGAGAGAACACATCTCAAGTCTACAACATCCTATCATTGCTGGAAATATGCTTCAGTCACATGAATTTCATTATAATATAAGTCCATATTAACATGCATCATTATCATCATGTAATCTAATATCGCATACACGCTTAGCTTAATACATAAACCATCCATTTCCATGCTTCCAGTAGCCTCATTTCGATTTAATATGCATCTCATGTCATTAAATGAAGTAAAAACATTGAAATGAGCACAAAATCTCCCAAAATAGCCAAACTGCCACATAGCCGATCGATCGACCAGAAGGCACGATCGATCGCTGGCCGATCGATCGGCCGCTCAATGCATTATACATCCGATCGATTGCCAGACGGGCGATTGGCCAATAACCCCGATCGATCGCTAGTAGTCTTTTCCATTTTCAAAATATTCAAAATCGAAACTCCATTAACACACTTTCAAGCATTCATCTAATATATCAAACATAATAAAAAAATATCAAACCTTCCAGAACACTAATATAGATCATTCTAAGGTAAAACCCCATGAAATGGAAGTAAAATATTAGCATCTATTAAAATTACCATTAGAGCTTTAAACAAGAAAAACTTATTCAAGTAAAAATACCATTAAAAATGAGATTTTTACCACTGAAAGCTGAAATTGAAGAACTCATTACCTTGACTTGATGAAAATGAACCTTCAATCACCTCCAACACCTTCCAAAAATATGATTTTGTGTTAATACACCACTAATTTCAATTTAGCTTTGAATATCAAAAGAAAACTTAGATCTAGGGCTTTTAGAAGTATAAACACAATATTTGAAGATTAGGGCTTAGTAAAGAGAGTTAAAATAGTAGTTATTATATTTTCCAAAATAGATTGAACCAATGGAGAAATCAAGATTAAGAAATGTTTAAGAAAACCCTAAAGAAATAAGGAGAGATTAAGTTATTTACCTTTAATCATTTCCTCTTCAAGCCTAATGGGAAAAATGTTCCTAACCTCCTAGCCAAGCCTATTCCCAGATTGGGAAAGAGCACAACACTTATCTTTTATGGAAAAAATTGGGGTAAACCTAAGTAAAATGTGGGGTAGAAATAGGGTTTTTGACGAAAATTAGAAAATTTAGCGATTTTAATTCAAAATCAAATTCAAAAAAATTTGGAAATTTTTAGAGTGTCTTCATTTGATGTTTGGAGCATTTTGATCACCGAAACCTAATTTTCGACAGCGGGGCCCGCAAGGGTCCCATCAAACCCTAATTTTCAAAAAATTGGTGAAAAATCAGAAAAATCCTAAAAATTTAAATTTGATCCAAAATCACTTAAAACTCATGATTGTGAGGTTGGTTTGATTAAAAACTTCTTAAACACATTCATTTTTGAAAACTACCGAGTTAAATAAGAAAATGCTTAAACCATGCGACAACTGATAACTAACATTAAAATAAACCGGTTTTCAAGATGAGGGATCTTACATAGCATGTGTACGAATACATGACTTGAATTGGAGTCGTACATAACAACACACGATCTTATAGTAAACTTCAAAATATCATAACTCGTTCATTTTTTATCCATTTTTTCCTCTTTTTTTTACGTTCTTTCTTATTTTTCATCATCTTCTATTTCATTAGGATCACATAAAGATATTGATACATCATATATTAGTTGACGAATATAGAAATAGTATTTGGCCATTCGCCAACGGATATTTTACGTCTTTACCTATTTTATCCTCTTATTTGATGTCAACGAGCAGTTTGAGCAAAAATGGGTGGCCATTATATGTGTTTCTTTACATGTAGATCTCAAATTTTGTAATAGGGCAGGCTTCCCCACTTCTCTTATAACAAAATCTCATGATCATAGCTTTTTCTGGGCGTGGGCGGCCGTCGCGACATTCGAAGCTTTATTGGAAAGTCTCCTCCCACAAGTGGAATACTATTGGATTGCCCTCGCCAAATAAAAGTGAAAAATTCCGTCAGTTAAAATAGTTTTAAAGCCGAAGAGGGGGCATTTTAGGAAGTTCAGGTCCCATTTCAAGGTGATATGGAAGTTTTTTGTAAATTTCAAGTAATATAGGGGCCGTTTGGGGCGTGATTAAAAGCAAAACATTACTGTGGATGTTTTGCTACACTGTAGCATCCATGTTTTTTTTTATCCAGGTCGTGTTTCAGCTAGATGGGAAAAAAAACATGGATGCTACAGTGGATATGGAAAATCCACTGTGGATATTTGCTTATAATCACGCCCCAAACGGCCCCATAGAAAAAGCTCTGGATACAATCAAGCCCTTCAAACCTTTTTATAAAGCTACTTCTTTTCGCCTGCTTGTTGCTCGTCAAGAAATTTTTCTCTAAAAATGGCAAATGCCTTCTTTTAATTTGCATTTGAAAATCTTGTCAATCTAGCTTCTGATGAGGTGGTATTGCTGACAGGCGTCAAGGAAGAGGTCGACAGCTCTCTAAAATGCTTACTGCCATTCAAGCATCTCTACACGATGCTGAGATGAGACAGTTTAAAGACAAAGCTGTGCAAGAGTGGATGACTGACCTTAAATATATTGGATTATTTCCCCAATAATAGACATTAAAGCCAGTACCACTGATTGCCACTGATTATTTGACTATTTCCACAATAATGGACCTAGATCTTGTATCACTGATCGTTTACGTAGCAACCCTAGGTCCATTAAAGCTTGTAGAAGTTGCTTGATAAACGGCAAGTTATTTATAGGATTTGAGTGCCTAAGCTAGTTATACTTTTCATGAATGGAATAATCTTTTGCCTCCTTCATTAATCTCCTCTCTTCCATTTCTTTCTCTTGCAACCTGTAGCCCTTCCACTGAGATTAAAGGAATCCCTCTGCCTTCGTCGTAATTTCACTTACTATCGCCGATACATCTTTTGGGTGTGCTATATCTGTACACAATACTAATATATTCCTTAACTTCTTCCTATGCTTATTTGTAAACATGGTCAGTAAGCAGTCCAATTTAGTTTTAGCAAATAAACTAATTTGAGTTCTTGGAAGGGGGGGAGTATCACTTGTTGTCTAAAATAATGTAGAAACAGAATAAAGCATAGTGTAAAGGAATACGTGATTAGCCATGCTGAGAGCAAGAATAAAGCAAAAGAATAAAAAAATAGAAAGTGATACGTAGATGTCCCAAGCAATAGAAAGAATAACTGAACTCAAAAAGAGTTATGTGAATGTCCCCCATGGGAGAAAGATTAAAGGAAAACCTAAGGCACAATCCAAAGCTTGCGTGCAACACTAGTATATACACTAAATGATAGCTTGGTATAAAAAAATAATCCCTCCGTTCCAAAATACTGCGTACATTTGAGAAAATTCTCATTTTTATTTGACCATAAAGCCAACAAGGAATACACATGATTTTTCTCCCTTATATCCCGTCACGTGTAATCGTTTTTGAACAAAATTCTAGTCAATCTTTCTAAGTCTCTTCCAATTTTGGAAAGAGGAATTCACATGATTTGGCAAAATATACATAATATTTTGGAATAATAATATTTCCAAATATACATAATATTTTGGAACGAAGGGAATATTAACTACTAGATATTAGTCAAAAATAAATTGACACTTCCGAAACTAAAATTATATACAAACAAGATGTACATTAATGATAATTTAACACTTTTATAACCAGCACCATTTACAAAACTACTAGCCTTAATGAAAAATATAGTATCAAGAAAGTTCAATAATTGACCATCATAAAAGTAGACATCTTCAATCCGAGTGCATCTTCCTTTTCTTCTTTTCTTTTCTGAAGGACTAAATGGACCCAACAAAGAATGAATAAAGCAACAGGGAAAAGGGCAGTTGTTGGATGCAAGCCCTTTAAACATCTATAAGGCTACTCTTCCTCTTTTCTTGCCTGATCTAAGCTTTTCAAAAAAAATCAAAGCTCTCAAATGGCAGAAGCCCTCCTTTCATTTGCACTTGAAAATCTTGCCAACCTAGCTACTGATGAGGTGGAATTGCAGAGAAGCGTCAAGGAAGAGGTCGAGAAGCTCTCTGAAACGTTTACTGCCATTTAAACTCTAGATATCAGCCACTGCCGAAGATTGTCTCTTCCGGAGGAGTTCATGAGATCACTCAAGGGACTGCAGGACCTCTCCATCTCTGATTGTCCTCTATTAGAAGACGTAAGCTGGAAGATGGCAGTACATATGCCCTGTCTCCGCATGTTGAAAATACAGAATTGTGGCAATCTAAAAGTGTTTCCTTTCATTGTTTCTGAAGCACTCAAGGAGGTTGTGATTGCGGGGTGCCCAACATTGAGATCTCTTCCGGAGGAGTTCATGAGATCACTCAAGGGACTGCAGGAACTCTCCATCTCTGATTGTCCCCTATTAGAAGACGTAAGCTGGAAGATGGGAGTACATTTGCCCTGTCTCCGCATGTTGAAAATACAGAATTGTGGCAATCTAAAAGTGTTTCCTCTCATTGTTTCTGAAGCACTCAAGGAGGTTGTGATTGCGGGGTGCCCAACATTGAGATCTCTTCCGGAGGAGTTCATGAGATCACTCAAGGGACTGCAGGAACTCTCCATCTCTGATTGTCCCCTATTAGAAGACGTAAGCTGGAAGATGGCAGTACATATGCCCTGTCTCCGCATGTTGAAAATACAGAATTGTGGCAATCTAAAAGTGTTACCTCTCATTGTTTCTGAAGCACTCAAGGGGGTTGTGATTGCGGGGTGCCCAAACCTGAGTTACCCTGGCGTTGAAAAACTTAAACTTTCCCCAGCAAAGATGCTCAGCACATTACCCGGCCTCCCGATGCTTAACTATTTGGAAATTAGTTGGGGTGATGATGATGTCATAGAGGTCCCCCACGATCTAATTAGATTCACTGAGCTGCAAACTCTGCATATCTATCGCTGCTCGAATTTGAGGTCCCTTCCAGAGGAGATTAGCTCCTTGAAAAAATTGCGGGAACTGGAAATCTCTCATTGTCCTAATTTAAGAGAAAGTTGCAAGATGGGAGGGGAGCAGTGGTCCAAGATTGCCCACATCCCTCGCATTAGAATTGATGGTGACATAATTCAAGATAACAAGTGAAGAAGAACTCTGCTTCAAGTAAGTAGCTTCTCCTTTTCCTCTTTCTCAGCTCTTCCTAGAGCACAAAATTGACTTCCTCTCTTATGTTTGATTCTAGCAGGGCGCCCTTAGAGCTTTTCCTTTCCTCTTTTAATTCAAAAGTGGCAAGGATTTGCACTTAAAGATTGCACTCGTTGATACTCCATGAGTCTGATCGACCTCGAGGTCCTTGCCAAGTCCAGCACCGCAAACATGCAGGTATATTGGAAATCAGTTGTTTTACATTTCTGCTATTAGCTTATTATATCATGTACTTGTTTTAAATCTTGTTGATTGCTATGTTATTTGCAATATGTGTGGTTATTTTTTTGTTCTCTGGATCTCTGCTATTTGCTGGTTTTTGTTACTCATTTGTCTACTCATGATGATGTGATGCAATGTTCTTGTAATTGGTGATCTGGGTTTCATTTTCTGCCTTGATTTTTTTTTGAGATTTTTCTTGTTCTTCATGCATAATAGTTGATATTTATAGTAACATTTTACTTGGTTGCTTACTTTTGTTAAATTGGTGTTTTTTTGGCAATTTTCTTGTTTTTGATGCATAATAGTCTATATTTATAGTAGCATTGTATTTGCTTTTTGTTTCTCCCTTTGTTTTTAATTATTGGTTTTTGGCAATTTTCTTGTTTTTATGCATAACAGTCTATATTTATAGTAGCATTTTATTGTTTGCTTACTTTTGTTTCTCCCTTTGTTTTGAATTAATTTTATTTTTGGCAACAGTTCTTTTTAATTCGTTTATTCTATTAAAAAATGTGCACTGAGTTTTCTTGCAGATTTTTAATTCTTAAAAAAATGATTTTGAGGCCTTAGGTTGGAGCAGTCAATGTGAGATATGCTTTTTCATGTTCTGCTTAGCGGTTATGACTTAAGGTGTAATGCTTTATTGTGCTTAATTTTTTTATTTCTATTGTGTTTCAATAGAAAAAATATTGCCCATGGTCAAAAACGGCATTTGCTACTTTACACCCCTCTATGTAACGCAGCAGCTATGGAGGTACATAGACTTTGGCCAACAAATATACGTTTAATTTATATGTGGTATAGGAGCCTTTTTTTTGGTACATAGTAGCCTTTTTTCTACATCTCCATTAGTAAGTTGTAAAACTTATTGTAGCATTTCCCATAAACTTTCTTTTATCTCTTGAAAACTGTTGGATTCTTCTTTGGATTACTTGTTGGGGTTTTAGTTTTTATATTTTTATTCTGTTTCATTCATTGTTTCACCTAATATGGGACAGAGGGATTGCCATTTTTGGTAAAAGTACCTCACATCTGCACTTGTCAATTAACGATGAAAATGAGTAATTCCAAATACAATTTAAAATCTGTTGACTTTTATTGCAGGTGAAGAATTTACTTTCCATACACCCTGCAAATGAGGTTCCTGTCAAAAGTGTTACCATTCGAAAAATTCCATAGTGGGTTAAATTTGGCCGAAGGTTCTTTCTTCTTGTTGTTGATGTCATAAGATGACTTCTTGTTGGTCTTTTATTATTACACAATTGTAATGT
The DNA here is from genome assembly GCA_039654745.1 of Houttuynia cordata. Lineage (NCBI taxonomy): Eukaryota > Viridiplantae > Streptophyta > Magnoliopsida > Piperales > Saururaceae > Houttuynia > Houttuynia cordata. The sequence continues at coordinate 1,974,472 of CM077512.1, forward strand.
CTATTCTTTTTGGCGCCTTCATTAATATTCTAGGGTACAAGTAACTATGCCACTCTATGACATATTAAACAAGTTTCAAAAAGGGCAGCGATATGGCTGCTGTTACAAGGCCAAGCGAACAAATACATATATGGAAATATTAAACAAGTTTCAACCTACCACCTATATGGAAATCATGGTAAGCTCTGAATTTATGTTGCAGCATACAAATACATGATTGTACATAGTTTAAGATTTTGAAGTTACTAGTTTAGCCGTATTACACTCAAAACTGAAAATAGACGTTGATTATACAGAAGTTAGGTTGGACATTGATGGAGAAAAGCAGCCTACGGAGAAACAAGTGCAAAAGAGAATGCTTCAGAAGTGGAAGAGTTTTCCATCCAATGCACAGAACTCCAATAAAGGTTGTGTAAGAAGCAAAAAGTGGGCAAGGGATCTATTAAAGGATGCTGTGCAGATTGATGATAATCCACTTGGCTAATTCCCAAAGAAAAAGCAGTTGGGATAATTAAAATAGAAGTCATTGTGGAGCTTTTGCAGGTAACCAAGAAAGGCCATCTGCTGAGTTTTGCCAATCCCTACTCTCTTTCTACTTTAAATTAAATTTTTGCTCTCTTCATGCAGGAGGAAATATATGATGAGACAGATTATCACGAAGACTTATAGCACTTTTTATTTTAGGCATATAAAGGCTTGTCTCCTGCAAAAACAATATATCATTTTTGGGGAAATCCAGTGTAACAATATTTCTATGTACCTGGAATAGATGATGTGAGGATGTTTATATAGATGGAGTTTGAAATGCATCTTTCAAAACTTCTAGATCTGTCAGGTAATTAATTGGTATGCACAGAGATATGTACAGAGCACCACGTGTGTCTCAGTGAGATTTCGATGACCTTATGGCAGGTTGCTAGCTTCCTCTTTATCTAGTGAACGGTGAGCATTTTGTCATTGGAGAGTGAGGCAGTAGTTGTAGCTGAACTGGTACATAGTCATCAAATGGCTTCTGCATGCGAAAATGATAATTGTACAACCAATCTGTGCGACAAAGCCGTCCAAACATGAGTTGGCAGGTTTTGGTTGGACTTAGATGGTGTTTATTTAGTGCCTGGTGGGTGATGCTTTTGGTTGTCCTATTGATAAGCTTTTCAACCCGATTGGGCAAGCTAAGTTATTCTATTTTTGCGCACTTAGGGGTGTTGGCAGACCTTAGCAGATTCATGTTATTTAGCTTGTTTGTGCTTTGGATGAAATATTTGCATTACTTGATGTGCTTTTATATAGTGGTCATGGACCATGTTTAATGTAGTTATCAACTTATCGTGGGTCATATTGAGTTTGATAACTAGATGCTTCGTTATCCCACCACAAAAGTTAATGACATCTGGCATAGAAATGCGCGTGAATCAGGGAGGAGCCAATGGCATTAAAGTTGTTTTTATGTTCAGATTTTAGTCTTCAATCTAAATTCTCGAAGGTTGAAGGTGATCCATCAATACTATTCTACTGTAAGCCCCAGAAAAGGAACTACTTTACCTTCAATGAAAATTTTCATGGGAAAAAGCAACAAACTTATTATCTGTCATTCTATCTTTTTTAAACAGTGAAAGCACTGACTGAAGAAAAGAAAGAAAGTTCTTAGCAAAGAAGGAAGTTGACAGAAAAAGAAATTGATAAAACATCTCATGTTACAATACCGCATAATTGAACAGTTCAAGTAAATTTCCATTACAATATTATATATATACAAAAGCGACGATTATTCTGTTGCAACCAGCCTTTGGAGGCTCATAACAAATGATTTTCTCGCGCTTCCATTGCAATTTGCCCCAAAGCCTTAACTTATTGCCCTTTATGCCAACTCTCATCTCTCCCTCTCCTGATTCTGTCGCTAAGATAGAAGTATCTTCTGAGAAATCTTATTATTCCAATACTTAGAAATTACAAAATGCTCAAGTTTTTCCACCCAACTTGAGCAAACAATTTTCGAAGTACGGCAAAAAAATTTACAAAAGACTGCTATCTGGTTTTGAAAAAGTTGAACCGAAATTAGTCCATGGCTTTTACCTGGGCCCTGACAAAATTGACGACAATGGTGGTGCTGAAACAAACCAGTTAGACACCATATGCGACGCATCACCAAGAGTAAAAAATGTGTAGTCTAGGCCGACTTCCACGACCTTTTAGAACCGTTACCACCATTGACATGGAAGGCCTCTTGCTACAATCAATATGTGAACACCAAACAGCAATCTCAATCATCCCTACTGCTTCCTCAACATCAAACTGCAGTTGTTTATCTTGTTCATCAATCATACCTGCCAAATTTTCTTCTTCTGCATTTATCTTCAGTAGACTCAACAGAATAATGTCATCTTCAGGCTGAGAGTAATCCAAAACCTTGCGCCCGCCCCAAGCCCAACCACTCACGTGCAAGATACCCAAGTGTTCCTCTCACCGAAGTAATTATATGGCTCTGCTCCCTGTCAATAAGTTTAGACAAACCAAAGTCAGAGAGTTTGACCTTGAATTTATCGTCCAAAAGGATGTTCTGGGGCTTCACATCAAGATGTGCAATTTTGCGCCTGCAATCTTGGTGTAGATATTGCAAGCCCTTTGGCAATGTCAAGGATAATCTTTTTCTGTATATGATAATCTTTTTCTGTACATGCCAACTAAGGGCTGATGTTTTGCCATCACTAAAGATCCATTTGTCCAATGACCCATTGCTCATGTACTCATAAACGAGAAGTTTTTGTGACTTTTCAGCACAAAAACCAATTATTGTAACAAGATTAAAATGGTGAATGCATCCTACACACTTCACCTCTGATAGGAACTCCATCATCCCTTGGCTCATGCTCTCCACTGTTTTACTGCAATTTTGGTGCCATCAGGCAGTGCTCCTTCAAACACAGCTCCAAATCCTCCATCACCTGATAGGATTTATTTTGTACTTCATAATAAATCATCATAATGACAAAACTTCAATCTCATAATATAATAAAATATTATAAACCTTAGTTATAGAAAACATACCTTGAGCCATAGAAGAAATCCAACCGTCAATAAGGAAATCGGTTTCTCTCTCTTAGCCTTTTCTTCTGTTTCACAAAGAATGCTTTAGTTGATGGAAATTAAACCTCTGTTATTCTTTTATAGGCAGAGAGAGGACCGTTCCTGATAGTGTTATATATGTGTTTATTATCAGGACTGTAACTGTCTAAGATAAATACTCCCACTTGGCCCATGTGACAGAATTTATCTTCCAAAACATAATGCGCATATCATAAAGATAAATTCTTCTACATTGGTCATATCATAGTATCATTATTAAGTATAGACTAATACAGATCATAGCGGTTCCATATCATTAAATCGACATAGTTCCTTCTATGTACCACAATATTAGTTTTGTACTTAATATGATCTATAAGGGAAAAAGATCAATAATGGTCCACTTTAATGTCTTTGTTAGAGACTAAAATCCTGTCAAACATTTATGTCTATACCAATGGTATTAAAACAGGATATCATAAGTATCAGAAACAATATATAAATGAGCTCAAAGTGTCAAACACATTAATTATCATAAACTCATTAAAACTTTACAATAATGCCCATCCTTTCGACATGTCCAGTAAATGTCTTTGGAGGCAATCCTTTAGTCATCGGATCCGCAATCATAAGATTGGTGCTAATATGTTCAATTGACACTTTTTGTTTCTGAACTTCTTCTTTAACGGCAAGGTATTTTAATTCCATACGTTTAGCACCCTTGGAATACTTGTCGTTTTTGGAGAAGAAGATTGCTGCAGAATTATCACAGTAAATTTTCAGCGGCTTGGCAATACTGTCGACTATTCCAAGTCCTAAAATAAAGTTCCGCAACTATAATCCATGAATTGTGGCTTCAAAACATGCCACAAATTCAGCTTCCATAGTGGATGCAGCAATGATAGACTGCTTCGCACTTTTCCATGAAATTGCTCCTCCAGCAAGTAGGAACAAGTAGCCAAATGTGGATTTTCTTGTATCAACACATCCAGCAAAATCTGAATCTGAATGTCTAATCACCTCAAGATGATCAAATCTCCTATAAGTGAGCATGTAATCTTTCGTTCCTTGCAAGTATCTCAATACTTTCTTTGCAGCTTTCCAGTGATCCAATCCAGGATTACTTTGATATCGGCCAAGCATTCCAACAACAAAACTAATGTCTGGCCGCGTACAAGTCTGGGCATACATTAAGCTCCCAACAATTGATGCATAAGGAATTTCTTCCATTTGTTTGCGTTCCAATTCATTCTGTGGGCATTGCATAATGCTGAATTTATCTCCTTTCTGAATTGGAACAACACTTGATGAGCACTTTTCCATTTTAAATCTCTCTAGAACTTTATCGATATATGCTTTCTGAGACAACCCTAACAATCCTTGTGCTCTATCCCGGAATATTTCTATTCCAATCACATAAGTTGCCTCTCCCATATCCTTCATTTCAAAGTTCTTAGAGAGAAATTTCTTGGTCTCATATAATAAGCCAAGATCATTAGTAGCAAGTAAGATGTCATCAATATACAGAATTAAAAATATAAACTTGCTCCCACTGATCTTCAGGTATATACACTGATCAACAGTGTTTTCCTTAAAACCAAAAGAAGTAATGGTATCATTGAACTTAAGATACCATTGGCGGGAAGCTTGTTTAAGTCCGTATATTGATTTCTTAAGTTTACACACCATATGTTCTTTTCCTTCAATGAAAAAACCTTCAGGTTGATCCATATAAACTTCTTCCTCTAAATTCCCATTCAGAAAGGCAGTTTTCACATCCATTTGATGTAACTCCAAGTCATAATGAGCTACCAAAGCCATAATAATTCTAAGAGAATCTTTCTTAGATACAGGTGAGAAAGTCTCCTTATAGTCAATACCATCTTTCTGAGTAAAGCCTTTGGCAACAAGTCTGGCCTTGTATCATTCTATATTGCCATTTGAGTCACGTTTGGCCTTAAAGACCCATTTACACCCGACTCTTTTACTGCTTCCAGGCAATTCAACAAGGTCCCAAACATCATTCTGTTCCATTGACTTTAACTCATCTTTCATGGCATCTACCCATTTAGTAGAATTAACACTTTTAATGGCTTGTGAAAACGAAATTGGATCTTCATCAATTCCGAAGTCAAATTCTGACTCTTGTAGATATACCAGATAATCATCAGAAATAGCAGACCTTCTTTGTCTTTGAGACCTTCTTAATGCTATTTCTTGTGGTTCTTCTATTGTAAGTTCATTAACATTATCGTTATTGTGAGTAATCTGATCATTTATTTGTTGTTCTTGTCCAATGTTCAACGGTTCAACAATTGGATGAACAACAACTTTAGAAGAAGTTAACGGTAAAGGAACTTGTACCCTAACTTCTTGAATTTCCATTTTTCGTGGTCCCTTACTCCCACTAACTTCACCATTCTCAATGAACCTAGCATTTCTAGTTTCAACAATTCTTGTACTATGGTTAGGACAATAAAATCTATACCCTTTAGTCTTTTCTGGATAACCAATGAAGAAACCACTGGTTGTTCTTGAATCCAATTTCTTTTCTTGTGGATTATAGATTCTTACTTCTGCGGGCAACCCCAAACATGTAGGTGCCTTAAACTGGGCTTCCTTCCGGTCCACAGTTCAAAAGGAGTCTTAGGAATTGCCTTACTAGGAACCCTGTTTAATAAATACATGGCAGTTTTCAATGCATGCATCTACAATGATATGGGTAAAGACGTATTGCTTATCATACTCCTAACCATGTCCAATAAGGTATGATTACGCCTTTCTGCTACACCATTTTGTTGTGGTGTACCAGGCATAGTGTATTGAGTACATATGCCACGCTTTTCAAGGAATTTAGCAAATGGACCTGGGCATTGCCCGGTTTCATTATACTTTCCATAAAATTCACCACCTCTATCAGACCTGAGGATTTTTACCTTTCTGTCTAATTGTCTCTCAACTTCATTAATAAATACCTCGAGAGCATTTATCGATTGAGATTTTTCATGCAACAAATAGACATAACCATAACGTGAAAAATCATCAATAAAAGTGATAAAATATTTTTCTCCACTAAAAAATGAAACATCAAAAGGTCCACATATATCAGTGTGTATTATTTCAAGGAGTTGTGTGCTCCTTGTGGCTCCTTTCTTTGTGTGTTTTGTTTGTTTTCCTTTAATACAATCTACACAAACACCAAGATCGGTAAAATCCAAGTCTGGGAGGATTTCATTCTTTACCAACCTTTTTAATCTTTCTTTTGAAACATGACCCAAATGTTTATGCCACAAGTAAGCTGAACTTTCATTGACTAGACCACGTTTAATTCCAACATTATGATGCAGGGTTAAAAGAGTCTCAACAAAAAGATCATCAAGTTTCAATTTGTATAAACCTTCACAAAGATTACCAGAACCACTGAAATGATTTTTCTTAAGCAAACTGAAACATCCATTCCCAAATTTAAAAGAGTATCAAGTTTAGACAAAGAAACTAAATTACGAGAAACAGAAGGTACGTAAAGAGTTTGACATAAATCTAATTGATGTCCTGTGTCTAAAATCAAATGATAAGTTCCAATAGCTTTGACACGATTCCCCATAAAAACAAACTTTTCATTTGGATTTGTGGTTTGGGTCGTAAGAAATCCCTGCATCGTATTTGAAACATGAGTGGTACAGCCAGAATCAAGCCACTAAGTATTATAAGGAACTTCAGCTAAATTTGATTCGAAACATACGAAAGCACTAGGCTTACCTTTCTTTTCGAACCATGCCTTACGTTTCAGGCAATCTTTCTGAAAGTGTCCAAGTTTCTTGCAGAAATGACACTTATCATTTTTATGTTCCTTTTTCTGGATTTGAGCAGATGACTGATTCACTTTCAACGGTCCTTGCTTGCCCTTTCCATGCTTCTTTCCGGCTTTCTTTCTAGCTCCTTGATTACTTACGAAATGAATAGTATGAGTTCCTTAACTCTTAAGCCTCGTTTCTTCCTGAACAAGCATACTGTGAAGTTCATTCACATTCCATTTATCTTTCATGGTGTTGTAATTTATTTGGAATGGACCATATTCAGGAGGAAGTGAGTTTATAATAAACTGCACGAGGAAATTCTCATCCACATTCATTCCTAGAGACTTAAGTCTTGCTGCAATATTTGTCATTTCAATGACATGCTCATGCATGCTACGAGAGCCATCGTACTTCATGGTGGTTAAGGTAGCCATTAATGTCCCAGCAAGTGACTTATCAGTCGTTTGGGAGCGCTCTTTCACAAATTTCAAAAATTCTTTAGCACTATCAGTTTTGGGAAGAGCAGACTTTATGTTGTTTGCTACACTCATTTGCATAAACATTAAACTTAGTCTGTTTGATCTTTCCCAAGCATCATGGAAAGTCTTTTCTTCATCACTGCTAGTATCAGTAATAGCAGTAGGTTTCTCAGTTTGAAGTGACAAATCAAGATCCAAAACACCTAAGTGAAATTGGATTTGTTCACTCCAATTAGAGAGATTAAGCCCATTAAACAATGGAACAGACGAAGCATGCGAATGAAGAGAAACAGGGACAGGTACTGCAAGAATAATATAATGCTCATATATTAACGCTTTGAGTTGTAACTTAAACACATAATACAGATTCAGACACTTAATTCAAATAAAACAGTAAGTGTATACCGATGTTCTCCTTTGGGTGATACAACGGCATACCATGATAAACATAATGATGCTTATAAATCTACTATAATTTAGTAATTTAATATATCCCCACTTAAATCAATTTGCTATCTTTGGATATACAAAACTAATCTAATGAAATATATTAATTACCACCTTCATATTCATAAATTATAAGGACAACTGATCAACCTTTGGTCGATCACTAAATGTCTTATAAGCATGAATTTTTAATTACCCATAATATTCTATAAGATCATTTCAATTCTAAGCATCACATACTTATAGGTAATTAAATTATCAATTATACAATTCAAAATTTGCGTGACCTTATGGTTCGACCACTTTGGTGATTAACAAACCAACATAAAGTAAATTTAAATTGTATAATGTCAATAATAATAATAATCATCATCATCATAATATATCAATAACCATAAGTTAATGCCAATAATATGCTTAAAATAATATGCTGAACCGTAATTTATTATTTGGATCAAACCAAAACTTTAATATCAGCCGGAACCCGAATTTAAAGGCTGAACCAAAAGATTAATATAAACCCAAACCGGATTTATTACTATTAGACCGAACCAGAATATTAATATTAGTCGGGCCGGTCTGGCTCGTTTCAGATCTTGAGTCGGGCCCCTTTTTTTTTTTAAGGACCGGACCGGTTTGGTCCGGTTCACTTTATAATGGTTCAAAGGGTCATCCTCTTCATGAGGATGCCCTAAATATGCTTACAGTAGCAGGTGGCGGCAGCCATGGGCGCCCCCGCCGTCGCCTTAGTCCTTCAGCGGCCAAAGGCCGCTTATCCTCCTTTCTGGTCCCCCCCGTGATTCTCGCTGGAGCACTGGCGACCAACTCGGCAGCGCCAGGATCGTCATCGGCCTCGTCGACGGTTGCGACGGCGATCGGGACGTGCGGGAGCAGCATGGGTGGCGGCCATGGACGTCGCCACCACGGGGCGACATGATGGCGGCCGAAAGGGCCGCCCTTTCTGTGTTTCTGCAAGTGACATGGCGGCGGTCGCGATGGCATCAAGGGCGGTGGCCATGGACGCCACCGCCACGGGGCTCCACTATGGCGGCAATGCCACCGGCGGCCATGAGGTAAATTTTTTTTTATACTGTCATGGCGTCGACCATGGACGCCGACGCCGCCGCCGATGAGTGACATCATGGCGGCCAAAAGGGCCTTCCTTTATTCTTTTACGGCGAGGCTGGCGACGGCCAAAAGCCTTTTTTTTTTGTTGTCATGGCGGCGGCCATGGACGCCGCCGCTGATCAGTGACAACATGGCGGCCAAAAGGGCCGCCCTTTCTTCTCCTTTTACGGCGACGCCGGAGATGGCTAAAAGCCGTCTCCTTTTTTTTTTTTTTAATATATACCGACGGCTGGCTTGCACCGCCAGCGTGCTAACGGCTGGTGGTCCGACCAGTTGCTACACGGACAACAATTAGTCTGCTTCGGGGTCAGCCATGGCGGCGGTCGAAAGAGTAAATACAGATCTTCCACCGCTACGACATAGACATATGCCGACAGTCAACATCCGGCGCCGGCGACACATCAGGATCTTGAGGAGAAGGATATAATGTAGCGGAAGCGTATAATGTACCAGAATCAAACGTGCTCCGATACCAATTGATAGGATTTATTTTGTACTTCATAATAAATCATCATAATGACAAAACTTCAATCTCATAATATAATAAAATATTATAAACCTTAGTTATAGAAAACATACCTTGAGCCATAGAAGAAATCCAACCGTCAATAAGGAAATCGGTTTCTCTCTCTCTTAGCTTTTTCTTCTATTTCACAGAGAATGCTTTAGTTGATGGAAATTAAACTTCTGTTATTCTTTTATAGGCAGAGAGAGGACCGTTCCTGATAGTGTTATATATGTGTTTATTATCAGGACTGTAACTGTCCAAGATAAATACTCTTAATTATACGTTCCATCAACGTATATATCAGAAACGTTATCTTTTCATGTTGACCTGTTTACGTTGCACGTGGGCCACATTAAGTGAGATATTAAAATATCTTACATCACCCAGCTTTAACTGAAAATCGTCTGCCATTGATTTTAAATCTTCATATGTAAATCTAATTGGCATTTCTAGCAATCATCAAAATAGTCCTCTTGTTTAGTAACTCGTTTACTCTTTCTTACATACCATATGTAGCCACGCACAATTAATGCGCAGAAAATTGAGGTCAGTATGCTAATTTTAACCAAATCATTAGTTCCAGCTCTTTTTACTCTTTGTACACTTTGCACCTTGAAAAACGCAGATGATCAATAATACAAAACTGATAATAGTGACATGTTTTTAAGAGAAAACACCTGTGATAGTAGATAGCAGTTGCCATGTGTATCATTGACACTGTAATTATGTAGGACAGTTTCTTAGACAAGCTATCTTGCAGGTTTCTACATCTGTTCCCACCATAGTTGCTGCATAGGCATCAATGCAATTAAAATAGGATATAGACTCGAGGTCTAGAAAGTGGTGATATTGAGAGTCTTCACAATTGAAAGGGGTAACCTCTCCACATCCCCAATTAAACTGCCTATCAAATATTGGTTCGAAGTAGTGAGATTGGTCATCCATGACTACGCTTCGAGCACAGCTGCACTGTCCATCTGAGGAAACCCCATAACTCCCACATACTGTAGGATAATCACAATCATCTATAAAAAAGGAAAAGAAGTCATTGCTCCCACTCTTCTCCATTCCATTCATAGACTATAAAATGCCCATTTGACTCCATTCTTAAGAACTGAAGTGATGATCTGTAAGATGCAAAACTTATTATTAATATTACAATCACTGATTACAGATAAAAAGTACAAGTTGAGAAATATAATGGAATTTCGACGTCAACTTTAATACCACAACGCATGTTACGATGCCGTTATGTACAAAAAAAGTAAATATACAATTAACAAATACAAGCAAAATCCCGTGACAGGGTCAGCCACTACATTTAAATCTAACCATTGCAATTTTCAATATAAATTGATGAAACGGCTGAAATATACATATGAAATGAATATGATGTTACAAACCAAGCCTTTAGAGGGACTTTAAATAAGTAGATGGCTTTTGTCGCCCTACGATTAAAATTGGCTGCAGCTGCCTCGCCCTTTTTGCTAACTCTTTTGCCTTTCTATCCCTCTCAGCTTCAGCCTGCCTCGCCCTTTTTGTTGCACATTGCATATATTCTTTGGTACTCAATATTAACTCATGGTATACCAAATATTCCGGAGTGTAACCAAGGCCATAGAGAGCACTGCTTGGATGCAAATGGCACGGCATCCCATTCCGGCAGTTGACATACTCTCCAACACCCCTGCCTTGCAGAATTATGAAAATATGCCGAACAAATGGCCTTTCTTACATCATCCCAACCTGGACCACATGTAGTCAGCGGAATTTTGAGGGTCTTGAGTATGTCCAGCAATTGGGACCTTACTTCTCTTGCTTTCCTCAAACCTTTTACGTGGAGAAAGTGATCATTACACCAGTCTCCTCGGTATTGATTCGCCTTCCACTGCTGGTAGACATTAAGCAAGGTTAAATGGTCAGATTCTGGTACAAAAAATTTCTCTCGTGCAGCATCACTCTCCTCTGCCCTGGATCTCTGGTACAGGATTCGGTAGCATCTCATTCTGAAATGCAGACTCTGTATAAAGCCGATAGCAAGTACCAGGTCCTGTCATTCCAGCTCAGCCAGCTCGCTGGCCACACGCAGCATGGCATACCGGGAAAACTAGCAGAGCATCCATACCCATCCTAGGATTATACACCTTCATTTTCTCATATCCCATTTCAATGACAGAGAAGATTCCATCCACAGTTAAAGATGTCTCAGCAATGTTTGTTGCAACAATGCATTTTCGCGCACCATCTTCAGCTTATGAAAAATTTTGGCCTGCAGGCAGCTGAGAGTAGATAGGAAGTATGGAAAGCATGAAAGCATGGGAACTGCCTTCTTGGTGGTTGAAACAAGTTGCTCCATACGTTCAGCAAGTGCATAACAGGTGGCTTCTATCTCATCCTGGCCAGTCATGAAAATGAGAATGTCACCCGAGGGGCTAGTAATGTGAATAGTCATGGCCTGCTTTCACTGCTGCTTCAACATAATCTTCACAAGGTGTCTTACTATACAAAATTTTGACATGGAATGCCCTCCCCGGGAGCCACGCTGGAAAAAATAGTCCAATTGTTAGAAACCAGTTAACTAAAAACTGGTATCAAGGAACACTAGTTTGCATATCTCATTCAATAGATAAAGTGTGGAGAAGTGTTAGGCCGCAGTGAACCCACATGGGGAAAGTCCTCTGTTGTTGAGAAATAAGCTTACTCGGATGGAGAAAAAGAGAACTGTTTTTTGGATGGAGGGAGCATCACTATACTTAATTATAGTATTTGGTCCAGAACATCCTCAAAACAGATCGCATACCCAACTTGGTCCCCTAATTCAGATTCCATCTCTTCACTGACCCGTTTGGCGACACTCATAGCTGCCACACGCCTTGGTTGAGTACAACCAACAATACCCGTCGTGTACCCATCTTCATGCAGATACTGACAAACTATGGTGGTCAGATACTCAAAAAATTGAAGTATACAATGACGAAGATAAACAAGGACCTAACATTCGATAATGTGTCAGTTAAGTAGTTTTTCCTGAACCACAGCTGTTCAAGCCTCTATTTACTCCTGCACATGCACATTCATGAGGATCTATTGGCCTGTAGGGCAAACCAGTCATTTAATTCTGGAATTGTAACTTTTCAAATGCAACTAGGTTTTTTTTGTACGGAGGGAGTAGGTAGAAATTCTTAACACACGTGAATGTATGGGGAAAACCCCATGTGTTGATCCATGTGCCCTACAAGGGTGACAAGAGTGTGGGACCATGCTGATTTGAGAGAGGATATACATAAAGATGGTGGGGCACCAAATTTAGGCCCATTTACACATCTGAAACCCCTCCACCCAAGTTTGTAAATTTCTGACATTAAATGGAAGTTGCAATCACACTTCAATCTGGGGCTCCATTTACCAAAGTGGGCTCAAATTCCATGGGACCACAGACCTTGGTCCCGCACCTGACACCACCTGATGTCATGTAATACATATTCAAACACATTAACAGGCAACTTACCTCTTATCATTCAAAAGATATCTAGAAATGAGGACAACGAAAATCAATCACCTGATTGTTTTAAAATCTTCAAAGAATTTAATTCATCGCCTATGAAAATACTTGTTTGGCTTGATGTTCCTTTACAATGTATGTACTCTAGAAAACATACTTCTCTACTCTCCAACAGATCGTTTCCATTTTATATTATTCTCATAGGCAGCTAAGCAGAGCTAGTAGATCCGAAGATATTGAAACAAATATAGGAGATGAGTTTACATGAGATCGTTCTCATATAAGGAGCATGAAGCCAATCTTTATTGCCGTTAGATTCCGATCGGATGGTGCATATCAAATCAGTGGGTAGGTGAGTGTGTCACATCAAGGAGTGGGTGAGATCATTATAGATATTTGTAGCCGTCAGATCAAGATCCAACGGCTACGATTCAAAGTGGCCTCATATAAGTAATATGAGAGCAATCTCATTTAAACTTTTCTCCAAATATAAATGGGCAGTGATAACCCTACAGCAGATTCCTACACATTTCCATACACAGCTGATGTGTATGGAAATGAATGGATGAACTGTTGTGGGGTGATGTGGGGTCACATCAGCTTACCCACTCATTTCCATACACATCAGCTGTGTATGGAAAATGTGTAGGAATCTGCTGTACAAATATTATTTCCCAATATAAATACCTGTTCTGCTGTCTTCTCAACACCTAAAATGTTTCCAAGAGTGGACCCAGCAAGCTCCCAGAATCTTTGCCTCGATTTGCTTTGACTCTGTTTTTCATGAATTTCTCTCACCAAAGCCGATCCTTTACGAGTTATAATAGCCATATCCGATGTTGGATCTTTTAAAGGCAGTACAGGCTCCACTTGCTTCGCCCATCCAGGAATGGAGGCTTTGTGTCTTGAAAATAGCTGTACACATTAGAATTTTGATTATTTCTTATCCAAGCATCTAATAGTTCATATACAAGCTACAAAAATGATCAAATATTTGCTATACCATGAACAAGGAGAATGACTTTGCGTTCATCTTCATCGTCAAACTCTGTTTGCACCTCTGTGCCCCTAACAGCCCCAGACCTCAAAAGTTGTCGAGCCACCCACTGAGAATTATCAGCAATCATCTGAGACATCTTCTTACTCTGAGCCACAGTCATTGGTGTTTCATCCTTGCAAATCTGCATCATTGAACATTGTAAATTGTTTAACCATCCAGAAACTACAAAGTCACAAGTCTATTATTGACTATTATAAATTATTTAATCCATATAAAAGACATTACAAAAACCAGATTTCAAAAATGGAGTAAGTATCACAAGCATTGCATCATTTTCAGCAATTATGCAGATCATAACAATGATTACATTGCAGCAATTATGCAACAACAGCGGAGTAAAAGCATGATTTCAATTTCTACACTTTAGTGTGTAAGTATTGGAAGCATTGACGTAATCTATCAATAAGGTGATTATTATCTTTAGATTAGTCATCACAGTTTTCAGAACTTAAGGCAGCAATTTGACAATCTACACAGTTGCACACTACAGATCTCAACAGATGTGCCAACATACAAGTTGAATCAAATAATTGAACTATGAGATGTGAGATATTCCCATATTTTTCGGCATCATTAACTCTTTCATGGTTTTGCCTGGACCAAAGAACAAGAAGCTAGACTTCCACAAAATTATTTAATAACATTTTAAGGTCATTACAGCATACAATATCTCTTAAGCTAGCGTTCTCTATTCCATTACAACTACCTGTTACCTCTTAAATTGTTTGGGTAAGTCTGCTTTCTCTTTACATTCTAGGAGTATGTGATAGCGCATTAAAGATGCCTGCCACTAACATAATCCACTTAATTGGCGGCAAAAAAGTTTACATGATATAAGAATGACGCGTCATGATGTAAAAAGTCACGTTTTGTGCAAAAATTTATGACACAAACAACGCCAACAAAGATATTATGACAGAAAAGCCACAAAAATTACACATATGCAAGAGAAACCACACCTAAAAATTATTGCGACCAGTACCATGCAACAAGCATATCATCAATTAGCTAATGGTCCCACTAGCCAGAGAAAAGGGCAAGAAGATCAGGCTTCAAAACTAAATCAATACAGAAAAATCATACCATTAACTTAAAATTTGGAAATAAGTACCAATCATGACAATGATAGTATTGCAGGAAAAAAAAAACTAAGTTGGCGCATGGAGGCCATTTAAAGAAATCAATGCACACTTTACATTCTAACACACAGAAGTACATAAGCAATGATGGCACTTTCTAACATATTTCTTTAACTGTCGCAACCAATAGACATTCAGTGCCGCCAAAACTTGTATCAGCAGTTATTTATCTAAGATTAAGCTCTCTACAATCTAATTCTACAACTAACATGCAGATCATACAGTTCATGCAAACAGGAAAAAAAAATACTCACCAATCTCTTGGCTAGCTCTGCTTCCTTCTTTGGAAAAGAAGACTCATCCCCAAGAAAAAATGATGAGCTATCAGCATCACGCATTGTGCTACCTTCCTCCCTGTCATACCTTCAGAATACCCAAAAAAGAAATCCTTATTCTTTATGTAACAAACTATAACAATAAGATGCTTTGCTGAATATCAGACAAGCAGTAGAGCATTCAATTTATAAAAGTGGACACACTTACAAAGAGAAACTTATATATGCATTCAAATGAAAAAAAACCATGTATTTTCTTGAACCTCATTATGCTAAAAAAACCTTCGAGTGAACAAAAGGCATAATCGGAGAGAGCTGCTATCATAAAATGATTTAGTCTTAGATGATTGTTCTTATATTTTCACTGTGCATAGCCCTAGAAAGAAATTCCCAAAACATTGACTATAGAATTCGATAATCATCAAGTAGACAAAATACTAGGGTTCGAGAGTTCAAACCCTAGTTGGAAACTCTAATGACTCAAACGTTATACGAAAACTGCGAACACGCATGGCACTAAGCACGAATGTGTTCAATGACAAAAGGGTTAGTGTGACTAAGACAAGCAGAAAATTAGATTTGTAGCAAGTCAGGCTAATATAGATAAAACTTAAGCCTGAAAACACTTTATTCGGAGTTACATAAGCAGAATCCATCTGTTCACAGAAATAAACCAACAAATTGTCCCAAATCACCGTCAATTAATATAGCCAGATTTTAAAAAAAAAACATTTACCATGCCCGGTCAGCATCATATTATATTTCGATACGCATCTTCTCTGTTATCTCGTGATTTCCCTCATTGTGGACAGAGATATTATCTGCCTCACTTTCCTAACAAGAAAAAGATGTGCCCATATTAGCCAGACATTTAGAGTAGTTGACAAAACATGACCAAATTTTTCCTGTATAAGACCACAAAATTTTAGGTTGAGAAAAAAATCAAACCACTTATAACTTTCTGACCAAATCTAAGTCCAAGGCCTTGGTGAAACCAAAATGGAGCTTTAAAATTTCCCCATAAGTCAAAATTAGTACTTAAGATCAACTATGTCATGGATGATGCATAAATATGTTCAAATACTAGAAAGGACAAAAAGAAAGAACAGATTAAATAGAGAAGACTATATGATACAGCAGATATAGACTTGAAAATCTCTGTATGAAACTATTTCCAATAACTAGAAGCATTACAATTCTTAGCATTGGAAACTAGGGCAAAAACACCAGCTTAATCAGCATGGGGATTTATGGCATTTTTGTCATGCTTTTCCCCAATGAGAGAAGAGAATAGTCATTCAAAATGCAATTGCAACTAAAGAGACTAAGAACATATCACGTGCAGCAAACAAAACCACACCTAAATAGCTGAATCTGACCTATCAACGAGAAAATTACGCTGATAGGACACCTTTCACCAACGCGATAACTAGCTCTTTTAGAAGATCCTGATGCACGTATAGGTACAGGAGAAGGACTAACGTGATCCCAGGTTGTTGTTGTAGATCCTACAAATATTTCAAGTAAAGTTACAATAAGCTCTTCTTAGACTTGCATATATATTTTTCTATTTAAACTTTTTACCTGAACGAGGTGTCTGACCACCTAGCAAGGGAGACACTAGTCGAGCATCAGGTGATGCAGCAACAAGCACCGGGGATGGCGACGGTCGATGGTGCCGACTAGAAGAGTGGCTTCCCCTGCATGGTGTATCCTCCCACTCTCATCTTCCATCATCCCAATCAGATTTGGCTGCATATTCAGATAAGTATAGATAGATAAGATTATGGTCTGTCAATGATGCACATCTATAAATTTGATAATACTCAAATAATATGTCCAAGAAATAAAATATGCACATACAGGTGCTAGTATCAGGTCTCCTCGGCGTACGTACATGTCGTTCATATCTAGATCGCTTTCAATCAGATTCATTTTCACACTGACGGTGAAATGATACTGATCAAGGAATTCCGTTTCGGATATCGTTAAAATATCAGTCGGACAAAGAGAAAAAATATCGAAAAATTGTGTAAAAAAATATATGTCGTCAAAAACTAGTTTTTACCGTATATTTTCACAATTTAACTTCTAAAATGAGTTATACTAATTTAGACAAAGCATAGATTTCAAAATATGCATAAAAATGTATATTATAATGGGAAACAAATAGAAAAATTATTTTTTTTCCTTTTTTTAAAAAAAATTCCGAAATTTATTTTTTCAAGAATGTTTTTTTTCAAAAATTGCGATATATCGCCGATATTTTAAAAAAATTCGAAAATCGATATTGGGCCATCTCTTTTTATCGGGTGGGGCCTGATATCGATATATGGCCCATACAACATTCCTTGATACTGATCCATGTGCCTCACTTCCATGCATTATGTCATCTGTCCTCCAGCTGTCACTCCTAGAGTCTTCCCTTTTGTGTCTTCTATCCTATAAATGACATAGACATAGAGTGGAAACTAAACACTTCTAAAAATTTTTTTTACCACATGTACTAAATGTTAGGGTATATGCCTTGAACCCTAAGCATTAGGAGAAGAAGATGCAGAGGAAGTAGAAGACGCAGAAAATAGAAGCAGACAGAAGCCTCAGTGGTAGATTGGTCATTTCTGGAGGTCTGCCGGATGGGCCACAGGAGTTTACAAATTGTTTAGCAGTAGACCGCTACACACTAGTGGTAGACCGGTATAGGAGGACGGGTGCTTCCGGTAGACCAGTTGTAATTGCAGTAGACTGGTCACCTTTCTGCAAATTGCGTATGCATGCGGGAAACTTCTATTTTGAGTGGATTTTCATTGGGGCTCTTTCTCCTAATAGGCTAGGGGTCTAACACGTCCAAGGGGTATTTTTTCTAGGGTGGGAAAGCCTATAAAAGGCCTCGTAACATGAGTCTAATTTATGGTTTTTGCTTGCTTGTTCTAGGGTTTCACTTGTTCTAAAGATTTGCTCGTGCTCCTCTTGAAAGTGTTGGGAGAGACTGTTATCAAGCAATCTCGGTCTTGTTTGGTGAGATAATCTAGTAACTCTCTTGATTTGATAGTGAAACTATTAAATGCATTAGACAATTGGCTGAACCACATGTATTGTGTTTGATTGTGCGCTTTTTGCGCTTGGGCCTTGATTTGTACTCGTGATCTGAACTTCATCACTTGCCTAGGTTGGGAACTATTGGAATTTGCTTGTTTAAGGATTGAACCGTTTGGTGCAACATGGAGGGCAAGACTAAGACTTCCAAAACCAAAATGGTTGAATGAATATGTTCCTCCTACTAGGACGTACAATGCTAAATTCAAGGTGGAGAAGTTTAATGGTAAGAACAACCTTGGCAAGTGGCAATGCGAGGTCAAAGATCTCTTGCCGAAATTCATTGCATATTGTCTAGTTTTGAGGGGGCGGCTCTATTTTTCTGGGCTATGTTTTGAAGGGCCGAAATTGTGAAGGGCACTCTGTTCAAGGGGGCGGCGCTGTTCTTACCGACGGATAAGAGAGGAGGAAGTGGTGTTCTATTTGTGGAGAAGGGAAACCGACTGCTCTGGAGGTTCTGGCTGGCTGGTCAACTGAGCAGAGAGGCCGGATTTGTGTTGGTAGGAACAAAACAGAACTTCTGCTCGTGGAAAAAAGTCGGCTGGGCACAGAAGAGGCTGTTGGTGGTGTCTGATTTGAGAAGGTTTGATTCTGCTGTTGATTGAGAAAGGTTGCTTTGGCTGATCGGTAGAGAAGGAGGAGGAGAAAGGTTGTCCTGCTCTAGGGAGAGGACTGTCCAGGAGGAGGACTGCTGCTTTGGTCTCGAGAGAGACGAGCAGAATAGTTTTGCAGATTCGAGAGAAGTGAAAAACTGATTTCAAAGGCAAGAAGGAAAATTGCTACACGAACTGAGAAAAGGAGGGTATTGCTTTGGGCTGAGAAGGGGACTATTCTGCTCTGTTCGAGAGAAAGAGCAGAAAGGTTGAGGCGTACAGTCGAAAGATTGTTGCTGAAGGTGGAGGAGAGAGAGCAAAGCAGGACATGATTGCAGACGAACTAAAAGCAGAAATTAGGATTTTTTTCGTGTATTTAACAGACAACGCTTCTCTTATAGATGAGTCCCACTTTCTGAAAACAACAATTTTTCTTATTAAAACCAAATCAATAACAACCATGAATTTGCAATTTTCCATATTCAATATCATCCAAAACAGGAGCTTTCCATCCTTCTGCCCTTCCAAATCAAACTAGAACCGTTGCCCTACTCTGGATTTCCGTTGTCGACGGTCATCTCCTCCATCTCCGGCAACCCATCGCCCTGTCCACCGGCTGATTTCGAACAGCCGTCACCGTCGACCATCATTCATCTCGCCCATGGCTGATGTCAATCCACCCCCCGAACTCGAGCCCAGCCATCGAGCTTCTCTCCGCCAAGACCCATCGCCACCTCAGGCCGCCGCTATTCCACCCTCATCGCAGCTGCTGCCTATCTCTCTGTCGATCACCGCTCGAGCAGCGAGCAGAGCTTCTGCTCGAGCCTCTTCGTCTCTGTTGCTTGACTAAAGCCTCACCGTGGTCGTCATCGTGAGCTCAACCCATCCATGGCCGCCTGCCGTCGGTTGCCCATCGACCGCTTCGTCGCCGATGCTCGAGCAGAGCTTCCGCTCGAGTGCTGTGTTCTGGGTAACGCCCGGGCCATCAGCTTGGGTCTTTTTTTTATTTCCTAGCCGAACCGAACCATTGAACTACTGAACCGAACCATTGAACCACAAAACTGGTTCAGTCTTTATTTCTTCTTTTCCTTTCCATTGGCTAACACCCGTTGATGCAACCTCATTCGTTAGATCTTCGGTCTCTTCGCAGAAGCTGTTTAACGTGCGTTTGTGAATCTAAAACCTTAAAACCTGCATAAATAAAAATAAATCGTAATTAGACGCATAATAAAACATAAATCTATTAAATTCAATTAATGCATCTAAATAACTCAATTAAGTGCATTTATTTATTAAACTCCTAATTACTCACTTAACACTGATAAACATTAATTATTCTTATTTTAACTGAAATTACGACTAACATATAGGTAGAAAGGCATATAAAAATGTGTATATTTTGCATATATCAAATACCCCCAAACCTACATTTTACTAGTCCTCGAGCAAAACAAAACAAAGAAACCTAACTAATCCACTTTCGCAAGAAATTGCAATTGCATTTAGCGTATGCAACGAACCTTTTAAACCCCCAAGTGTCCCTGGTTGGACGACTGAAGTCTCGTGAGTGTTTGCAGCCATGCTACCCACAAACATGTATTTATGAAATTAACATATTTAAGCTAAGTGCAAAAACAAAATAAAATCACTATAAAACAAGCAAACATATTATCCATTCAAATGCAAACCGCAATGCTTAAGAAAATCAACCACACGTACTTGCATTTATAATCAACTGGAATAGAGAAGCTCTCAAGTAAGTGGTTTTATTCTACACCTTCATCTTGGAATTTTTGCTCAATATAATATAGCATGATAATATAAATAGTAAAAGTGTAGAATATTGTTGCAATATATTCTAAATTTTTGTTTCACACAGATCCAATGTGACCCGCTAACCAAAGAACATCAGAATCTACACAGTCATCGTAATTTTTAGGTTCATGATAGCACAAATGTATGCGCGCCTCCTTTGGGTCGAACATTCTAGATTTGAGAGGATAATACACAAACTCTTTTTTTTTCTTTCCAATAGGACTGTGTAAGGCCTGACTTCAAGATGCTTAGGTTTAGCCAGTTTGGCTTAGGGCATTAGGTTTTAAGTATAGACCGCTTCGGGCCTGAGCATTAGCCTAAGTTAATCCTATAATAGTCAAGCAACCCCTTTCTTTCTTTCATTTTTTATTTTTTTTCCATTTTTTTAGCATATATATTTTCAAGCATCTTTATTCCGTCCATGCTGTATTATACTCTCAACCTATTTCCGGTTCCAATCCCTTGTCATGGCCATGTAATGGTCTATCATGATCTTTTAAGCTCAACAGATAACCACATATCACCCAATGACTCTGACTAAAGACATCCCACTGAAGATTAGCATTCAACAAATCTCTAGATAGTACTACTTTATGTACTAGTGTGTGTGAGCGAGTTTTCTTAGCTCAAGCACCTGTTCTAAGAAGACTGTAACAGAAAGATATCTCTCAGTTAAGTGTCTCTATCCTCCAGTATACTTACTCACACTTCCAATGTAAATTAATCGCGTAAGAATTGAAGTATGCATTATAAAGGGATAAACTACCAAAACCTAAGAAAAAGACTAATAAACAACCTAAAACTAAGTAAATTTTTTATGGTTTTTCTTCAATTTTCTGATTTTTTTTAATGATAGAAACCAAAGGAATACTACTTTTCTTTTCTACACCCCCAAACCTAAACTAAACATTGCCCACAATGTTTACTAAGATAAATACTACAATGACTAGTAAAAGAAAAGGAGTGTAAGGAAAGAAATCACCTAAATGGAGAAGCCTCATGGTAGATGTAGAGCATTGAAACACATAAATTAAGAATGAGGATTGAGTACAAAATATGGAGAAATAAAATACACGCCCAAACATAGATTGTAGCATCCCCACACATGTATTAAACAACCTAAATATTAAACAAATGAGAAACAAAAATTTGGGTTGCCTCCCAAGAGCACTAAGTTTTATGTTTTCAGCTAGACGTAACAAAAAAATCAAGTAGGCGAAGTAGGTTCTTCCAAATCCAGAACAATCTCCTCCCTTTCAGTAAAACCCTCTAAATATGGTTTCAATCTTTGACCATTAACTTTGAAAATAGTTCCATCTTTAGGGTTTTGAATGTCAACCGCCCCATGGGAATATACCTTGTGCACAATGAAAGGTCCAGACCATCGGGAACAGAGCTTTCCTAGGAAGTGATGTAACTTGGAGTTGTAGAGCAAAACCTTTTGACCGGGCTCATGACTTCCTCAATATTGATTGATCATGAAAAACTTTGGTCCTTGCTTTGTAAATCTTTGCATTTTCATAAGCCTCATTACGAATTTCGTTTAACTCATTGAGTTGCAATTTGCGAAGTGATCCAGCCTTGTCCATATCAAAATTAAAAGTTTTGATGGCCCAGTAAGCACGATGTTCCAATTACACAGGTAAATGACAAGGTTTTCCAAATACAAGTCTATAGGGAGACATTCCAATCGGTTTTTAAATGCAGTACATTGATCCCACAATGCATCATTCAATCTTTCAGACCAATCCTTTCGATCGGAATGAACCATTTTCTCAAGAATGCGTTTAATTTCCCTATTTGAAACTTCAACTTGCCCACATGTCTGTGGATGATATGGGCTGGCAATTTTATGAGTAATGGAGTACTTTTTCAGAAGTGATTCAAAATCTTTGTTGAAAAATGTGTACCACCATCACTTAATTGCACGAGGGCTTCCAAAATGAGAAAATATGTTTTCTTTCAAGAAATGAATCACCACTTTGTGATCATTGGTTCTGCAAGGAATTGCCTCCACCCATTTGGAAACATAATCTTCTGCAACAAGGATATAGAGATGACCAAACGATGGAGGAAATGGGCCCATGAAGTCAATACCCCAAACATCAAAAAGTTCAACAATCAGAATGTTTGTAAGGGGCATCATGAACCTACGTGACAGTGTACCCATACGTTGGCATCTGCCACATTTTGTGCAAAACTCATGAGTGTCTTTGAATAAAGTAGGCCAATAGAAACCACTTTGTAAAATTTTGGCAGCAGTCTTTTTCGCACCGAAATGGTCGCCACATGCATGTGTATGACAAAAAGAAATGATACTATCAACCTCATGCTCCGGCACACATCTCCTAATGATTTGATCTGGGCAATACTTGAACAGGTATGGATCATCCCAGAAAAAATGTTTATCCTCGGCGAAGAATTTGAATTTATCTTATTTTATCCAATGTTCAGGAAGTTGAGTTGTGACAAGATAATTAACAATATCAGCTTACCAAGGCAATTGAGAGACAACAAAAAGTTGTTCGTTAGGGAATGACTCATTCAAAGGTAAGTGCTCCTCAGCAGACTCGTCAATGAGTCGAGACAAGTGATCATCAACAACATTTTCAAAACCTTTCTTGTCTCTTATCTCAATATCAAACTCTTGAAGTAGTAAGACCCAACGGATTAAACAAGGTTTAGTGTCTTTCTTTGAAAGAAGATATTTTAAAGCTACATGATCTGAAAACACTATAACCTTGGATCCTAAGAGATATGATCGAAACTTGTCTATGACAAAAACTTCAGCCAACAACTCTTTTTCTGTCGTAGAGTAATTGAGCTGACCATCATTAAGAGTTCTACTTGCATAATAGATGACATGGGGTATCTTATTCACCCGCTGCCCCAAGACAGCTCCAACCACATAATTGGATGCGTCACACATAAACTCAAAAGGTTAATTCCAGTCCGATGGTTGGATGATGGGTGTAGATGTGAGAAATTGCTTGAGTTGATCAAACGCTTTAGAACATTCATCATCAAAGACAAAAGGAGTTTCTTTAGCAAGCAGGTTGCACAAAGGTCTAAATTTTTTGCTAAAGTCTTTGATGAATCTTCTGTAAAACCCCGCATGGCCAGGAAAAGATCGAACCTCCTTTACCGATTTTGGTGGAGCCAGACTTGAAATTAAGTCAACTTTGGCCTTATCAACTGCAATTCCTTTATTAGAAATAACATGCCCCATAACTATCCCTTGACGAACCATAAAGTGACATTTCTCCCAATTTAGCACAAGATTTGTTTCTTTACACCTTGCCAAGACAAGAGACAAATGGTGTAAACATTCATCAAAAGAAGATCCAAACACGGAGAAATCATCCATGAAAATTTCAAGAAACTGCTCAACCATATTAGAAAATATGCTCATCATGCACCGCTGGAATGTGGCGGGTGCAATACACAACCAAAATGGCATGCGGTGATAGGCATATGTTCCAAAAGGACAAGCGAATGTGGTCTTTTCTTGATCCTATGGAGTAATGGGAATTTGATTGTATCCTGAATAGCCATCTAAAAAGCAATAGTGCCCATGACCAGCAAGTCTCTCAAGCATTTGATCAATGAATGGCAAAGGAAAGTGATCTTTCCTTGTGACCAAGTTCAAATTTTTGTAGTCAATACAAACCCGCCGCCCAGTGGTCATTCGGGTGGGGACTAATTCATTATTACCATTTTTTACTACTATGATTCCTGACTTCTTAGGAACAATCTGAACTGGGCTGACCCAAGTACTATCTGATATGGGGTAAATGATGCCAACATCCAACAATTTTAGCACCTCGGCTCTGACCACCTCTTTCATATTAAGGTTAGGCCTGCGTTGCATTTCACGGGAAGATTTTGCATGCTCCTCAAGGAAAATGTGATGCATACACAGAGCAAGACTTATACCCTTAATGACTGCTATTGTCCACCCGAAAGCTATCTTATGTTCGCAAAGAACATTACGCAACTTTCCTTCTTGTTTTAAATTAAGGTCTAAAGAGATGATAACAGGCAAGGTATCAAAAGAACCTAAGAATGCATATTTAAGCGTCTCTGGTTTGGGGTAGTTTTTCAATAGATGGGACAAGTTTAGACTCGGCAACTAGAAGAGGTTCCACTCTGGCTGTCTAGTTGGTTGGGTCCAATACAGGGGTAGAGTCAAGCAATGCATTGACTTCTCTAATGGACCCTTCGATGTCGAAGTCTAAGCCAAAATGAGTTAAACATGTATGACGGGGATCTTCATTTAAAACAGTTTGCAGAGATTCTTGTACTAAACTTTCAATCATATTTACAGCAAAAGAATCATCCGACTCCGGGGGTTGTTGTCTAACATTAAGACATTGAGTTTGACCTTTAAATTGCCAAAAGACAACTTCATAACCCCATTTCAACAATTTATTATGGCAATGGATGTGGCTAAGAATGGCCTTCCCAAAATCACAAGAATCTGGCAACCAGGATTCTACATAGGTTGGGTATCTAAGACAATAAAGTCTACAGGGAACAAAAATTTATCCACCTGAACCAGAACATACTCAATAACACCGTGTGGGACTTTAACTGATCTGTCTGCAAGTTGCAGTGTTATGGTAGTCGGTTTCAACTCTCCTAATCTAAGTTGCTCATAAACAGAGAATGGTAGCAAATTTACACTAGCTTTTAGGTCCAACAATGCCCTCTCCACAGTATGGTCTCCTATAACGCATAAAATTGTGGGACATCCTAGATCTTTGAACTTAGGAGGAGGGTTATGCTTAAGAATTGAGCTAACTTGTTCAGTGAGAAACAGTTTCTTGTGTACATTCAATTTTCTTTTCTGGGTGCACATGTCTTTCAGGAATCTTGCATAAGCGGGAACTTGCTTAATAGCATCGAGCAATGGAATATTGATTTGCACTTTCTTAAAAATTTCCATTGTCTCATCAAGTTTATTCCCTTGAGATGTTTTTGCAAGTCTTTGGGGAAAAGGTGCTTTGGGTATATAGGGTGGCATATGGCTAGACTCAGGACATGAAGAAGCCTTTAAGCTCTTCTTTGATGTAACAGAACTTACATTTGGTCTAGTGATGCTCTCTTGTTCCTCACCCTTTTTAGCAATTGTTTCTATGGCAGTCTTAGGTGGTTCAACCTTGTTGTCAATCTGTTTGCCACTCCTAAGTGTAGTTATGGCTTTAACTTGCTCTGGAGATTGGTCTTGACAAGAATTAGATCCCACTTTAAATTGTCCTTTGGGATTTGCTATTGGTTGACTAGGGAACCTACCTTTTCCCCTCTCATTTAATGCAGAAGCCAATTGACCCATTTGGAGTTCCAGCTTCGCAATTGCTTGCGAGTTGGCATGTAAAGAATGTTGGGTATCTTTTCGAAATTGTAGAGTGCTTTGCATGAACAAATTCAAAGTATCCTCAAGAGATGGTTTCTTAGGTTGTGTAGGAAAATTTGAACTTGTTGAGGGTAAGACTGATTGGGAGAAAACCCTAGTGGTCCTCCTTGATGTGGTCCTTTGGACCATGAAAAATGGGGATGCCTAGCCCAACATGGGTTATAAGTTTCCAAATAAGGGTTATTGCTAGGTCGAGGAAAGGCATTGGTAGCGTTAGCCTGATCACTATTGTATTCCACTCCAGAGGTGTTAGAGGGACAATTTTGTGTGACATGGGAGGGGTTAGAGCAAATAGCACACATATTGACATGTGATGGCATTCGGGGCCCACAAGCAGACATCAACGCATCAAAACGATATGTCAGGCTGTCTATCTTGGAAATCAAATGTGCACTATTGTCTACCTCATAAACGCCTCCTTTCTTTTGAAAAGGAAACGTTCTGTCAACTCTACTTG
Organism: Houttuynia cordata; assembly: GCA_039654745.1. Taxonomy (NCBI): domain Eukaryota; kingdom Viridiplantae; phylum Streptophyta; class Magnoliopsida; order Piperales; family Saururaceae; genus Houttuynia; species Houttuynia cordata. Next base: position 2,001,247 of record CM077512.1, read on the forward strand.
AGCAATCCCATTGCTGAGAATTCTCGCATAGAGTCTCAATAAAATCCCACGCTTCTTCTACACTCTTCATCATAACTGACCCACCACTAGCGGCATCAACCATTTGACGGTTCTGAGGTGTTAAACCGTCATAGAAGAATTGAACTTGTTGCCACTTTAAAAATCCATGGTGTGGACACTTAAGAAGCAAATTATTCCATATTTCCCAACAGTCATAAAAGTGTTCACCCTCCTTCTGCATGAAATTTGTAATTTCTCTACGAAGGGCATGAGTTTTATGAACCGGGAAGAATTTGTTCAAGAATCTTTCAGCCAATTGATCTCAACTCCTAATTATTCCAACTTCTAAAGAGTTCAACCACGCTTTCGCTTTTTCTTTCAAAGAAAAGGGAAAGAGGCGCAACCTAATGGATTCATCAGAGAAATTTTGGAATTTAAATGTAGCACAAATGTCAAGGAACTCTTCGACATGATTATATAGATCTTCTTTATTGGAACCATAGAATGTGGGCAAATGTTGCATCACCCCTGGTTTCAACACAAAGTGGTGTGCCGTGGTGTGCAGCAACACTATGCAGGAAGGTGAGTTGAATTGAATAGGGAATGAATAATCTTTTAATGTCTTCCTCACATTCTCATTTTCCATGTTACTTAATTGATTTGCAATATCCATTGGATGTTTTAATCTTGTTTTAAAAGTTCTTTCAATTTTTAGGTCAAGAGGTGCAAGCTTTTCACCCAGTGACCGACGACCAAGCATACACTAATTAACACCACTAACAAACAAATACCTATAACAATCCTAAAATCGCAACTAACACAATCATGCAGTCACTGAAAGAAATATAAAAATACTAAGGACCTAAAAAAACTAAAAGAGAAGGTAAAAGAATGCAAACGTGGGGAAGGGGTGGCCCTTCCAACGTCGGCGAGATCGAGTCTTCTTTTAGTCCTACAAAAAAAAGCAAAATACTAATAAGCAACAAAAATTAAACTAAATTAAACTAAAACTAAAGTACTCTAAGAATTTGGTAAATTATCCTACGTAGGCCCCAGCAACGGCGCCAAAAACTTGATGTAAATTTTAATATAATACTCGCAAGCGCACAAATCTAATGTAGAATAATGGTTATGAGGTCGATCCCTCAGAGATTTAGTAAGATATTCAACCTAATTCTAAGAGTATGTAACAAGCAGCAATGAAATAAAAAGTTCTAGTTCTTAATTTATAAATAATCAATCAGATGTTCAACTAAACTTAATACACAGAAATTGACTAAACGAAAGATATAAGAAAGAAAAATCCTGATTTCTGCTTTTAGTTCGTCTGCAATCATGTCGTGCTTTGCTCTCTCCTCCACCTTCAGCAACAGTCTCTGGACTACACGCCTCAACAGTTCCGCTCTGTCTCTCGAACAGAGCAGAATAATTCCTTTCTCAGCCCAAAGTAATACCCTCATTTTCTCAGTTCGTGCAGCAATTTTCCTTCTCGACTTTGAAATCAGTTTTTCACTTCTTTCGAATCTGCAAAACAGTTCTACTCGTCTCTCTCGAGACGAAAGCAGCAGTCCTCCTCCAGCACAGTCCTCTCCCTAGAGTGGCATAGCCTTTCTCCTCCTCCTTCTCTCTATCGATCAGCCAAAGCAGCCTTTCTCAATCAATACAGAATCAAACCTTCTCAAATCAGACGCCACCAACAGCCTCTTCTCTGCCCAGCCGACATTTTCCCACGAGCAGAAGTTTTGTTCTATTCCTACCAACACAGATCTGGCCTCTCTGCTCAGTCGACCAGCCAGCCAGAACCTTCAGAACAGTCGGCTTCCCTTCTCCACAGATAGAACACCACTTCCTCCTTCTCTTATCCGTCGGTCGGAACAAAGCCGCCCTTCACGATTTTGGCCCTTCAAAACAGAGCCACCCCCTCAAGACTAGACCGTATGCAATGAATTTCGGCTCTCTTTCTCTCGAACAGACAACGCTTCTCTTATAGATGAGTTCCCCTTTCTGAAAACAACATTTTTTCTTATTAAAACCAAATCAGTCCCAGCCATGAATCTGCAATTTTCCATATCCAATACCATCCAAAATAGGAGCTTTCCATCCTTCTGCCCTCCCAAATCAAGCCAGAACTGTCGCCTTGCTCCGGATTCCCGTTGTCGGCGGTCATCTCCTCCATCTCCGGCGACCCATCACCCTGTCCACCGGTTGATTTCGAACCCAGCCATCACAGTCGACCATCATTCATCTTGCCCATGGCTGATGTCAATCCACCCCCCAAACTCGAGCCCAGCCGTTGAGCTTCTCTCCGCCAAGACCCATCGCCACCTCAGGCCGCCGCTATTCCACCCCCATCGCAACTGCCACCTGTCTCTCTGTCGATCACCGCTGCTCGAGCCTCTTCGTCTCTGTTGCTTGACTAAAAACTCACCGTGGTCGGCATCGTGAGCTCAACCCATCCATGGCCGCCTGCCGCCGGTTGCCCATCGACCGCTTCATCGCCGGCGCTCGAGCAGAGCTTCCGCTCGAGTGCTGTGTTCTGGGTAACGCCCGAGCCAACAGGTCGGGTCTTTTTTTTTTATTTCCTAGCCGAACCGAACTACTGAACCGAACCATTGAACCACAAAACTGGTTTAGTCTTTATTTCTTCTTTTCCTTTCCATTGGCTAACACCCGTTGATGCAACCTCATTCGTCAGATCTTCGGTCTCTTCGCAGAAGCTGTTTAACGTGCGTTTGTGAATCTAAAACCTTAAAACCTGCATAAATAAAATTAAATCGTAATTAGACGCATAATAAAACATAAATCTATTAAATTCAATTAATGCATCTAAATAACTCAATTAAGCGCATTTATTTATTAAACTCCTAATTACTCACTTAACACTGATAAACATTAATTATTCTTATTTTAACTGAAATTACGACTAACATATAGGTAGAAAGGCATATAAAAATGTGTATATTTTACATATATCAACCAGGAATCAGTATTTGACCTCAACCTAATATTGTTGAAGGACACCGCTGCTAGACTATTGAAGATCGTAAGCGGAGATGTGCCAGTAGCGGATAAATAAGTCAAAGTGCGACCCTGAAACTCTTAAAAGCTACATGTTTCATGTTCACTCACAAAGCATTTCATCCATTTGTATGTCTTTAAGTGTGCATGTCTCTGTTTTGTCACTTTTTTTTCCAACATGTAGCTAAAGACATCACCTTCATTTTTAAAGACTTCATGATATAATATTCATCTTGTTTAATTGTATATTGTTGTAATGACTGTTCCTAACATAATTGTTTGTCCCTTATGTATTGCATCTAGATTTCTGATTAATTATATGCAAGCAGTCAGAATACTGAAAACCAGCCTCAAATATGCTATACATATACCCTATTTGAGCAATATACAATAACCACGGGTGCCTACAAGTTCGGGAACCGTCCTATGTTGGGGTACTTAAATTAAGTCGGTGAAGATAAGACATTCCACCTTATTGACTTGAATCAATATTTCACAACCTATATTTTTTTTATTAGTTCTTCTGATTTTTTATTTTTTTGTGTAATTTTAATCGATTTTTTTAAATAAAAATTTTCTATAAAATCTTGGGCGGATCTCGGGGCAAGATCATCCCAAGATCTCGGCGAGATTACATATTTTTTTAATTTTTTCTATTTTATTATTGTTTTTGTGTAATGTTCATCCAAATTATTTTTATTAAAAAATAAAAACTACTTAAAAATCTTGTGCGGATCTCATCGAGATGCCCGAGATCTCGGCGAGATTACATATTTTTTATTATTTTTTCTATTTTTTATTATTTTTGTGTAATCTTCATCCAAATTATTTTTTTATGTGTGCTTTGATCTACACATGAATTATGTATATTATTATCTCATAAACTTATATTTATGTTACTGTTTGATTAGAATTACTACTACTTTAATCTAGTTTTTGGTTTTTTTGTAGGAAACAAGTGTAATACACAGAAATGAGGTAAAAATTGACTTTAATGGTTAAATCATCATAACTCTGTGTGCATATCTCTGATTAGACTAATTCAAGTTCCTGTGAAGGTTCAAGAAGTCAGCTTTCCAATGCCACCGACCACGTATAATTTGGAGTTCGGAGCAGAAAGTTATAGCTATTTGAAGATTGTGAACAGTAACTACGATCGATCGGCCATTCAACACGATCGATCGCCTGAGCCGCAAAACAGTGTTATTGAAGGAAATGACCGATCGGCCATAAAAACGATCGATCATATCTACCGGAGTTTTTGACCACGTAATACAGTAATAACAATCGATTGGAATCATACGGCATCGATTGCCACAGCGATCGATTGGCTGAAAATAACAAAGGAAATGGTGATCGATCGATCGGCAATACGTATGATCGATCGCCGTATGCAAAAAATTAAAATTAAACCTATTTCGACCCGGATTTTGAAGGGGACTTCGTGCTCTCTCTTCAAAACATATAAATAGGCCTTAAAGGATAACGTTTTGGACACTAGAGAACATACTTTAAAGGCTAGAGAGGAGCAAGAGAAGGAGTCTTTTAGAGCAAAGAAGAAGAAGGATTCATGTCGATGGATCTACATAAACAGGCTTCTCTTTTCTTTGTTTCTTTGTGTAACTAAACTTTTATTCAAGGCTTCATGAAGCCCTAGATTTGTATTGCTATTCTTGATAGTTTAATTTTATATAGTTGATATGATTCATGTTTAATGCTATTTCATGAGTTTCTTTTGAGTGCTTGACCATAGGCTTGATTGATATGAACGAAAATTAGATCTTTTTAATTCCTGTGCCTAGCTAAAAGTAGGCTGGTGTTAATTCTATGCCCGACCAAGGATAGGATCATTAGCCCAAATGATAATTCTATGCCCGACCAAGGATAGAATTAGCTACATTAATTTATAATGGATGAACTCTCGTGTCCAACCAAGAACGTGAGTGGATTCATTGTGATTTGTGTGTCTAACCATGAACACAAGTTACCATATCATATTAACTTATGCTTAATAATAATTGAGAGTAGTAATTGCATGTCTAGTGGTGGATTCTCTACCTTGATATTCTTCATATTGATTAAATCATAGTAATTTAGTTAAAAGTTCATTGCTTTATTAGTCTAGAATCAACACTGCTACTTTCTCTTGAGTTTGGTAAAGTATTCACCATCCCTGAGGTTCGACAACCCTTTCTATACTCGTCGTAGTACAATTGCCTTGTGCACTTGCAAGGGTTTTATATTTAAACGATCAAGTTTTTGGCGCCATTGCCAGGGACAAAAGCCAATAATTTACCAAATTCTTAGCATAGCTTGTTTTAGAGTAGTTTAGTGAGTCTTAGTTTAGATTATTTTTCAGTAGCTTAATTTGTGTTTTGTTTTCTTGTGTAGGATTTAGAGAAGACGTGAAATTCTCGCCAACGTGGAAGGGCCATTCCTTCCCTTTGTTTGCACTTTCTTATCCTTCTCTTTTAGATTAACTTTGGGTGTTTGGTGTTTCTCTTTCTTTTCTATGATTGTATATTATGCTAGTTGTGGCTATTAGGGTGCTAGTTGTCAATATCTAAGACTGATGATTGCTAGTTGTTGATATCTAAGGTTAATTTTCTTATTCATGGATGTGTGATAGTGTGGTTTGGGTGTTGATGAATGCTTGGTGAAGAAATGGCTTCCCATTTCTATGGATTTAGCCATGATAACCCATATCGGTGCTTTAATGATTATTATTCCTCACACACACCTACTTACCCTCCCTATGAAGTGCCTTACCACCCATATCCCATATATTCTAATAATTACAATTGTAGATGGGATAATCACTCCAACTTTGGGGGTAGCACATCTTCCCTACAATCTACAACTCCTTTTATGTCAGAATCATGTGCCATCTGTTTAAGTCCTCTTTATAACCCAGTGGAGTGCCCTTTGGCCCATGAGTACCCTGATTTTATAAGCAAGTATTTGAATGAGGCTCAAGATCTTCATAGAAGGGAGGGCCATCCTAATTTCCATTGGACACAACTTAATCAGGCCCCTAGACAAGATTTCCTAAGCCAATGTACAAATTAGGTTTGGGGGAGAGGATATGCTTTAAAAAAATTCCGAAATTAAGCCTCTGGGATATCTCTGCATATATACTCTTGGATTGATGATTGTGATTAATATGCATGTTGATATCTCAGATTTTTTTGATTTATAGTGTTTTTCATCAAATTTTTAGTTTTTTTGTTTTTTTTTAAATTTCAAAAAATGCAAAGTAGATTTGTTGTCTTGTGTCATTTATTGTTACATGATTGCTGTGATGATGAACTGAAATTACATGCTGAAATAATTGTATTTGTTGTGGTTTTCACTATTATCCTTGGTTTTCAGGTACAATGCCTCAGAAATCAGTCGCTCACAAACACTCAAGGGGTGAAGCTTCTACTTCACATCATGTTCCTTCCACTCCTGCACTTGTGACTCCTCCATTGCCCCGGCCACTTCAGTATGAGAGACAAGTCATCCTTAATCCCTACATTCCTGATTTGCCGACACAAGGATGGATAGAGACCAGGCCAGATTGGGTGCATTACTTCACCCATATTGCATCCAAGCATCAAAATGTGTATCAAATGGTGCACGAGGATTCAGTACGAGAGTTCTATTTGAATGACACCATTGAAGACAATGAAGATCCAGAACATGTGGCCATTAACAGTATGGTATGTGACACTCCTATCTGTATTTGCGCCGCTGATATAGCCAGGGCCATGGGCTGCAAACAAGGTACAATTCGTCATCCCAACTTCACTGGATATAAATTTCCTACACATCGCAGTGTTACCGGTCGCTTGACGGGGTCAGTAGTAGGTCCTGGGTCTACGACATATATTTCAGCATCAGCATGCTACCGGAGTTCCGTTTTGCTTTCTTGATTCTACAGCATGATGTATGGTCGGCCCGGAAGGAGAAAGTCGACCTCACTATGACCGATCTATTATATGTATTCGGCAATGATACTAGGCGTGGTGATCTTGATTTACCTTCATTTGTCTTTGGACGGATGAAGCAGATGATGGTGGAGCGCAAAGATGAGCGATTCCCATATCCCTTTATTCTCGAGCAGATATTTCAAACCTATGGGATGCGCTTTCTAGATCATGCACGATTATCTGTGGACTTGACCCCATTGAATTGATGCTTATAACCGTATGATGGGCCAAACACGTCGAGAAGCTTGGCCACGGGTCCACAGACTTGACGAGATACCTGAGGGTCAGCCCGTTCAGCAACCACCCTGGGCGACTATGCAGCAGCAGATCACCGATCTCATTGGACATGTGCAGGAGATGCAGCAATCTCAGCAGGAGATTTAGGCATCACAACATGAGATTAGGGCAGCCCAGCAGGCACTTCAAGATTCTCAGCTATTACGGAACGCCTCGACTCTATAGTTGATTTTCTTCATGATTGGCGTTTTCCTCCAGGTTGTGTTGATGGCGATGACCAGGACTCTTAGTCCACTCTTTCTCTGGTATTTTTCTTCCTCTTTCTCCTTTACTTTTATAAGGTCATTGTATTTTTATCTTTTGTTGTGCATCGAGGACAATGCGTATATTAGGTTTGGGGGAGAGGATGTGCGTCATTGTGAAATCAGAAAAGGAAAATAAAAAAAAGTTAAATTTGTTTGAGTGGTTTTTAAGTTGTTTGTTAGTATTTTTGTTAGGTTTTGATAGTTTATCCCGTAATAATGCATGTTACAATTCTTAAGTGATTAATTTACATTGGAAGTGTGAGTAAGTATACTGGAGGATAGATACACTTAACCGAGCATATCTTTCTGTTACAATCCTCTTGAAACAGGTGCTTGATCTAAGAAAACTCACTCACACACATTAGTACATAAAGTAATGTCATCTAGAGATTTGTTGAATGCTAATCTTCAGTGGGATGTCTTTAGTCAGAGTCATTGGGTGAAATGTGGTTGTCTGTTGAGCTTAAAAGATCATGATAGACCATTTACTTGGCAATGGCAAGGGATTGGAACCGAAAATAGGTTGAGAGTATAATACAGCCTGGACAGAATAAAGATGCTTGAAACTATGAATGCTGAAAATGAAAATGCAAAAAAACGAAAAAAAAAAAGAAAAGGGATGCTTGACTTTATAGGATTAACTTAGGCTTATGCTCAGGCTTGAAGCGGTCTACTTAAAACCTAATGTCCTAAGCCAAATTGGTTTGGAGTCATTAGCCTGAGTCATTGCTAAACCTAAGCATCTTGAAGTCAGACCTTACACAATCCTATTGAAAAAAAAAGTCTATGGTGTATTATCCTCTCAAATGCAGAATGTTGGACCCGAATGAGGCTCGCAGATTTATGCTATCATGAACCTAAAGATAACAATGACTATATAAATTTTGATGTTCTTTGGTTAGTGGGTAACACTGGATCTGTGTAAAATAGAAATTTAAAATGCATTGCTACAATGTTCTACATGTTTACTATTTATGTTATCATGTTATATCATATTGAGCCGAAATTTCCAAGATGAAAGTGTGGAATAAAACCACTTACTTGAGGGCTTCTATATTCCTGTTGATTATGAACCAAGTATGTGTGGTTGATTCTTTTAAACATTGTAGTTTGCATTTGTCGGGATAATATGTTTGCTGGTTTTGCACTATTTTTATTTTGTTTTATTTTGTTTGCATTTAGGTTAATAAAATACATGTTTGTGGGTAGCATGACTGCAAACCCTCCAAGACACAACTAGTCCTATTAGGGACTCCTAGAGGTTTAACAGCTTGTTGCATACGCTCAATGCAAGCGTGATCCCTACGAAAGTGATGTTTATTTTTATGCATTAGTTCTTTAGTTGATTGTTTAATTTTATTTTGTTTTGTTTTGCTACACACGAATTATGTCTAGAATCAACATTGCTACTTTCTCTTGAGTTTGGTAAAGTATTCACCGTCCCTGAGGTTCAACAACCCTTTTTATACTTGCCGTAGTACAATTGCCTTGTGCACTTGTAAGGGTTTTATATTTAAATGATCATGCTTACACTACGATAGAGTGTTTAGAAATTCTAATGGGTACGTGGGTGGGAAACGGAAGCTCATGCCTCTGTATACACAAGTAAAGTACCGAGAACTGTTGCAGCAAATGGAAGAAAGATTATCGCTGAAGTCTACATCTGGTACATTGTCTTTGTTATATCTTGTTGATTCTGGATCTCCATACGTCCTTGAAGACAATAAAGACCTGCAGATAATATTTCTCGTTCACAAGATCAAGTAATGCACAAATGGACTACTCGGCCTGTTCATGGAGTGGACTTCTACTGGCAATAACGTGGATACTTCTATTGGCAATAACGTGGAGACTTCCACTGGCAATAAGAAAATGAATTCTAGTGCAAATAAGGACGAAGCTGCGAGGTAAGATTTCAAATTTGCACAAGCGAACTGTACAACTCGTGTTGTCGAAGACACGACCTGACTTCAAGTCGTGTTCTCGAAGGCTTGACTTGAATTCAAGTCGTGTTCTCGACGACACTACCTGAATTCAAGTCGTGTTCTCGATGGCACTACCTGACTTCAACAAGTCGTGTTCTCGAAGACACGACTTGACTTCGAAGTCGTTTATACGAGTTGTGATATTATGCAATCCATTCATACAATTTTTTTCACGCAGATTGGGAGATGGTAATGAAAATCTGAATGATGTTTTTTTCGACCGAAGACAATAGTTGTTGTTTTAATTAATCTCTTAATTTTACTCGCAAGTGTACGAATTGTGTTTAGAGTATAGTCGCACAATTCTTACGAGGTCGAACCCACAGGGACTTGTGTTTTTTAGAATTGTAATTCGAAGATCAGATAATTACCCTTGTTGAAGAATGAAATTGATTTGATTCACTACAACTACGACTAATCGAAGACTCAATGCAATTAAACAGCTTTAACTAACAAATTAATCTAAAAGTAATTAAATAATCTATGACAAAGAAACTAATTGACAAATAAAAATTGAAACTTTAATCAAGAATTTAAAACACTAGGGCATAAGAATCAGCACATGACAATCATAGGAATATTTCTTTTAAAATCAGCAATTGTTTTCACGATTATCTCGTAGAGAATTGGAATTCAATCTATTCTCCTACGGAAAATTTCAGCATTAAAGCATATAGATTTTTAAATAGAATTTTATATTCTCTTGCATATCAACAGATGAGATTCAAATCATTACATGTATCCATCATTTGATAAATCACAAGTAATATCCAAATAGCATGTTAAACATATAACCCAATGCAATTAATTTGAGAATAACAATCGTTAAAACTCATTAATTTGAAATAGCAATTCCATCACATGAATACTATTCCTACAACTAATCATGGCTTCATCTCAGCCCTAGACAGGGATTTAGCTACTCCGTCGATTCACCGTTGCCCTTCTGCTGGTTCGCCGCCGTCGCTCGAGCAATCCCCGCCTCTGCCATCGGCCGCCGTCGAGCTCCACCTCAGGCCGCCGCCCATCGTCGCTGGAACCCAGGACCGCCGCTGTCCATCGCCTCGAGCTCCTGCTCGAGGCACTGCTCTGTTTCAGGAAGAAGACACCTGAGCTTTCGCTCGGGTTCTTCTTTCTTCTTTTTTTTTTTACTTTCGACCTGACCGAACTAGTTTGGTTCGGTTCTTCTTTTTTTGTATCAATGTCATTCGTCGGATCAAATCTGAACGCTCATCCATTGATTTCAAACCCGTCTTCTTCATCAGTGAACATCAACGGCTTAGATCTTCTCTGCACGTTATCTCAGCTTTTGGGTCGCTTTGGCACTTCAAAACCCGTCTATTGGCGTCAATTTGGCTGTTCTGCAGTCCGAACATTTGAACCTATACAAAATAAAATATGTCCCACATTAGACATGCCGCATAATTCATAAAATGGTAGAACATATTGAAATTTGAGCCATTTAGAGAGCATTATTTAATTAATTCCTAATTACTTAGAAAATTACCAAAATTCACTTCATTCCTCATTTTAATTAGAAAACATGACTAACAAATAAGTAAAAAGGAATATAAAAATGTGTATTTTTCATGCGTAACAAATACCCCAAACCTAGATTTTGCTAGTCCTCAAGCAAAACACAAAAGAAAAAATAATAAAACTACTCAAAAATAAATGCCACTGTCGTAGGGAATCACGATTGCATTTAGCATATGCAACAACCCTTTTAAACCCCCAGGTGTCCCTGAATGGACGAGTGAAGTCTCGTGAGGGTTTGTAGCCATGCTACCCACAAACATGTATTTATAAAATTAACCTTATTCTTTATCTAAATGAGAAAGAAGTCACATAAACACTTCAAAACACAAAACCTACTATCCCTTCAAATACACACTGCAATACTTAAGAAAACTAACCACACGTACTTACATTTATAATCAACTGGAATATAGAAGCGCTCAAGTAAGTGGTTTTATTCTACACCTTCATCTTGGAAATTTCTGCTCAATATGATATAGCATGATACTTTAAATAATAGAAAGTGTAGAACATTGTAGCAATAGACTCTAAATCTCTGTTTCACACAGATCCAGTGTCACCCATTAACCAAAGAACATCAGAATCTACATAGTCATCGTAATCTTTAGGTTCATGATAGCACAGATGCTTGCGCGCCTCCTTCGGGTCCAACATTCTAGATTTGAGAGGATAATACACCATAGACTTTTTTTTTCATTAGGACTGTGTAAGACCTGACTTCAAGATGATTAGGTTTAGCAATGACTCAGGCCAATGACTCCCAACCAGTTGGCTTAGGGCATTAGGTTTTAAGATGGACCGCTTCGGACCTGAGCATCAGCCTAAGTTAATCCTATAATAGTCAAGCAGCCCCTTTCTTTATTTTCGTTTTCATTTTTTTTTTCATTTTCAGCATATATATTTTCAAGCATCTTATTCTGTCCAGGCTGTATTATACTCTCAACCTATTTCCGGTTCCAAGCCCTTGCCATAGCCAAGTAAATAGTCTATCATGATCTTTTAAGCTCAACAGATAACTACACATCATCCAATGACTATGACTAAAGACATCCCACTGAAGATTAGTAATCAACAAATCTCTAGAAGGTATTACTTTATGTAACTGGTGTGTGTGTGAATTTTATTAGCTTAAGCACTTGATCCAAGAGGATTGTAACAGAATGTTATTTCTCAGTTAAGTGTCTCTATCCTCCAGTATACTTACTCACACTTCCAATGTAAATTAATCTCTTAAAAATTGAAGTATGCATCACGAAGGGATAAACTACCAAAACTATAAAAATACTAACAAACAACCTAAAAACTACAATTAATTTTTTTAATTTAATTTTTAAAATTTTTTTTTGACAAAATTCAAAACAAGCAAGAAAATAACTAAGATATCCTAAACAAATATCTTCCTATACCCCCAAACCTGCATGAAACATTGTCCTCAATATAAAAAGATATGAAATAAGTACTGAGGAAAATAAATAGACGAGGGAAGGAAAGATAGTACCTGCACTCCACTGAAACACTATAGTATCTATCAAAATGAAAAGAACAAGTGAACCACAAGAATAGCATAAGAAAAAAAATAAGCACAAAAATAAAAATTCTAAAAACTTGGGTTGCCTCGAGTAGCGCTAAGTTTTACGTCTTCAGCCAGACACAGCTATTAATTCACTCATTAATGGATGATGCAGATTCTACTAAAGATTTAGCGTGAGACCACAGAGAATAAAAATATGACCAAATGACATCTCTCAAATTGCAAATTAATGTTCCCAGTCTTCTCTTCAATATCTCCCACCTAGACTCTCTGGGGAACAAAAACGAATATGGAATGGGAACAACATTGACAGCAGCTATGGGCCCCTGAAGATCAAGCTCATCTATGGGTGAGTCATCCATACTCCCCGCTAACTGATGTGGTAGTAATGGTGCCCAAGGATAGACGACTGGAATATCTAAGTCTGGACTCAGTGGATGTTCATTCACTACTTCTTCTAACTGTCCAGGCACCACCCATAGGTGTAAGAATAGGGCGGCCATCTAGATATCCTGTGAGAATCATGAACCTAAAAATGTGAGTGATAAATAATGAAAAATAAAGAAAGCAAAGAAAATTAAACCCACTATGCACAAAACAAATTACTGCAACTTTAGTCATTATAAGTCGGGTCTGCCAGACTCAATTCATCGATCTGAGGTTGCTGCAATTCCAAGAATGGTTTAAGACGATGACCATTAACTTTGAATATATCACCATTTTTGGGGTTTTCTATTTCAACTGCTCCATGAGAATAAACAACACGAACTATAAAAGGTCCTGTCCATCGAGACTTCAATTTACCCAGAAACAGATGTAAACGAGAATTGTATAAAAGAACTTTCTGGCCCGATGTAAAAGATTTTCGCAGAATATTTTGATCATGAACCTTTTTCATACGATCCTTGCATGATTTTGCACATTCATAAGCATCATTACGAAGCTCATCCAACTCATTCAATTGCAGTTTCCTTTGAATACCTGCTCTATTTAAATCAAAATTCAGGTGCTTAATTGCCCAATAAGCTTTATGCTCAATTTCAACAGGAAGATGACAAGCTTTCCCGTAAATAATACGGTATGGAGACATTCCAATGGGAGTTTTAAATGCAGTACGGTAAGCCCACAAAGCATCGGTGAGTCTCAGTGACCAATCTTTGCGATTAGGATTGACTGTCTTTTCTAAAATATGCTTAATCTCCCTATTAGAAATCTCAACTTGACCGCTTATCTGGGGATGATATGGGGTAGCAATTTTGTGGGTTATGCCATATTTCTTCATTAATTGTTCAAAAACCCTATTACAGAAATGTTTTCCCCCATCACTTATGATAGCACGAGGAGAACCAAAACGTGCAAAAATATTGTCTTTCAAAATTTGGACCACCACTTTGTGGTCATTGGTTTTGCATGCTATGGCCTCTACCCATTTAGAGACATAGTCTACCCCCACAAGGATATAAAGATTGCCAAAAGAGTTAGGAAAAGGTCCCATGAAGTCAATACCCCATACATCAAAAAGGTCTATAATAAGGATTGGGGTTAAAGGCATCATGTTACGACGTGAAAGTGCTCCTAACTTCTGACATCTTTCACATGCTGAACAATAAGAATGACAGTCTTTAAAAATAGTAGGCCAATAAAATCCACACTGCAAAATCTTTGCAGCAGTCTTTTTAGAACTAAAATGGCCCCCACATGCTTGATCATGACAAAAAGAAATGATGTTTTGTTGATCATGTTCAGGAATACATCTCCTAATAATCTGATCGGGACAATACTTGAACAAGTATGGATCATCCCAAAAGAAATACTTAACCCTGGACAAAAATTTGGACCTATCTTGGGAAGACCAATGAGATGGAAGTTGTTCAGTTACCAGATAATTAACTATGTCAGCAAATCAAGGCAATTGGGACACTGCAAGTAATTGCTCATCAGGAAAAGATTCAGTTATGGGCAACGATTCATCAGTAAAATAAACTATCAACCTAGATAAGTGGTCGGCCACAACATTTTCGGAACCTTTCTTATCCCGAATTTCAATATCAAATTCTTGTAGCAATAATATCCATCGGAGAAGACGAGGTTTAGCATCTTTTTTAGATATAAGATACTTCAATGCAGCATGATCCGAATAGATATAGACCTTCGATCCCAATAAGTAAGACCAAAACTTATCTAGAGCAAAGACTACTGCCAGCAACTCTTTTTCAGTTGTAGAATAATTAAGTTGAGCATCATTCAATGTTTTACTAGCATAGTAAATCACATGGGGAAGTTTATTAATTCGCTGCCCCAACACAGCACCAATAGCATAATCAGAGGCATCGCACATTATCTCAAAAGGTAGGCTCCAATCAGGTGGCCGAATAATAGGTGCAGATGTTAACTCTGATTTGAGTTTCTGAAAGGCATTATTGCAAGCATCATCAAAGACAAAGGGTGTATCTTTTGCAAGAAGATTACACAACGGTCTTGAAATTTTACTAAAGTCTTTAATGAATCTTCTGTAAAATCCAGTATGGCCTAAAAATGATCTGATTTCTTTCACAGTTCGTGGTGGTGGAAGATGTGAAATCAAATCAACTTTAGCTTTATCAACTTCAATGCCTTTATTAGATATAATATGCCCAAGAACAATTCCTTTTTGAACCATAAAATGACATTTCTCCCAGTTAAGTACCAGATTCTTCTCTTTACACCTCACTAACACTAAAGATAGATGGTGCAGACATTCATCAAAATTAGACCCAAAGACAGAAAAATCGCCCATGAATACCTCTAAAAATCGCTCTACCATATCAGAGAAAATGCTCAACATACACCTTTGAAAGGTAGCAGGTGCATTGCATAGGCCAAAGGGCATGCGACAGTAGGCAAAGGTACCAAACGGACATGTGAAAGTGGTCTTTTCTTGGTCTTCAGGGGCTATGGGAATTTGGTTATAACCAGAATAACCATCAAGGAAGCAATAATATTCATGTCGCGCTAACCTTTCCAGCATTTGGTCAATGAAAGGAAGGGGAAAATGATCTTTTCTCGTCAAAGCATTCAACTTCCTATAATCAATACAGACACGCCAGCCCGTTTGAACTCGAGTTGGCACTAACTCATCAGCATCGTTTTTCACAACAGTTATGCCAGACTTTTTCGACACAACTTGAACAGGACTTACCCATTTACTATGAGAGATTGGGTAGATAACTCCCACATCTAAAAGCTTAAGGATTTCAGCTCGAACAACTTCTTGCTTTACAGGGTTAAGGCGCCTTTGGGATTCACGAGAAGGCTTGGCATCATCCTCCAAATGAATTCTATGCATAACAATAGAGGGACTGATGCCTTTAATATCTGCAATGGTCCACCATATGGCTTCTTTGTGCTTTACAAGAACATCAAGTAATTTACGCTCTTGAGCCACATCTAGGTCAGATGCAATAATGACAGGTAAGGATTCAGCAGGACCTAAATAAGCATATTTCAGAGTATCAGGTAATGGTTTCAGGTTTAATTTAGGTGGCTCAACACTAGATGGAACTACTGGTGATGATGATAAGGCAAGAGGCTCCACTTTTGGTTGCCACCGTTCAGTATTCATCAGAGGTATAGACTCAAGCAATGAGTTCACTTGTTCAATTGACTGATCGATATCAACTTCACAACCAAAATGTGTTAAGCAGGCCTCTAAAGGATCTTGGGAATGTGTTTGAAGAAATATTTCATGGACAAGTGTTTCAATCAGGTTTATTTCATTCACATCATCCATGTCAGATGGTTGTTTACTGATGTCAAAGATGTTCAATTCCACCTTCATATTCCCAAAAGAAATTTGCATCACTCCATTTCTACAATTAATAATAGCATTAGATGTAGCTAGAAATGGACGACCCAAAATGACAGGTATTTGCCCACTTATGTTCGGAACAGGTTGAGTATCAAGGACAACAAAGTCCACAGGGAAATAAAATGTATCAACCTTAATCAGAACATCCTCAACAACACCTCGAGGAATTTTAACCGAACGTTAGCTAATTGAAGTGTCATTGAAGTGGGTTTTAGCTCTCCTAGACCTAATTACACATACACAGAGTAGGGCAATAAATTCACACTTGCCCCCAGATCTAACAAGGCTCGCTCAATTTGATGTTTCCCTATCATGCATGAAATCGTGGGACAACCAGGGTCCTTATATTTGATAGGAAATTTACATTGAATGACAGAGCTGACTTGTTCTGCTAGAAATGCCTTTTTAGGAACATTATTTTTCTTTTTGACTGAGACTAGATCTTTCAAAAATTTTGCATATGAAGGCACTTGTTGGATTGCATCTAGAAAAGGAATGTTTATTTGCACTTGTTTAAACACTTCTAGAATATCTCCATATTGTGCACCTTTTTTAGGATTGACTAGTTTTTGCGGATAAGGTGCCCTAGGTACAAAATTCATAGGTGGAGAATCACTGTCAACAGTTGGAGAAGAATTAATTTCTTTAGTCTCTATTTCAGTCTTAGTGTTCTTACTTTCTTCTTTTTTAGGAGTTTCAATTTTATTATCAATTTGCTTTCCAGACCTAAGGGTAATAACTGATTGAACATGTTCCTCATTCTGTGAAGAATTAGAGCTACTACCAATGGAGAATTGGCCCTTCTGGTTAGGCACAGGTTGACTAGGGATTCTCCCTCTCTCTCTTTCTGCTAATTGAGTAGCCAATTGACCAACTTGAGTCTCTAACTTAGCAATTGCTTAAGTATTCATGTGTGTAGAGTTCTTCATCTCAAGCATAGCTTGGTTAGTTGACTGAATAACTTGGCTTGTGGATTGGATGAAAGATTTGAGAGTGCCCTCTAACTAGGATTATTTTTGTGTAAGGGATGGAGATTGATTGGCTGGTTGTTGGTATTGGGTAGGAGGTTGAGACAAAGCTGGATAAGGTGGGTTGTTCTATCTAAACTGATTATGCATGGGTTGCATAGGCTGCCCACCTACATTCATAGGTGGTTGACTTTGTCTCCAGGAGAAATTTGGATGATTTCTCCAACCTGAATTGTAGGTTTCAGATAAAGGATTGCCTGCCGGCTTCCCATAATTGTTCAGGACATTGACTTGTTCTGCATAACACTCTGCATATGTATTCATGGAAGGGCAGTTCAGAGATGTATGCATCGGGCTAGCACACACAGAGCATGCTTCATTCATGTTGAGGGCATTGATGCTTCGGTTCAAACTCAGGGCATCTATTTTCTTGGTTAACGCATCAAGTTTGACCTTAACATCTATGTCCTCTTTAATCTCGTAGAGACCTCCCTTCTTAGGAGCTTGATGTTGTCTCTCCCTATGACCTGCAAAATCCCACTGTTGGGACCTTTCAGCTAATCGTTCTAAGAAGTTATAAGTTGCTTCACCTCCCAAGTCTAAGAAAGCACCGCCATTCATTGATTCAATTATGTTGCGATGTGTTTGAGTTAAGCCATTATAAAAGTGTTGTATTAACCTCCATGTTTCAAACCCATGATGTGGACATTTTAGTAAAAGGTCTTTAAATCTTTCCCAACTCTCATAAAAATTTTTATTTTCATCTTCCATGAAGTCAGTGAGTTCTCTCTTTAATTCATTAGTTTTGGCCATTGGGAAGAATTTGGACAAGAATTTGCTCACCAACATATCCCATGTTTTGACAGAGTCAGCGGGAAGAGAATTTAACCATGCATTGGCCTTTTCCTTCAAAGAGAAGGGGGAAAAGGCGCAGACGAACAGACTCATCAGAGAAGTCTGTGAACCCAAAAGTTGCACAAATTTCTAGAAAATCCTTTACATGCATGTAAGGATCCTCTCTGTTAAGACCATGATAATTGGGCAAAAGTTGAATTATCTGAGGTTTTAATTCAAAATGCTTTGCAGAGGTTACAGGCAACACTATGCAAGATGGAGGGTTGATTGTGATCGGAGAAAATAACTCCCTCAGAGATTTCTCATGTTGAACTTCTATTTTAAATGAAAGATCAATTTTAGTTTCACTATTCTCTAAAGGATTAGAATTATTGCTAACCAGACGCAGTGTGTGATCACGTGTCCACGTGGTCATCCACCGTCAATCAACTCTCACGTGTTAATTTTTTTTTTAATTTTTAATTTTTTTTTATATTTTTTTGACCTAAAATTAACTGCAAGGGTAAAATTAGTCTTAGAATTTGATTTCCTGCAAGTCCCCGGCAACAGCGCCAAAAACTTGTTGTTGTTTTAATTAATCTCTTAATTTTACTCGCAAGTGTACGAATCGTGTTTGGAGTATAGTCGCACAATTCTTACGAGGTCGAACCCACAGGGACTTGTGTTTTTTTAGAATTGTAATTCGAAGATCAGATTATTACCCTTGTTGAAGAATTAAATTGATTTGATTCACTACAACTACGACTAATCGAAGACTCAATGCAATTAAACAGCTTTAACTAACAAATTAATCTAAAAGTAATTAAATAATCTATGACAAAGAAACTAATTGACAAATAAAAATTGAAACTTTAATCAAGAATTTAAAACACTAGGGCATAAGAATCAGCACATGACAATCATAGGAATATTTCTTTTAAAATCAGTAATTGTTTTTACGATTATCTCGTAGAGAATTGGAATTCAATCTATTCTCCTACGGAAAATTTCAGCATTAAAGCATATAGATTTTTAAATAGAATTTTGTATTCTCTTGTATATCAAAAGATGAGATTCAAATCATTACATGTATCCATCATTTGATAAATCACAAGTAATATCCAAATAGCATGTTAAACATATAACCCAATGCAATTAATTTGAGAATAACAATCGTTAAAACGCATTAATTTGAAATAGCAATTGCATCACATGAATACTATTCCTACAACTAATCATGGCTTCATCTCAGCCCTAGATAGGGATTTAGCTACTCATACTAAGGAATTTAACTGCAAAAATAATGGAATTCATTTGAATTGAAGATTAAAATAACTTACAGAAGTGGAATACTAGAAAACAAGCAAGAAAGTGATGTTCTTTGCTCTCCGGTTACTGTTCACAGCAACAGTTCTTCAGAACTTCGAAGCACAACACCGGAATGAAAAGCAAAAATGAAAGAGAACAAATAACTGAAACCAAAATTTGAAACTGAAAAAGAAATAAAACTCTCTGGTCGTCTCTTCTGTCGGCAGCCTACTGCTCTCGGTTCCTCCAACCTCGCCGTGAGCTCCGCCGCCGCCACTCCATGTCGACGACTTCGAGTGACCGCCGGAAGCCAGACCATAGCCGTCGTCGCTCGATCTGCTGGTTCGCCGCCGTCGATTCACCGTTGCCCTTCTGCTGGTTCGCCGCCGTCGCTCGAGCAATCCCCGCCTCTGCCATCGACCGCCGTCGAGCTCCACCTCAGGCCGCCGCCCATCGTCACTGGAACCCAGGACCGCCGCTGTCCATCGCCTCGAGCTCCAGCTCGAGGCGCTGCTCTGTTTCAGGAAGAAGACACCCGAGCTTTCGCTCAGGTTCTTCTTTCTTCTTTTTTTTTACTTTCGACCCGACCGAACCAGTTTGGTTCGGTTCTTCTTTTTTTTTCTTTCTCTTAAAACCCGTTGTATCAATGTCATTCGTCGGATCAAATCTGAACGCTCATCCATTGATCTCACGCCCGCCTTCTTCATCAGTGAACATCAACGGCTTAGATCTTCTCTGCACGTTATCTCAGCTTTTGGGTCGCTTTGGCACTTCAAAACCCGTCTATTGGCGTCAATTTGGCTGTTCTGCAGTCCGAACATTTGAACCTATACAAAATAAAATATGTCCCACATTAGACATGCCACATAATTCATAAAATGGTAGAACATATTGAAATTTGAGCCATTTAGAGAGCATTATTTAATTAATTCCTAATTACTTAGAAAATTACCAAAATTCACTTCATTCCTCATTTTAATTAGAAAACATGACTAACAAATAGGTAAAAAGGCATATAAAAATGTGTATTTTTCATGCGTAACAACAATGACCAAATTCAAATCAATGGCTTCAATGAGGAAGAAGTTGAAGATGAAGATGAAGATGAAGACGAAGATGCAGATGAAGAATTCTTAGATGATGAAGAATTACCATGGTCTAAAGATAAGTGGGATGAGCCTCTTACACTACTAGATTTCTGCCAGCCAGATCCCTCGGGAAGAGACCACTATGTGCCAAGTATAGAACTCCAACATGCAGCGAGAGCATCCACTTCTAAAGTTCCCATGGCAAGAGACACATCTAAAGGGAAATTTATCGCGCCGAAGCCGCAAGATTTAGTGGACGATGAGTACCTCAATATTGATGGTGATGGTGGTTGGGATTGGGGTACCTATTCTACACAAGCCGACCTTCAAAACATTGTGAGGAGGAGGCGATGTTGACCGGCAGTTTGCAACTAGATGACTACGAGGAAGAACTTGCCTTAGGGGCTAGTTTCGAAAGTGTCAAGCAGTTCAAAATGGTTCTTACTGATTTGGCAATCAAGAAGAAGTTTATGTTCAAAGTGGTGGATGAGAATAAGGACACATTTGCTACAACGTGCAAGGTTACAGGGTGCAAGTGACACATACAGGATTCGAACAGATTTGACAGAGTCAGCGTGATAAGGAGGGAAGGAAGGCATACATGTGACACTTTGATAAGTTCGAAAGATCATCCATTGGCTTCACACCTCTAGATTGCAAGGAAGTATCATGGCCTTCGTAAGGATTCAAACTCCATAAAAATGGCGAATATCCAACAGTACATTGAGAAACATTGGGGTGTCAAAGTCAACTACAAAATGGAATAGAGGGCGAAAGTGGAATTGATCCGATTGATCGATGTCAACCCTACATACGTATATCAAATTTTGTGTCATTACGAAAGAGAATTAGAGCGATCTAATCCAGGTACACATGTGGTGATAGAAGGATGATCTACACATGAAATATGCATTTTATTATCTCATAAACTTATGTTTATGTTAGTGTTTGATTAGAATTACTACTACTTTAATATAATTTTTTTTTGTAGGAAACAAGAGCAAGATGCAGAATTGTGGTGAAATGTGACTCTAATTGTTAACCTTCATTACTTCAATTTCATATCTCTGATGGGACTGATTTAAGCCTCATGTTAAAGTTCACGAAGTTAGCTTTCTAACGCCACTGACTGTTCGCAATTTCAGAGTTCTGAGAAAAAAGTTATGATAATTGGAAATATAGCACGTGAAAGAGATATGACTAAAGAGAAGAACCGTCAAGATGAGATTGGATGGATGAGATCGATACAACAGGTTTTCGTTTAATAAAGAAAAAAAAGGAAAAAACAAGAATAGGACTGAACCGGTTCTGTTCCGGTTTAGTTCAGTTCAAGTAAAAGAAAAAAAAGAGAAATGACCCGAGCCGAAGCTCGGGCCGTTCAGAAATAGAACTTTGTGCTCTATTCGAACCGCCGTCGGCGAAGGAACCAGGTGGCTGGGCTGAGCTCCGTGGGGCACCGACAGGGTTGGATTCGAACGGCGATGAAGACGGCGACGTCGACAGCGAAAGAATGGCACAATGGCAACGGCGGAGAGGTCAATGAGCGAAGGACGGCAGATGGTGTCTCAATTGGGAAACAAAAACGGACCGAATCCTACTTGATTTGGGACTCAATTTGGAAAGGGAAATGAGGCGTGCTTAATATGGGAGTTTCGGATTTGGAATTGTGCTCAAATTTGGAGTTGGAATAAGTATTGATCCGCCTATAAAAACAGAGAGATTGGAGAAGAGGACTCCCGGCCGAAAAATAGAGCTTTTACATAGATATTTTCCGCTGGAAAGCAGGGGCTTTCCGGTGTGGTTCTTGGCCAGATTCCGGCGGAGTTTGGGCCGGAAGGAGAGAAGAGAAGGAAGGAGGCCGGCGAAGAGGAGAAAGCAGGGATTTTTTGGACTAAAGTTGCATATTGCTACAGTAACCATGGCTCGTTGGAGGGGACAATGAATAGTACCTGCACATGAACAATAGATTTGCTACAGTGCCTATGAACAATGTTTTTTGGTGAATATTGAATGATGTCTCCGACAAATCAACAACGTTCTCCTCGTCCGATGGCCGGCTAAATTCGCGTCTAAGGCGTAGATGAAACCTGAGTAAATTGGTTGTATCGTTTTCTTTCTTTCATCTTAACTTTTACCTTAATTGGTGTATGGATCTTATTATAAAATCAATGTTAATTTATTGAGGTTTATTCTATGTGCTCGAGAGAGGCTAGAGTGAATTCTTGTGAGTTTCAATCCGAGGAATATTTGCGTGTCCTAGAGGAACGTAAGTAGACTAAGATGTTATAAAGGAATAAGATTTCATTGATTTATGCTCGAGAGAGATAGATCACAGTTCCATGTTTTAATTGCTTATGTGTTACGTCCGAGAGGAGAGCACGACATCTTGAATTGACAAGTATATATCCGAGAGGAATATGCTAGCCAATTAGGAATTTAATCAAAAGAGAGAGAGACGATAAGCTGGTTTATTGTGTGGTGGATTCAAAGCCTTGGCACTTCTCCATATTAGTTAAACTCGTTGCAGTAACTAAAGTTTATTGCTTTCTTAGATTAAATCAAATTGCAATTTTCTTCTCTTGAATTTAGTAAACTATTCATCCGTCCCTAAGATTCGACAACCCTAATACTCATTGTAGTACAATTGCCTTGTGCACTTATAAGGGTTTAAATATTAAATGATCAAAGGATCTTGTGATATACCTGAAATTAAAATTGTGTTAGTCGGATATGACTTCAGACGTGTGTTTTGGATGTTCGGCCCGGTCGTAAGAGCATTCAGAAGATCCCTGAGGCCGTTGCTCACTGTTGATGGAACATTCCTAAAAGGAAAGTACCCTGGAATTTTATTGGTTGCTACAACACTCGACGGGAATCAATAATTAATGTGTTTTGCATATATAGTTGTCGAGAAAGAGACCATACAAATGTGGTAAGTATACAAACATGACTTTATGCATAATCGTGTCTTTGAGCACACGACTACTCATGAAGTGTTTTTTTTTATACATGACCTTCTAACAATCTGACTCCTTTGTTTAATATGCTTTAACGTTCACTTGTGATTCCAGGACCTGGTTCCTCGCCTTACTAAAATCATTTCTCTTTATGGATCCCCCAACCTCTCTCGACACAATTATTTTTGATAGACAGAAGGGACTTGTGAGAGTGGTTGCTGATGTCTTTCTCGATGCTCACTATGGGTTTTGCCTGAGGCATGTGGCAGCCAATATGCTTAGTCAGTGGAATGATAAGTACCTAAAGGAGCTGCTATTCCATGCTGCTACATGCTTTAGGAGACCAGATTTTGAAGAAATCATAGAGAAGATGAAGGAACACAATGAGGAGGCCTTGAAATATGTTGACAAGATTCATAAAAGATATTGGGCTAACGTGGAATATCCGAGAAAATATATTGCACTCTCACATCAAGCAAGTACGAAAGTGTAAATAATATGCTTCTCAAGGCCAGCTTTTGACTAAGAACTCGGTTGATCGAGCAAACGCGTGCGACCACAACCTCCCATTTTCAGAGATGTCGAATGGAAGCAGAAGGGCTAATGACTCCGTTAACAAAGTATGCACATAATCATATCAATGAAATGAGAAATAAGAGTGTTGGAACCAAGGTTTTCAAAACCGGACCGGCCATCGACCCGAATTGATGGCCGGTCCAGTTGGACCGCGGTTTGACCACGGTCAAACCGGGGTCAAACCGGATTGACCCGGTTTAGAAGTTATAAGTATAAATATATATTAAATATTTATTTTGTACAGCAATATCATAACTTCACTTGTAGCCCAGGTGGTTAAGGCTTAGTGTTTGAGAGGGTGGGGGGGGTTCGAATCCCCCTCTCGCATGTGATCTTTTTCAAAAAAAAAAAAACAATGTGACCGGTCCGAACCGGTCCGGTTTAAAAGAAAACCGGACGGTTTACCCAACCGGTTTCCCGGCCGGTTCCGGTTTTCCACAGTCGGACTGGCCGGTCCGGTCCGGTTTTGAAAACCATGGTTGGAACAGTTCGAGTGCAACCGCTATCATTACGACAGTTTGAAGTGACATCTTTATACCATGTGGTAAGTCCTTTTCAATTGAATCGTTACATTTTAAGGATGACAAGCCTTCATTTCACAATAGTCATGTCTTCGAGGACACGACTACTCATGAAGTCATGTTTACTAAACACGACTACTCAGCAAACACACAACTATCCTTCGATCACATTGATGTTGTTGATCTTTTTTCCTCAGGATGTTATTGACCTTATGAAGAGAACCTGCACATGTGACTTCTTCCAGAGCATGGGACTTCCGTGCAAGCACGACATGGTATGTATTGATGAGAGGAATTTGGAGCCGATAGAATATTGTGAGAAGTGGTACTACGCAAATATGTACCACACCATGTACGAAGAAATAGTCTTACCAACTTTAGACAGAAGTCAGTGGGGAGATTACGAGGTTTTATTTAAATGTAAACCGCTCAAGAAGGGCAGGAGAAGGACAAAGAAAATTGAGTCACAGCTCGATCCACCAGAAAGGTCGAGGTCAAAATGTGGCAATTGTCGGTAAGTTGGTCACAATTGTGAAAGGTGCATTAACCCAATGGTTGCGAAAGAACAAAGGAAGCGCAGGAATCAAACACTCCTGCAACAAGGCAAACATACTACAAATGAGACATCGCATATAAGTCGCTCCAGCTTGCCTACGCCCCCACCATTCTTCACGTAGATCGTATGGATAGAAATGTTTGTACACCAAAGAATATTTGTACAGAAATGTATGTACAACAAATAATATTTGTACTGTGACTACAACAAAAATGTGTATTAGTCGTCACTCTTCAAATTCATCTGATATCCCCAAGAATCCCGCAACTGTGACTTCATGGTCTGCATCTTTAATTGAATCGTCGTCAAACTCGCAGTGAATCTCCCCACGAATCATACACGCAATAATGATTGGGCACCACAAACGTGTAATTTTGTCCTGATCAAACTCCGATGGGTTGACATTGGACGCCATGTGGGCCGCGTACATGATGACAAATAAGCCGCAGTCTGTTGAGTTCATTTGGCACGATGCTTTTGCGATCTGACTCATCCGCTAGTCCAAGCAACCCATCCACCTCAGCTTGTGTGCAATCACAACGTTCCTGAACTTCCTGAATTTTTCTGCTACGGCCCTGTGATGTGGGTACAGCTGGGAGAGTATTAGGCTATTTACTTATGCTATTTACTTATTTCCATTAGGCCATGTGGGCCACTGCAGTAGTAGTAGGCTATTTACTTATTTCCATAACAAGGCTCATCTGGCCCATCAGCTTTAGGCTCTGCACCTATAACTAGGGGACGACTTGTCTGGCTTAGGGTATTGATGAATGAATTCCTAGTTTTCTCTTCTCCTTCTTCTCCATTCTCATCTCCATTCCCTACTTTCAGCCGCCGGCTTTGTGCATTCTCCTAGAGTGCACAACATTGGTATCAAAGCATTCGATCACTTGTTTCCGTCCTCATGGCTCGGAAGAAGGCCTCGGATAACCTGGAGGGTCCCTCGACCCAATCAGATGAGGAGGCGCCGATGGCTCAGGCCTAGGCCGCCCCCTCCGCCACCATGGATCCTGCTCTGTTAAAGCTCTTCGCATACTTTACGACAGAGATATGATCCATGCGTATCAGTCAATAGGTAATGCAACAGATTATGCTTAGTCAACAGACTGTGCTCGAGTGCCAGACGGCTTCTACACCACCATCGGCCTTTAACATGGATCAGCACTAGAGTACAGTGTATGCGACGGGCCAAGGGATTCCTCTGCAGACCCCAGCGTCCCAGGGACACCCGTTTATTCCTCTGCATGAGGTCCCTCTGCAGGGCCAGGCCTCTGCTACAGCACAAGGTTCTCCTACGCATCAAGGCCGTGCCTTTTAGTCCCCCACGATGTTGGGCCCCTTTGATTCGACTAATATCTTGCCGCCAGGGGCCGCTGTCACTCATCTGCGTGCCTTTCCTCATCCGATTGCCATACCTCATCATCAGCCATGGGGAGATGTGCTGCCCTATGGGCCATTCCTCGAAAGGATGGCTTATCCTGGCTTCTCAGATTTTACGCTAGGTATGACTCAGGATCCGTTTAATGATGCATCTGGACGGCCCTCGGCTGAACCTCGATTGGCCCGACTTCAATTTCCTAACTATAGCGGGGAAGATGGCCCTATTGATTAGATATATCAGGCGAATAAATTCTTTGAATATCATGGCACTCAGTCATAAATTGATAAGCTGCGCATCACTGCTTTCCATTTGACAGGCAATGCCTTAGTTTGGTTCCAGTATTTTGAATGGGATGTGTTTAATCCAACTTGGGCTGACTTTGTGGATGAATTATGTGTGCAATTTGGGCCCAATGATTATGCTAATTTTAATGAAATGGTGGCATCTCTCTATTAAACTTCCACAGTACGAGTCTATCATCAGGAATTCATGCGTATTGCTAATTGCTTGCCTAATTGGGACTAGGCGGCATTAGTAGGTGCCTTCATGCATGGCTTGTGGGCTGACATTGCGGATAAATCTATGAGGGATATCTTTGGGCATGCTCAAGTCGCGGAAGAAAGGTTGAACCGGCAAAGGCGTGTGGTCTGGCCCCCCTTCCGACCCCTCCTGGGCTACCGGTCTGTAGGCCCATGCCTCCTAATGCGGCTGTTGCTATCTCTAGGTCCGGCCCACCAACAGGAGCCACCCTGCCTCCACCTCTTCGCTGGTTATCCCAAGCACAAATGGATGAGAAACGGGTCAAGGGCCTCTGTTTCAAATTGAACAAGCGATATGTTCCTGGTCATCGCTGTCGCACGCCCCCTACAGCTTTCATCTTGGAGGAGTCCTGTCCTGAGGTGGATGATCTTACTGCCTCACCGGTAGAGGATGCTTATGTCGATTCGATGGCGGAGATCTCATTTCATGCTTTCTCAGGAACTTACACCCCTCACACTATGCGTGTGCAAGGTCAGTTAAAGAGCCAGCCAGTTGCTATTTTGATTGATAGTGGGAGTACCCACAATTTTATTAATGATTGGGTGGCACAGTGAATGGGCTGTCACATTGCTCCTGACTGTGCTTTTGACGTTCTTATTGGTGATGGCACCCACATGCGTAGTAAGGGCCTGTGCCCCCCCCCCCCCCCCCCCCCCCCCCCCGGTATGACTTCATGGTGGATCTCCATCTTTTACCCACAAAGGGGGCGGATATTGTGTTGGGGGTCCAATGGCTCCAAGAACTTGGGGACGTGGTCTGAAATTTCAAGGATTTGGTTATGTCATTTGGTGTGGCCAATCAGCAGGTTCGTTTACGAGGGTCCATTCCAGGAACACTCCAATCTTCCCAGGCTGTTGGGTCTTGCTTTCTGCACTCGGCTCATGGGCTTTTGCTGCAACTTATGTCTATATCTTATCCGACCTAGCCTGACCTGCCGATTGATTTGACAGCTCTTTTGGCTACGTATGGGTCCCTTTTTATGAGCCATCTGGTCTTCCTCCTACGCGTGGGCACGACATTGGATTCCCATACTTCCTGGGTCAAGCCCCGCTAATGTTCGGCCATACCATTACCCATATGTGCAAAAGGCTGAAATTGAGCATTTGGTGGCTGACATGCTGGCGACTGGCATTATTCGTCCCAGCTCTAGCTCGTACTCTTCTCCCATTTTGCTGGTCAGAAAGAAGGATGGGACATGGCGGTTCTGCGTTGACTATCGTGCCTTAAATGCTATTACCTTAAAGGACAAGTATCCTATTCCTGTTATTGAGGAGCTTCTTGACGAGTTATCAGGTGCGAAATATTTCTCTAAACTTGATTTGCGGTCTGGCTATCATCAGATACGGTTGCATCCAGAGGATATTCATAAGACCTCTTTCCGTACACATGACGGTCATTACGAGTTTCTCGTAATGCCCTTTGGGTTGACTAATGCATTGGCCACCTTCCAGAGTCTAATTAACGATATTTTCTGGCCTTTCTTACGCAAGTTCATTTTGGCCTTCTTCGATGACACATTGGTCTATAGCGCTGACTGGGAGGATCACATTGGCCATCTGCGGACCATCTTTGATATCTTAGCTGAGCACTCTCTTTTGCTAAAACGGTCCAAATGTTCTTTTGGTCAACCTCTGATTGATTATTTGGGCCATATTATTGCTAAACATGGTGTATCTACAGACCCGGCCAAGGTGGCCGCTATGCTCAACTAGCCCACTCCCACATCACCGAAGGCCTTACGAGGTTTCATTGGGCTGACAGGCTACTACCGGCGCTTCATCACCCATTATGGTGCTCTGGCCACCCCTCTCACTGCCTTACTGAAGGCCGGTGCATTCGCTTGGAGTCCTGACGCTCAGAGGGCCTTCGACTGTCTTAAGCAGGTTATGACATCTGCGCCTATTTTAGCCTTGCCGGATTTTTCTAAGCCATTTGTGGTGGAAACTGATGCATCTGATAGTGGATTGGGCAATGTTTTTTTACAGTCTGACCGGCCCATTGCCTTCTTTAGTAAGGCCTTATCGGGGCGCTCTCTCCGTTTGTCAGCCTATGAACACAAAATGCTTGCTATTGCGCATGCCGTGACGAAATGGAGCCCCTATCTATTGGACCGACACTTCATTATTCGAACGGACCACCAACCCCTAAAGTATTTTCATGACCAGCAGATATCCACTCCAGCCCAGCAACGTTGGGTCACGAAGCTTATGGGCTACGATTATGATCTGATTTATAACGGGGGTCCGACAATACTGTGGCCGATTCTCTGCCTCAGTGCCACTTGGAGGAGTCCCTTTTGAGCCTCTCTGTCCCTACTTTTCCTTTCATGGCTGATTTGTTACAGGCTTACTGGGACGTCCCTGAGGCCATGGACATCTTACAGCTCCTCCAGACTGATCCGACAGGCTTACCCTCTTTTGTTTTGCACGGTAGTTATATCTTCTGGAAGCAGTGCCTATGGGTTCCCCCGAGCCCGATCCTACGGCAGAATATTATTTCCTTCTTTCATGATAGCCCTAGTGCTGGTCATGAAGGGTCTTTCCGCACCTAAAAGCGTGTGAGTCAGAATTTTCTTTGGAGGGGAATCAGAAAGGAAGTCCATTGATATGTGGCGGCTTGTGATGTTTGCCAGCGCGCGAAGGCCTCCATGACTACTCCTACAAGCCTTTTACAACTCTCCCTATTCTTGATCGCGTATGGGAGGACGTTTCCATGGATTTTATTGAGGCTCTTCATGTCGTACAAGGTGAATCAGTTATCCTTGTGGTCGTGGATTGTCTATCTAAGTATGCTCATTTTTGCGCCCTTGGTCACCCTTTTCCGGCAAAGGCTATCGCTGAACTTTATGTGCGCGAAGTGGCCAAGCTGCACGGCATGCCTAGGACAATAGTGTCCAATAGGTATAAGATCTTTATTTCTCTGTTTTGGAGGGAGTTCTTTGCATTGCAAGATCCTAAACTGCACATGAGTACCGCCTATCATCCCCAAAATCACGGGCAAAAGGAGGTTGATAACCGTTGCTTGGAATAGTACCTGCGCTGTTTTGTTGGTGAGGAGCCTCGTCGGTGGCTTCAACTTCTTCCATGGGCTGAATGGTCCTATAATACTGCTTTTCACACCTCTACCGGATTCACCCCCTTCGAAGTGGTTTATGGCCGCCCTCCACCAACAATGATCTGTTATTTACCCTTCAGTTCTTCGGTGGGTGAGGTGGACTATGCACTTCAGACTCGACTGAGGTCTTGCGCCAGCTCAAGACTAACCTCGCAGCTGCTCATAATTGGATGAAGCAGGTGTATGATCGTTCTCATATGGATCGAGAGTTTTCAGTTGGGGATTTGGTTTATGTTAATCTCATGCCTCATCGCCAGCATTCTTTGGCAGCGGTTGCATCTACCAAATTAGCTCACTAGTTCCATGGGCCTTATCCCATATTGGAGCATATTGGGCCAGTTGCTTATCGTCTACAGTTGCCGCTCACTTCTCAGGTTCACCTAGTTTTTCATGTATCCCTTCTGCGGCGTTTTGTGGGAGATCCTTCTCGCCTTACTAGTGGGGTGCCTGCCCCGTTGCCCATTACATCAGAGGATCCTCCCGTCCTTCCTGCATCTATTTTGGCTCGCCATCGGGTTCGTCATTTTGGACATCTGGTGACTGAGGTGCTCGTTGCGTGGCAAGATCATTCTCTGGACGATGCCACCTGGGAATGGGAGGACGATTTCTTGGCTCGTTTCCCTACATTTTTGCCTTGAGGACAAGGCCCTAGCGAAGCGTGGTAGAATGTTACGACTCCTTAGTAATAGCCTCCTTCAAGGAAGAGATTACCTCATTAATGATAGCGGTTGTTTGTAGATCGGAGATGGTTTCATCAGAGTTGGATTTTCGATCTTCTGCCAAATTCCTCCACGCCTACTCCACCGCCATTCTCCTTATGTGCTCCTCTTCCCATAGCCTATGCAATTCCCTCTCCGGGACAGGCCTCCTTCTCCTCCTTACCACACAACCTGGGGGAAATAGATCCCATCTGTACTTCTGACGCTTTTCCACTTCTGCATGCTCCATATCTTCGTCGAAGTTTGGTTGAAGTTTCTTCAGTAACATCTTCGTGGAGGCTCTCTTTGTGGCTCATTCTATCTTCTCTTCATCATGAGAGCGCTTCCTTGGAGCTACATTGAAATATTTAACAGTCGTGTCAGTAGACACATGAAATGCAACTGTCGTGTATAACGTGACACGATAATTAATAAGTCGTGCTTTCCCCAACACGACTATTGACAAAGTCGTGTGTGGAGAAGTACGTCAAAAAAAGAGAAAATTTCGCATAGGAAGAGATGAAGATTATCGTATTCATGTCTACAAGTCGTGTTCTCGAAGACACGACCCAACTTCAAGTTGTGTACACAAGAAGCAAGTTCAAAAAAAGAAAAATTTTGCACACTGATCTATCTTACTTACCCTTACCCCATTTGAAGGAGTCATTGACTATCTTGTGTGTCAACTCCTTTCTCCGAAAGTGCGCCGGAGTCTTCTCCTTCTTCTCCTCCTCCTTATTATCTGTTTTCCTCTTCGGCTCCTCCTCCTTCTGTTGCACTGTCTTCTTCTCCTCCTTCCTCAGCTCCTCAATCTTTTCCTTCTTCTTCATGCCCTCCACCACCAGTGACGCTGTGTCGGCAATTGCCTGCATAGAGTGAAGAAGTTTTGGCAGAGGTCCCCCACTGATTCTCATCTTGTCATACCTCGCCAGAGCGAACTCACTTAATTCCTTAATGCCCTGAAGACACACCTCCAATCCCCCTCATTGCGTTCGACTGAGCAGGTGGTCTAGTGGAAGAGGGGGAAGCATGAACGGGGGTCCTCTTCATTTCTTGCCTCTCTATCTTCTGTCGTCGCAGAGGAGGGTCCACAGTAGGAGACGAAATGAGGACCTCCTCTTCTGGCTGTGGGCTAATGACGTTGACCAATTCTGCCCGTATGTCGACATTATCAAAAATCCTCTTCTAGTAATTTGTCATACAATGCTTCTTATGTGCACCCCTACTGCACCTTGATCTATACATGAAATATACATTTTATTATCTCCTGAGCTTATGTTTATGCTGGTGTTTGATTAAAATTATCGCTGCGTTAATATAGTTTTGGGTTTGTGAAGGAAACAAGAGCAAGATACAGATATGGTGAAAAATGACTCCAATGATTGAATATTTATCTTTGGATGTGCATCTCTGATGGGACTGATTTAAGCTTCATGTCAAAGTTCACGAAGTCAGCTTTCCAATGCCATTGACCGTTCACAATTCGAGTTCTGAGCAAAAAGTTATAATCATTAGAAATATAGCATGCGAAAGAGACGTGAGTAAAGAGAAGAACCGTCAAGATGAGATTGGATGGATGAGATCGATACAACGGGTTTTCGTTTAATAAAGAAAAAAAGAAAACAATAGAACTGAACCGGGTCAGGTTCGGTTCGTTTCAAGTAATAAAGAAAAAAAATAAAGGAAGAAACCCGGCCCGAGCCAAAGCTCAGGCCTTTCATTCCAGAACAGGGCTCGAGCGCCGGCGAGGCTGGCGACGAAGACTCGGGGTGGCGAGTCGATCGCCGGTGGGACTTGACGGAGGCTGGGCTTGGACGACAGCGACGGCAGAAAAACAGAGCGGTGTTCTATCGGGAAGGAAACCAAAAATAGTCGTGTCGGATTTGGAAAGTGCCGGATTCAGAATAGGATTCGACTTCGATATGGAATAGAATCGACTGTGGTACTCGGGGTTGGAATCTCCTCTAAAAACAGAACGAAGGAGCTTGAAAAGAGGACGCCCCGTCCGGGAAAAGCAAGAGCTTTAGAAGGTATTTCTGGGGCATGTTTTTGGCAGGAAAAGGAGGGGGGAAAGGAAGCAGCGGCCGGAGGAGAGAAGGAGGAAAAGGACTGAATTTTGGACTGCTACAGTAACTCCCGCGATTTGCTACAGTGCGCGGCTGCTTGAGGAAGATGATGAATAGTGCATGAACAGTAAATTGCTACAGTAACCCGTGAACATGTTCTGTGAATAGTAAATGATGACTCCGTCAAATCAGCAGCGTTCTCCTCATCCGATGGCCGGCTAAACTCCTTGTCCAAGACGTAGATGAAACCCGAGTAAATTGGTTGTATCGTTTTCTTTCTCTCATCTTAACTTTTACTTAATTGGTGTATGGATCTAATTATATAATCATAGTTAATTTATTTAGAGTTATTCTTTGTGTTCGAGAGAGGCAAGAGTGATTCTTTTGAATCTCAATCCGAGGAATACTTGCGTGTCCGAGAGGAACGTAAGTAGACTAAGGTGTTATAAAGGAATAAGGTTTAATTGATTTATGCTCGAGAGAGATAGATCACAGTTCTATATTTTAATTGCTTATGTGTTACGTCCGAGAGGAGAGCACTACATTTTGAATTGACAAGTATATGTCCGAGAGGAATATGCTAGCCAATTAGGAATATTTTCAAAAAAGAGAGAGAGAGAGAGAGAGACGATAAGCTGGTTTATTGTGTGGTGGATTCGAAGCCTTGGCACTTCTCCATATTAGTTAAAATCCATTTTAAAGTAGTTAAAGTTTATTGCTTTCTTAGATTAAATTAAAACTACAAATTTTTATTCTCTTGAATTTGGTAAATTATTTAACTGTCCTTGAGGTTCGACAACCCTTTAATACTCACTATAGTACAACTGCCTTGTGCACTTGCAAGGGTTTATATTTAAACGATCACGCCTCCATAATTAGGGCGCCTGATCCTGGCCACCTTCTTACCCTCGGACTGGTAGGCCCCATGACAACGTGGAAGATTGTGGTGTGCTCGAAAAACCAAATCTGCATAGTGAATATAACAAAACATTAGTAATAGGCATGTATAAGAACCTAACACGATACAGGAAAGTCGTATCTTCGAAGACATGACCTGAGTTCAAGTCGTGTTCTTGACAACACGACGACTTGAAATCATGTTCTCGAAGACACGACATGACTTGAAATCGTGTTCTCGAAGACACGACATGACTTGAAATCGTGTTTTCGAAGACACGATATGACTTGAAGTCGTGTTCCCGAAGACACGACCTGACTTCAAGTTGTGTTCTCGATGACACTAAAAAGGACTACGAATGGCTTACCTGAGTGACATATGCGACGCCATTTAGGTAACCACCACTCCATGACTGTCCTTCACATCTTGCCCCTACTTGTCTGCTAGTGTGGGTTATACCAGAAACCAGCATCTTATGGATTGCTTCGGGCCAATTGTACGAACTCAATCTAGTGCTATGTGGAAACAGAACCGCACAGAAGACGAGGCAGATGATCATTTGCACCCTGTCATCCTCTGCCATCTTCATTGCTCCAACGTTAAGCTTCTCAATCAGTTCCTCTATGCAAGAAATATCTGGTTTTCGCACGGAGAAGTACTTCTTGAAGAATTCCCCTTCGGGTAGGTTGCCCTTAGCGGGAATAATTTCAATATTTTTGCCCTCTGCAGGCAATCCAGTGATAAGAGCAACTTCTTGCTCTGTGAAATTTAGCGACCTTCCTTTTATATTGAAGACCTTCGCTAATTCATCCTAATACGTCAGCAAATTGTCAATGAGGTTCCTCGAAACTATAACCTCGAGCATCAAAAATCACGGCAAAACCCGCTTCTTTAGTCAGTTTAGCGCATCTTTTGTGACACACTAGGAGGGCTGATCGTTTAAATATAAACCCTTGCAAGTGCACAAGGCAATTGTACTACGGCGAGTATTAAAGGGTTGTCGAACCTCAGGGACGGATTAATCTTTTACCAAATTCAAGTGAAGAAAGTTGCAGTTTTTGTTTAATCTAAATAAAGCTACGAACTTTAACTACTAAGCTGAGTTTTAATCAATTTGGAGAAGACCAAGGCTTCGAATCCACCACAATAACTAGTGTATCGTCTCTCTCTCTCTTGAATAAAGATTTCCAATTGGCTGGTGTATTCCTCTTAGACATACACCTGTCAATTCAAATTATAGTGC
This sequence comes from Houttuynia cordata, assembly GCA_039654745.1. Taxonomy (NCBI): domain Eukaryota; kingdom Viridiplantae; phylum Streptophyta; class Magnoliopsida; order Piperales; family Saururaceae; genus Houttuynia; species Houttuynia cordata. The sequence continues at coordinate 2,036,431 of CM077512.1, forward strand.
TCTCCTCTCGGACGTAACACATAAATCAATTAAGCATATGGAATTGTGATCTATCTCTCTCGAGCATAAATCAATGAAACTTTATTAACATATGACAAATCAGAACACTCACGTTCCTCTCAGACATGCAAGTAATCTTTCAGATTGAAACTCATAAAATCCACTCTTGTCTCTCTCGAGCACAAAGAATAAATTCAATGAATTAACTTTAATTGCATAACAAAGGTTCATACACCAACTAGAGTAAAAATAATATGAGAGAAAAGAAACTACACAACCAGATTATTGGGCTTCATCTACGCCTTGGAAGAGAGTCTAGCCGCTCATGGGAAAAGAATCCATCATCATGTTGTTCTTCATCTTCTTCTTCTTCTCTCCTTTGCTCTGGCCTCCAAAGACTCTAAAAGAACTCAAAACTCTAATCTTGCATACCCAATACGTTCTCCCTTAATGCATATATATAGGGATGAAGGAAAGCCCTCAAATCCCCTTCCAAATCCGAGTCAAAATAGGGTTAAATTGCGTTTTCCGTATGCACCGATCGATCGCCAGTATAGCCCGATCGATCTCCTTCCGAACGCAGCAGAACGAAACCGTTTTCCTTTGTTAATTGCTTCCGATCGATCGAGTTGCGAACGACGCCGGACGAAGCCGATCGATCGTTTTTACTGTATTCAAAACTTCGCGCTAGGAAAAAATTCCAGTAGATACGATCGATCGTTTCTATTGTCCGGAATCTTCGAATGGCTATAACTTTTTGCTCTGAACTCCGAATTGCGCGTGGTTGGTGGCGTTGGAAAGCTGACATCTTGAACTTTAACATGAAGCTTGAATTAGTCCAATCTGATATGTGTACACGACGTTATGAAGATTTAACCATTGAAGTCCGTTTCACCCTATTTTTGTATATTACTCTTGTTTTCCTACAAAACCAAAAACTATATTAAAGTAGCAGTAATTCTAATCAAACACTAGCATAAACATAAGTTTAGGAGATAATATAATGCATATTTCATGTATAGATCACACCCCAAAACCTAGATTTTGCTAGTCCCTAGCAAAACAAAACAAAACAAAATCAAACAATCAACTAAAGAAACTAATGCATAAAAGTAAACACCACTTTCGTAGGGAACACGATTGCATTGAGCGTATGCAACAAGCCGTTAAACCTCTAGGTGTCCCTAGTAGGACGAGTGTTGTCTCATGAGGGTTTGCAACCATGCTACCCACAAACATGTATTTATTAAACTAATTAACCTAAGTGCAAAAACAAAGCAAAAACAAAAACAGTGCAAAACAAGCAAACCTATTATCCCGACAAATACACACTACAATGCTTAAGAGAATTAACCACACGTACTTGGTTCATAATCAACAGGAATATAGAAGCCCTCAAGTAAGTGGTTTTATTCCACACTTTCATCTTGGAAATTTATGCTCAAATATATATATATAGCATGATAACATAAATAGTAGAAAGTGTAGAACATTGTATCAATACATTCTAAATTTCTGTTTATACAGATCCAGTGTTACCCATTAACCAAGAACATCATAATCCACATAGTCATCGTCATCTTTAGGTTCATGATAGCACAGATCTGCGCGCCTCCTTCGGGTCCAACATTCTAGATTTGAGAGGATAATACACCACAAATTTTTTTTTCTTTTTTTTTTCCGCTAGGACTGTGTAAGGCCTGACTTCAAGATGCTCAGGTTTAGCAATGACTCAGGCCAATGACTCCCAGCCAATTTGGCTTAGGGCATTAGGTTTTAAGAGACCGCTTCGGGCCCGAGCATCAGCCTAAGTTAATCCTATAAAGTCAAGCAGCCCTTTTTATTCATTTTGTTTTCATTTTTTCACATTTTCATTTTCAGCACATATATTTCAGCACATCTTTACTTTGTCCAGGCTGTATTATACTCTCAACCTATTTCCGGTTCCAATCCCTTGCCATAGCCAAGTAAATGGTCTATCATGATCTTTTAAGCTCAACAGATAACTACACATCATCCAATGACTATGACTAAAGATATCCCACTGTAAATTAGCATTCAACAAATCTCTAGATGGTATTACTTTATGTACTAGTGTGTGTGAGTGAATTTTCTTAGTTCAAGCACCTGTTCCAAGAGGACTGTAATAGAAAGATATGCTCAGTTAAGTGTATCTATCCTCCAGTATACTTACTCACACTTCCAATGTAAATTAATCTCCTAAAAATTGTAACATGCATTATTAGGGGATAAACTATCAAAACCTAAGAAAAAGTACTAACAAACAACCTAAAAACTAATCAAATTTTTATGATGATTTTTTTTTCTGATTTTTATTTTTATATACAAGTAATATTCCCTCCCCCAAACCTATTATGAACATTGTCCTCAATGTGAACAAAATATAGCATGACAATGAGCATATAATAAAGAAAATCAGATAAAGGAGAGAATACACCTGAATACGTGGGTTGCCTCCCACCAAGCGCTAAGTTTAACGTCTTCAGCCAGACGTAGTCACGATCATTCTGTAGGGTCTGGATCATCCATGTAGACAGCCACTGCATCCATGTCGGCAACAGTCTCCAGATAAGGTTTCAATCGGTGGCCATTTACTTTGAATGTAGTCCCATCCTTTGGATTATAAATCTCAACAGCACCATGTGGAAATACTTCTTTGACAATAAAAGGCCCAGACCCCCGAGTGCGAAGCTTCCCAGGAAATAAGTGCAGCCTAGAGTTATAGAGCAACACCTTCTGGTCAGGCTGAAAGGATTTCCTGGAAATCATCTTGTCATGAACCGCCTTAGTTCGCATTTTGTAGAGCTTGGCATTCTCATATGCATCAAGGCGCATTTCCTCTAATTCACTCAGTTGGAGCTTGCTCTGTTCACCGGCTTTATCCATGTCGAAGTTGTAGGCCTTAATAGCCCAGTAAGCCCGGTGCTCCAACTCAACAGGTAAATGACAAGCTTTGCCATATACCAATCTATACGGAGACATACCAATCGGGGTCTTGAAAGCTGTCCGGTAAGCCCATAATGCATCATTGAGTCTCAAGGACCAATCCCTTCTGTCGGGGCGAACCGTCTTCTCGAGAATCTGCTTGATTTGGCGATTGGAGACCTCCACCTGGCCACTGGTCTGAGGATGATATGGTGTGGCAACCTTGTGGGTGACAGAATATTTCTTGGGAAGAGCTTCAAATGACCTGTTAAAAAAATGAGAACCTCCGTCACTAATGATAGCACGAGGCGTTCCAAACCTGCAGAAAATGTTAGATTTTATAAATTCCAGCACAACTTTATGATCATTGGTTCTAGTGGCGATAGCTTCAATCCACTTAGATACGTAATCCACTGCGACAAGAATATACGCATGACCAAAAGAGGGCGGAAAAGGTCCCATAAAATCGATACCCCATACATCAAACATTTCAACAATCAATATGGGTTGTAGGGGCATCATATCCCTTTTTGAGAGGGCTCCTAGTTTTTGACACCTATCGCAAGATTGACAGTAAGCATGGGCGTCTTTAAATAGAGTTGGCCAATAAAAACCACTTTGAAGAACTTTGGCCGCAGTTTTCTTACCACCGAAGTGTCCACCACAGGCCTGAGAGTGACAAAAAGATAAAATGCTATGAAACTCACTCTCTGGGACACATCGTCTTATGACTTGATCCGCACATATCTTAAATAGATCAGGGTCATCCCAATAGTAATGTTTGATTTGTGAGAAAAACAAGTCTTTGTCATGTTTAGTCCAAAAGGTGGGGATTTGACCCACAGCAAGATAATTCACGATATTTGCGTACCAAGGTGGAGCAGTAGTTGAGACAGCAAAAAGCTGCTCATCAGGGAATGAATCTCTTAGAGGGTCATGGCTATGCAAATCAGGAATAGGAATTCTGGATAGATGATCAGCCACGACATTCTCAGAACCCTCTTTAATTTCAAAGTCAAATTCCTGGAGGAGTAAAATCCAACGGATCAGCCTTGGCTTGGCATCCTTCTTGGAAAGAAGGTATCGCAAGGCTGCATGATCAGAGAAGATGATGATCTTACTACCCAGGAGATAGGACCTGAACTTATCTAAGGCAAACACAACAGCAAGCAACTCTTTTTCTGTGGTAGTATAATTCAATTGAACATCAGTGAGTATCTTGCTAGCATAGTATACGACATGAGGAATTTTATTGATGCGTTAGCCTAACACTGCCCCTACAGCAAAATTTGATGCATCACACATTATCTCGAAGGGCAGTGTATAGTCAGGGGGCTTAATAATGGGGGAGCTAGAGAGGAGGGTTTTGAGCTTTGTAAAAGCATCCTTGCATGAATCATCAAAGTCAAATGGCACGTCTTGACCTAGAAGATGACATAATGGACGTGATATCTTGCTAAAATCTTTGATGAATCGACGATAAAACCCGGCATGGCCAAGGAAGGACCGTATTTGCTTCACTGATGTAGGAGGTGGTAAATTAGCAATTAGGTCAACCTTGGCCTTATCAACCTCTATTCCCCTTTTTGATATAACATGTCCAAGCACAATCCCCTGTCGAACCAAGAAATGGCTCTTTTCCCAACTTAACACTAAATTTGTTTCCTCACAGCGTTTTAAAACCAAAGCAAGGTTATGCAAGCATTCATCAAAACAAGTGCCAAACACTGAAAAATCGTCCATGAAAACTTCCAAAAATTTATCAATCATGTCAGAAAAAATGGACATCATGCATCGCTGAAATGTAGCAGGGGCATTACAGAGACCAAAAGGCATTCTTCGATACGCAAATGTACCGAAGGGGCATGTAAAAGTCGTCTTTTCCTGATCCCCTGGAAAAACTGGCACTTGATTATATCCTGAGTACCCATCTAAAAAGCAATAGAACTCTTGGCCCGCTAGTTTCTCTAGGATTTGGTCAATGAATGGGAGAGGAAAATGATCCTTACGGGTATTGGAGTTCAGTTTCCTATAATCAATGCATACCCGCCAGCCCGTGGTTTCTCTTATTGGCACAAGTTCACCCTCTGAGTTTGGTTTCACTGTGATGCCCGATTTCTTAGGGACGACCTGGATGGGGCTCACCCACTCACTGTCAGAGATAGGGTATATAATTCCAGCATCTAACAATTTCACTACCTCCTTCATCAACACTTCTCTCATGTGTGGGTTCAACCGTCGCTATCCCTCCCTAGAAGGTTTAGCCTGGTCCTCCAGGTTTATGCGATGCATGCACACAGAGGGGTCTATACCCCGGAGGTCAGCTACTGTCCATCCTATAGCTCGCCGGTGTGTAGTAAGAATCTCTAATAACTGGGTTTCCTGGTCACTAGATAAACTTGAGGAGATAATCACAGGAAGGGTATCATTAGGACCCAGAAAGGCATATTTCAGCGAGCTAGGTAGGGTTTTCAGCTCAAGTGTGGGAGGAGACTCTATGGAAGGTTGGAGTGGTGGAGAAGTGGACACAGGCAGCGGGTCGGGGTGGGGTCTCCAGGGGATATGGTCAGGGTGTAAGGCAGCCACTAAATGGTGATGGACCTCTTCAAGGTCAGGTGTGCCCTCATAGGTATCAATCCAGTCATAGAAAAGGGTGTGCTCGAGAGCATCTTTAAGCACAGCAAATGGGAGGTATTCCTGGACCAGGTCATCTAGGTCGTCAACCATAAGGCATTCAACTTCACTCGAGGGTTGTTGGGAAGCACTAAAGATGTTTAATTTAACTTTCATGTTCCCGAATGAGACATTCATGAGACCCGACCTACAATTGATGGTGGCATCAGCGGTAGCTAGGAAAGGCCGGCCAAGGATAACAGGAATTTGGGACTTGGAGTTGGCAACAGGTTCCATGTCTAAAACGACAAAGTCAACAGGAAAGTAGAACCGGTCAACTCCCACAAGAACGTCTTCTATAACACCTCTAGGTCTGCGAATGGATCGGTCTGCTAACTGAAGGGTGACTGAGGTGGGCTGTAACTCTCCTAAGCCAAGTTGTTCATACACTGAGTAAGGGAGGAGGTTGACACTGGCCCCTAAATCCAAGAGAGCTCGGCTAATGGTATGGTCACCTATGACAATGGATATAACAGGGACGCCTGGGTCCTTAAATTTAGGTGGCAAATCAATGGTCAGTAGAGAGCTTACTTGGTTGGTCAAGAAGTCCTTTTGGGTGACATGGGATTTGGTTTTCCTCTTTTGGGTACACAGGTCTTTCAGGAACTTGGCATACGCAGGTACTTGTTTGATGGCATCTAAGAGGGGAAGATTGATCTTAACCTGCTTGAACACCTCTAACATTTCCTCCATTCGTTGGTGGGACTTACTAAACGGGGAGGGTTGGTTGAGGCATTGAGGGAAACGAGCCCTAGGGATATAGAATTTTTCATTGGTGGGCTCAGCTGGGACATCCTTCAGTGGTGGAAGACTAACAGGATCAGGCATAGTAGGAGTGGATTGGTTCTGTTTCGCAAGGAGAGTGTCCTCACTCGCAATAGTTGGGTCCCTAACCTGATTGTCAACTTGTTTTCCATTTCTTAGGGTAGTAACGGCTTGCACCTGCTCATTTGGATAATGGGAACCTTCAACGGCGAACTGGCCTCTAGGGTTCTGCAGTGGTTGGCTGGGCAAGGTTCCTACTTCCCTACGGTTCATAGATTGGGCCAGCTGTCCTAACTGGGTTTCTATTTTGGCAATGGATTGTGTATGGGAGTGGACAAGCTGGGCCTAGGTTTTCAACTCTGCTCTCATCTCCTTCTGTTCAGTTTTAATATCGGTTAAGTGGGAGAGGAGCATTTGACTCATTTGGCTCATCTGGTCTTCTAGGGATGGTTTCTTATTGGTTTGGCCAAATGGGGGAGCGATAGCTGGTTGGTAAGGCTGAGTTGGGTGTTGGATTTCGGGTCTTGGGGCCTGATTGAAAGTGGTCCCCTGGTTAGGTTGTTTCCAAGCAAAATTGGGATGATTTCGCCACCCCGGGTTGTAGGTATTTGAATAGGGGTTATTAGCTCTAGGGTATCCTTGTGCAAAGTTGGCTTGCTCCTGTACAAGATCAGGATACTGGGAAGCTGAAGGGCAGTCAACTACAGTGTGCATGGGGCTGGCACAGATGGCACAGGCATCGTGAGAGGTAGGGGTCTGAGATGGGAGCTGTGAGAAAAACCGGTCAAATCTCTCGGTCAGGGATGCCACTTGGTGTTCTAGACTGTTGGTGGGCTTAACATCATACATGCCTCCCCTTGAGGCACTCCTACCCGGCAGATGGCCTTCAGTCCTGTAGAGTATTAAAGGCGTGATCGTTTAAATATAAACCCTTGCAAGTGCACAAGGCAATTGTACTACGGCGAGTATTAAAGGGTTGTCGAACCTCAGGGACGGATTAATCTTTTACCAAATTCAAGTGAAGAAAGTTGCAGTTTTTGTTTAATCTAAATAAAGCTACGAACTTTAACTACTAAGCTGAGTTTTAATCAATTTGGAGAAGACCAAGGCTTCGAATCCACCACAATAACTAGTGTATCGTCTCTCTCTCTCTTGAATAAAGATTTCCAATTGGCTGGTGTATTCCTCTCAGACATACACCTGTCAATTCAAATTATAGTGCTCTCCTCTCGGACGTAATACATAAATCAATTAAGCATATGGAATTGTGATCTATCTCTCTCGAGCATAAATCAATGAAACTTTATTAACATATGACAAATCAGAACACTCACGTTCCTCTCAGACATGCAAGTAATCTTTCAGATTGAAACTCATAAAATCCACTCTTGTCTCTCTCGAGCACAAAGAATAAATTCAATGAATTAACTTTAATTGCATAACAAAGGTTCATACACCAACTAGAATAAAAATAATATAAGAGAAAAGAAACTACACAACCAGATTATTGGGCTTCATCTACGCCTTGGAAGAGGGTCTAGCCGCTCATGGGAAAAAAATCCATCATCATGTTGTTCTTCATCTTCTTCTTCTTCTCTCCTTTGCTCTGGCCTCCAAAGACTCTAAAAGAACTCAAAACTCTAATCTTGCATACCCAATACGTTCTCCCTTAAGGCATATATATAGGGATGAAGGAAAGCCCTCAAATCCCCTTCCAAATCCGAGTCAAAATAGGGTTAAATTGCGTTTTCCGTATGCACCGATCGATCGCCAGTATAGCCCGATCGATCTCCTTCCGAACGCAGCAGAACGAAGCCGTTTTCCTTTGTTAATTGCTTCCGATCGATCAAGTGGCGAACGACGCCGGACGAAGCCGATCGATCGTTTTTACTGTATTCAAAACTTCGCGCTAGGAAAAAATTCCAGTAGATACGATCGATCGTTTTGGTGTCGATCGATCGTTTCTACTGTCCGGAATCTTCGAATGGCTATAACTTTTTGCTCCGAACTCCGAATTGCGCGTGGTTGGTGGCGTTGGAAAGCTGACATCTTGAACTTTAAATGAAGCTTGAATCAGTCCGATCTGATATGTATACACGAAGTTATGAAGATTTAACCATTGAAGTCCGTTTCACCCTATTTTTGTATATTACTCTTGTTTTCCTGCAAAACTAAAAACTATATTAAAGTAGCAGTAATTCTAATCAAACACTAGCATAAACATAAGTTTAGGAGATAATATAATGCATATTTCATGTATAGATCAAGGGCCGCACAGTTTTTCAGCACTCCGGGTTGACAATACATCCGAATAACCGGTCGCAAGTTGTAAGTTCTCTTTACATGTGTTTCTATATGAGCCTTCCTCTTCCTTTCCCTCCGTTTTCGCTCTCGCGGTGCAAAAATAAATTCATGATCCTCCTCTTCTTCCCTTGGTATTTTCTCGTTTGACTCATCTCTTTTTTATCCATCTGCAAGGAGATAGGTACAATGGTAAAGAGAAAAGTTGTGTCAGAAAAACACAAAAACAGACACGACTTCTCATAAAATCATGTACACAAAAACACGACTTCATATTGGGTCGTGTTTTCGTGCACATGCCCTAATTCAAATTAACAAATAGAAAAGTTAGAGCTTTTCAAACAAAAACTATTATGGATTGTAACTTACCGGGGTGTATTTCACTTTCGATTAGGTGTCGTGCAACGGGAAAGTCATTCCCACTGTTCCTCGCTGCAAAACCTAGCCAAAAATGCCCCAAATGTGTGTAATTGCTTGCAATCGGTCACTCTGCCAGTTGCAGGGAGGCGCGGGGGAACGTGTTTAAGATTGTGGCTCGAAATAGCCACAAGGAGCCGCTAGATATCGCCGTCTTTGCACCAGAAACACTAGCTTCCAATCGGTCACTCTGCCAGTTGCAGGTAGGCGCAGGGAGCCACGACGGGACATCAATATGATCGTCCCTTGAAATCGCCACAGGGGGCCGCTCGAAATCGCTAGTGGAATCTCTGCCTTTGCTTCCTAAAACCGAGTTGAGGTTTTTGTGTCATCTAAAACACGACCCTTCGGATAACAAAGGCATGGCCCAGTTAAAATAAGGGTATTTTCGGTATTCTAGGTGCTAATTCTAGGCCATATGGGATTTCACGGGAAAAATCGTGGTAATATGAGAAAATGAAAAGTGGCGCCTGGTAATACTAAAAAGTCTCGAGCAGATCTCAGCGAGATCAGCCCGAGATTACATATTTTTTATTATTTTTTCTGTTTTTTAGTGTAATCATCATCAAAATTATTATTTTTTTATAATTACATCCAAATTATTTTAAAAAAAATAAAAAAATTTCTAAAAAATTTCAAGCGGATCTGGGGCCGAGATGTTGCCAAGATTATATATATATATATTATTTCTTCTGATTTATTATTATTTTTTGTAATTTTTATTGAATTTATTTTTTTAAATAAAATTTTCTAAAAGATATCGAGCGGGCCGAGAAAATCCCAGATCTTGGGGAGATTACCTATTTTTAAATATTTTTTCTTTTTATTATTATTTTTGTGTAATTTTCATCCAAAATATTTTTTTAATAAAAAATTACTAAAAAATCTGGAGTGGATCTCGGGCCGAGATCTCGGCATGATTAAATATTTTATTATTATTTTTATTATGTAATTTTCATTGAATTTATTTTAAAAACATAAAAAATTTCTAAAAAATCTCGGCCGGCGATAGTACAACTTTTTAATTATTTTTTCTGTTTTTTATTATTTTGTGTAATTTTCATCCAAATTAATTTTAAAAGAAATTACTAGAAAGTCTCGAGCGGATCTTGCACCGAGATCTCGGAGGAGATCAGCCGGAGATCTCAGCAAGATATCATTTTTTTTTATTATTTTTTCTGTTTTGCTATTTCCAATTTGAATTGCTGTTTAATTTTGCTGCTGCTACCGATGCATTCCATTACTCGACAAACTTGCTACTGATTGAGCATGAAAGAGAACTTATATGCTCCTATTGGCTTTAAGCAAAGCTCAAGAAAAGCAGTTATTTGCTTAAAATAACGTAGCAGCAAATGCAAATTCTAAGCCATACTGAAATGAGCAGAAGAAATAAAATCCCTATTACAAATGTTGTCATTCCATTTTCTCTTGGTGAACCGATAGTACTAGTTGAAGATGTCTTCACTAATTTTCGTTTGAAGTTTTAACTCGTATATGCCACAAAAAAGTTATTAACTCGTACATAGATTTTGGTAACCGTAGTAGTGGGCCCCTTGTTTTGCAAACTTACAATTATTGTGGACCTCTAATTCATCCTTATTTGTGTCTTCTCGCCATTAGATTAGAACAAAAGTGGGCCCCTTGTTTTGCAAACTTACAATTATTGTGGACCTCTAATTCATCCTTATTTGTGTCTTCCCGCCATTAGATTAGAACAAATCCAACACTACAGTCTCGCTTTTTTACAATGGATAAAAGCTCCTGAGCCTAGACTCTAGACAGCATATATGGAACATAAACAAAATTGACACATTCAGGCATCTAAAAAAAACCTTGGGGATATTTAGGTTCCACCGAGATTTGAACTAGGGTTACTAGGTCCCGCATCAGCATTGCTATTACTATAAATGTGTTGGAAGATAAAATCATGTTAACTTCCATATTCAAAACTTCCTCCAAAGTACTACAAATATCCAGGGGATTTTGGATTTTCCATCTATAAGTGGTTTACTATTTGGATGATTCTTTGAAATTTTGTGCAGGTTTTTGTCCATTTCTTTTTGATGTATTTGCTGCATCGCCTTCAGGTATGTGTGCCTTTCAAATGTGATGTTCAACTGTAGAATGCATGTTATCTTATGGAAACAGAGTTACTACATGCTACATATTCAACATCCTCAGGCTTCAAACCTTCACTATAACTCAGAGCATATTAAACCCATTTTAATTCCTTTTCTTGAAACCGATCACTTTCTAAGTGACTTAAATTAAAAAGTGGACACCTTTTTAACAACTAAAGTCATGATTATATTTTTGTCATGCCCTCACTTGTTTTAGCCAGATGGGTGTCAAAGCATAGCCAGGTGTGGCTTGCTTCGGGCCAGGTGGCCATCGTTACATTCCTCTTTCTCTTTGCCTTCACCCCTGGCCATTTCGAACCCAACCAACATAAGAAAAAAAACGCTGCTATGATTTGGGAGGCGACTTCGGCTATCTCCGGCGACCTCGACAACTCCGGCGACTGGATTAAGAGTGAAGCAAAGGGGGAGCCGGGGGAGAGAAGAGGAGTAGCAAGGGGAGAGTGTCCTCGAGCGGTGACGGTGACTCCGGCGAGCTTGACAACCTCTGGCAGACGGCAACTCGTCTGCATGCAATGTAGGATCCCATACCTCTTTCATCAAGTTTTATTTTTTTCCTCTCGCCGACAGAGGCGATGACGGCGGAAGCGTCACAATCCATCTCCGTCGACATTTCTGCCCAGACCATAGGCAGGCAACGAAGAGGATGAAGAAGGGAGAGCAGGAGCCGAAAATGGCCCATGAAGCTCCAGGGCAATGGAGGAGCTGCTGTTGGCCAGAAAAGTCACTATCTTGGCGGTGAACCGCTACAACAGAAGTCGTCGGCGCTCAAGCCACCAAATGATTGAAGTCAGAATGGAGGAGAGGCGGGGCCACCATGCGTCGGGGGCCCAAAGTCAGTCGCCGTGGCAGTGACCCGCCGCCAGAGAAGCTAGCCCGACGGCCTGCGGCCGCCTGGAGCTGCTGGACTGGTCGGGCTTCCGTGAGGAAGACGACCAATTCAGCTCTGAACCAATCAAACTGTGAACCAAAATAAATTTATGAACCAAACCCGGTTCGGATTGAACTGTCGGTAGACATCCACCGATAGAGACCGTGTATTTTTATGCAGTATGGTACATACATAGCCAGTATGGTATATTGGCTCATTTGATTGGCTTTGGGCTATTTGTTAAATAATTTCATGCCCTAATTGGCGTATTAGTTTTATGTGTTTGGTGCTACTACATTAAGGGCATGTGTCCCTCATTTTATGCTGATTGATAGTTGACTTAAATGATAAAGAAAACATCATCATCATCATCATCATATGCCTTATCCCAACTATCTGGGGTCGGCGGCATGGATTATATACCGCATTTGTCTCTTATCGGAATCAAAATGGTACAAAATTCATACAAAGAAACATAGTGGCAAGTTTTTACGCCGGATGCCCTTCCTAACGCAACCCTCCGAAGAGGGGACATGAATGATAAAGAAAACCCGTTTAATAAACTTAGATGGTTTAGAGACTTAATCATTTTATGAAAGATAATAAAATGATGACTTGAGGGCTAAGCTTGAGGGTTGGGAAGAACCTAATCAAAATAAAGACTAAAATACCCTTGGGATTGGGAGTCAATGTATGAGTGTGAGTGACTTCCGATCATGCGACCGAATGACTATTAAGTCAAAAGTCAGACTATCTGTTAAGCTACTGAGCCAACAGTTGTGAATTGTATGCTATAACTCTCTAAGAGGGGTTCATAATAGTAATACCATGATACCTGTTAAGGATCACAAGGTATTGATTGAGGTGGTGTTGCATCTTCCGATTGGTGGAAGCTCTGTCGTCTGTGTTCTCTCTATGGATTTTAGAGAGCATTCACATATTCCCATTGGTGGAAGCTCTGTGTCATGATACCTAATGAGGACCAACTTCTATTGGTCATGCTTAAACTGTTGTATCTTTCTATGGATTTTAGAGAGAGCATTTACATGTTATTTTGGCCCATGTTTGCACCTTTCTATGGATTTTAGAGAAAGAGCATTACATATTTTATTGGCCAGGCTTAAGCTGTTACCTTTTCTATATAAATTTTAGAGAGAGTGTGCCCATTCTCTATGGATTTTAGAGCGAGCTTTTGCATCTTCCCTTGATGGAAGCTCTGCACCCATCCTGAGTCGTGGTTGTTAGGTAGTTTACAGTGCACATTGGAGGCGTTAGCATCTTGGAAGGCTGTGTTCTCCCTACCCACATCGAACCCAAGAGTTGATGTGGAGCCAGACCCTTCCGACGGTCATACCTTCTAAGGTAAGGAATGGGCGAGGCATTAACCGGAATGATAATCACGGTGTTTTCGTGCCGTCTGTCATGTAGGTATGTGTTGTGCACTCTAGGAGAATGCACAAAGCCGGCGGCTGAAAGTAGGGAATGGGGATGAGAATAGAGAAGAAGGAGATGAGAAAACTAGGAATTCATTCATCAATACCCTAAGCCAGACAAGTCGTCCCCTACATATAGGCGCAGAGCCTAAAGCTGATGGGCCTGATGGGCCCTGTTATGCAAATAAGTAAATAGCCTACTCCTACTGCAGTGGCCCACATGGCCTAATGGAAATAAGTAAATAACATAAGTAAATAGCCTAATACTAAGGAGTCGTAACCTTCCACCACGCTCCGCTAGGGCCTTGTCCTTAAGGCAAAAATGTAGGGAAACGAGCCAAGAAATCATCCTCCCATTCCTAGGTGGCATCGTCCAGAGAATGATCGTGCCACGCAACAAGCACCTCAGTCACCAGACATCCAAAACGACGAACCCGGCGACGAGCCAAAATAGACGCAGGAAGGGCGGAAGGATCCTACAGTGTAATGGGCAACAGGTCAGGCACCCCACTAGTAAAGCGAGAAGGATCTCCCACAAAACGCCGCAGACGGGATACATGCAAAACTGGGTGAACCTGAGAAGTGAGCGCCAACTGTAGACGATAAGCAACTAGCCCAATACGCTCCAATATGGGATAAGGCCCATGGAACCGGTGAGCTAATTTGGTAGATGCAACCGCTGCCAAAGAATGTTGGCGATGAGGCATGAGATTAACATAAACCCAACCTCCAACTGAAAACTCTTGATCCAGATGAGAATGATCATACACCTGCTTCATCCGATTCTGAGCAACTGCGAGGTTAGTCTTGAGCTGGCGCAAGACCTCATCGTGAGTCTGAAGTGCATAGTCCACCTCACCCACTGAAGAACTGAAGGGTAAATAACAAATCACTGTAGGCGGAGGGCGGCCATAAACCACTTCGAAGGGGGTGAATCTGGTAGAGGTGTGATAAGCATTATTATAGGACCATTCAGCCCATGGAAGAAGTTGAAGCCACCGACGAGGCTCCTCGCCCACAAAACAGCGCACGTACTGTTCCAAGGAACGGTTAACAACCTTCGTTTGCCTATCAGTTTGGGGATGATAGGCGGTACTCATGTGCAGTTTAATGTCTTGCAATGCAAAGAATTTCGCCAAAACAGAGAAATAAAGATGTTATCCCTATCAAACACTATTGTCCTAGGCATGCCATGCAACTTGGCCAGTTCGCGCACATGAAGTTCAGCGACAGTCTTTGCGTATAAGGGTGACCAAGGGCGCAAAAATGAGCATACTTAGATAGACGATCCACGATCACAAGGATAACTGATTTACCTTGTACAACAGGAAGAGCCTCAATAAAATCCATGGAAACATCCTCCCATACGCGATCAGGAATAGTGAGAGGTTGTAAAAAGGCCCACAGGAGTAGTCATGGAGGCCTTTGCGCGCTGGCAAACATCACAAGCCGCCACATATGAATGGACTTCCTTTCTGATACCCCGCCAAAGAAAATTCTAACTCACAAGCTTGTAGGTGCGGAAGGACCCTTCATGACCAGCACTAGGGGTATCATGAAAGAAGGAAATAATATTCCGCCGTAGGACCGGGCATGGAGGAACCCATAGGCGCTGCTTCCAGAAGATATAACTACCCTGCAAAACAAAACAGGGTAAGCCTGTCGGATCAGTCTGGAGGCACTGTAAAATGTCCATGGCCTCAGGGACATCCCGGTAAGCCTGTAACAAATCAGCCATGAATGGAAAAGTAGAGACAGAGAGGCTCAAAAGGGACTCCTCCGCATGGTGCCGAGATAGAGCGTCGGCCACAGTATTGTCGGACCCCCGCTTATAAATCAAATCATAATCGTAGCCCATAAGCTTCGTGACCCAACGCTGCTGGGTTGGAGTGAATATCCGCTGGTCATGAAAATACTTTAGGGGTTAGTGGTCCGTCCGAATAATGAAGTGTCGGCTCAATAGATAGGGACGCCATTTCGTCATGGCGTGCACAATAGCGAACATTTCTTGTTCATAGGCCGGCAAACGGAGAGAGCGCCCTGATAAGGCCTTACTAAAGAAAGCAATGGGTCGGTCAGACTGCAGAAGAACAGCGCCCAATCCACTATCAAATGCATCAGTTTCCACCACAAATTGCTTAGAAAAATCTGGCAAGGCTAAAACAGGTGTGAATGTCATAGCCTGCTTAAGACAGTCGAAGGCCCTCCGAGCGTCAGGACTCCAAGTAAGGCACCGGCCTTCAGTAAGGCAGTGAGAGGGATGGCCAGAGTACCATAATGGGCGATGAAGCGCCTATAGTAGCCTGTCAGCCCAAGGAAACCTTGTATGACCTTTAGTGATGTGGGAGTGGGCCAGTCGAGCATAGCGGCCACCTTGGCCGTGTTTGTAGATACGCCATGTGCAACAATAATATAGCCCAAATAATCAATCTGAGGTTGGCCAAAAGAACATTTGGACCATTTCAGCAAAAGAGAGTGCTCAACTAAGATATCAAGGACGGTCCGCAGATGGCCAATGTGATCCTCCCAAGAAGCGCTATAGACCAATATGTCATCGAAGAAGACCAAAATGAACTTGCGCAAGAAAGGCTGAAAAATATCGTTCATTAGACTCTGGAAGGTGGCCGGCGCATTAGTCAACCCAAAAGACATCACGAGAAACTCGTAATGACCGTCATGTGTACAAAAAACAGTCTTATGAATATCCTCTGGATGCAACTGTATCTGATGATAGCCAGACCGCAAATCAAGTTTAGAGAAATATTTCGCACCTGATAACTCATCGAGAAGCTCCTCAATAACAGGAATAGGATACTTGTCCTTTAATGTAATAGCATTTAAGGCACAATAGTCAACGCAGAACCGCCATGTCCCATCCTTGTTTCTGACCAACAAAACGGGAGAAGAGTACGAGCTAGAGCTAGGACGAATAATACCAGTCGCCAGCATGTCAGTCACCAAACGCTCAATTTCAGCCTTTTGCATATATGGGTAACGGTATGGCCAAACATTAGGGGGGCTCGACCCAATTTTTATGGGAATCCGATGGTCGTGCCCGTCGTAGAAGGAAGGCCAGATGGCTCATCAAAAAGGGACCCATACGCAGCCAAAAGTGCTGTCAAGTCAGCCGGCAGGTCAGGGTGGGTCGAATCAGATATAGACATAAGTTGCAGCAAAGGCCCATGAGCTGAGTGCTGAAAGAGAGACCCAACAGCCTGGGTCACTTGGAGTGTTCCTAGAATGGACCCTTGTAAACAAACCTGCTGATCGGCCACACCAAATGACATAACCAAATCCTTGAAATTCCAGACCACGTCCCCAAGTTCTTGGAGCCATTGAACCCCAACACAATATCCGCCCCCTTTGTGGGTAAAAGATGGAGATCCACCACGAAGTCATACCCTTGGATATGCAAGGGAACGCAGGGGCACAGGCCCTTACTACGCATGTGGGTGCCGTCACCAATAAGAACGTCAAAAGCACAGTCAAGAGCAATGTGACAGCCCATTCACTGTGCCACTTGATCATTAATAAAATTGTGGGTACTCCCACTATCAATCAAAATAGCAACTGGCCGGTGCTTTAACTGACCTTGCACGCACATAGTGTGAGGGGTGTAAGTTCCTGAGCAAGCATGAAATGAGATCTCAGCCGTGGAATCGACATAAGCATCCTCGATCGGTGAGGCAGTCAGATCGTCCTCCTCAGGACAGGACTCCTCCAAGATGAAAGCTGTAGGGGGATGCGACAGCAATGACCAGGAACATATCGTTCGTCACAGTTGAAGCAGAGGCCCTTGGCCCGTTTCTCATCCATCTGTGCTTGGGAAAACCGGTGAAGAGGTGGAGGCAGGGCGGCTCCTTCTGATGGGCCAGGCTTAGAGCTGGCAACAGCCGCATTAGGAGGAATGGGCCTAGAGACCGGTAGCCCAGGAGGGGATCGAAAGGGGGGCCGGACCACACGCCTTTGCCGGTTCAACCTTTCTTCCGCAACTCGAGCATGCCCAATGATATCCCTCATAGATTTAGGCCGAAACTGGCAGATTTCATCCGCAATGTCAGCCCGCAAGCCATGCATGAAGGCACCTACTAATGCTACCTGGTCCCATTTAGGCAAGCGATTACCAATACGCATGAATTCCTGATGATAGACTCGTACTGTGGAAATTTGATTAAAATCAGCATAGTTATTGGGCCCGAGTTGCACACATAATTCATCCACAAAGTCAGCCCAAGTGGGATTAAGCACATCCCGTTCAAAATACTTGAACCAAACTAAGACATCACCCATCAAATGGAAAGCAGCGATGCGTAGCTTATCAATTTCCGACTGAGTGCCATGATATTCAAAGAATTTATTCGCCTGATATATCCAATCAGTAGGGCTGTCTTCCCCGCTATACTTAGGAAATTGAAGTCGGGCCAATCGAGGTTCAGCCGAGGGTTGTCCAGATGCATCATTAAACGGAACCTGAGACATACCTGGAGTGAAATCTGAGAAGCTAGGATGAGCCGTCCTTCCAAGGAATGGCCCATATGGCGGCACATCTCCCCATGGCTGATGATGAGGTATGGCAATCGGATGAGGTAAGGCACGCAGATGAGTGCCAGCGGCCCATGGCGGAAAGATATTAGTCGGATCAAAGGGGCCCGACATTGATCTACACATGAAATATGCATTTTATTATCTCCTAAACTTATATTTATGCTAGTGTTTGATTAGAATAACTACTACTTTAATATAATTTTTGGTTTTTATAGGAAACGAGAGTAATACATATAAATGAGGTAAAAATAGACTTTAATGGTTAAATCATCATAACTTCATGTGCAAATCTCTTATTGGACTGATTCAGCTTCATGTTAAAGTTCAAGCGGTCAGCTTTCCAACGCCACCAACTACACACAATTCGGAGTTCGGAGCAGAAAGTTATAGCCATTTGAATATTGTGAACAGTAACTACGAACGATCGGACGTCAAAAAGATCGATCGTATCTACTAGAGTTTTTGATCCGCGCATTACAGTAACTACGATCGATCATAATCAAATGGCATCGATTGCCAAATGATTGATCGGAGGAAAATAACAAAGGAATTGCAATCGATCTGCAGGCGAACGATCGGCATTACGGAGCGATCGATCGCCGTGTGCGGTAAACCGAAATAAGAGCTATTTCGACTCGAATTTGGTAGGGGACTTCGTGGTTTCTCTTCAAACATATAAATAGGTCTTATGGGAGAATGTTTTGGGCTACCTTGGAGAATCTAGAGACCACCTTTGAGCTAAATTGGAGGCTAGAGCAAAGGAGAGAAGAAGATGAAGAACATGATGGTGATTTCTCTTCCAATGCGAGGCTAAATACTTTTCCAAGGCGTAGATGAAGCCCAGTAATCTGGTTGTGTAGTTTCTTTTCTCTCATCTTATGTTTTTACTCTAGTTGGTGTATGGATTTTATTGTATAATCATTGTTAATTCATTAAAGGTTTGTTCTTTGTACTCGAGAGAGACAAGAGTGAATTCTTGTGAGTTTCAATCCGAAGAATACTTGCGTATCTGAGAGGAACGTAAGTAAACTGAGGCATTATATATCAATAAAGTTTCATTGGTTTATACTCGAGAGAGATAGATCACAATTCCATATTTTTATTGTTTTATGTGTTACATCCGAGAGGAGAGCACTATATTTTGAGTTGACAAGTGTATGTCTGAGAGGAACATACACTAGTTTATTGTGGTGGATTCGAAGCCTTGGTCTTCTCCATATTGATTAATTCTCAATTAGTTTAGTTAAAGTTCATTGCTTTCTTTAGATTAATTAAAAATTGCAACTTTCTCTTGAATTTGGTAAAATATTAATCCGTCCATGAGGTTCGACAACCCTTTCTATACTCGCCGTAGTATAATTGCCTTGTGCACATGCAAGGGTTTTATATTTAAACAATCAGACATCGCGGGGGACTGATGCATAGGAGAACCTTGCGCTGTAGGAAAGGCCTATCCCTACGGAGGGACCTCGTGCAGAGGAGTAAACGGGTGTCCCTGGGATGCTGGGGTCTGCAGAGGAATCCCCTGGCCCATCGCAGACGCTGTACTCTGGTGCTGATCCATGTTAGAGGCCGGCGGCAGTGCAGAAGCCGCCAAGCGTTCAAGCATGGTCTGTTGCAGGGTCTGTTGACTTAGCATAGTCTGCTGTATTGCCTGAGACGCATGGATCGCATCTCTGTCGTAAAGTCTGTGAAGAGCTTTAATAGAGCAGGATCCATAGCGGCAGAGGGGGCGGCCTGGGCCTGAGCCATCGGCGCCTCCTCATCTGATTGGGTCAAGGGACCCTCCAGGTTATCTGAGGCCTTCTTCCGAGCCATGAGGATGGAAACAAGTGATCGAATGCTCTGATACCCATGTTGTGCACTCTAGGAGAATGCACAAAGCCGGCGGCTGAAAGTAGGGAATGAGGATGAGAATAGAGAAGAAGGAGTTGAGAAAACTAGGAATTCATTCATCAATACCCTAAACTAGAAAAGTCGCCCCCTACATATAGGTGCAGAGCCTAAAGCTAATGGGCCTGATGGGCCCTATTATGCAAATAAGTAAATAGCTTACTCCTACTACAGTGGCCCACATGGCCTAATGGAAATAAGTAAATAGCATAAGTAAATAGCCTAATACTAAGGAGTCGTAACAGTATAACATTCAGTGAATCTGTCTATATAGGACAAAAATTTAATTATTAAACTTGAACTTGAGAAGCAATAAAAGACTTTGCTTGAAAGATTAATAAAAGATTCAAGTGAAATCCTATAATAGGTTGCATAATATGTTAATGCAAATCCTGGTTTATTGTAAGGTTGATGACTGTGTTATGGTATCCTACTGAGTATTTTTATACTCAGCATCCTTATGTGATGTAGGTGCTACCGTGAAAGATTGATTTTGCTTGGCACTCGGGGGTTTGGTGGCTTAGCCGTGAGGACGTCCAGGAAGCTGCATAGTACTTCTTCACCATCGGGTTTGTTCTAGAACTTGTATTAAGGCGTGAACGCCAACTATTATCTAGTGTATTTTGGAGTTGGAATACAGACTGTCCCTTAGAAGACTTGCGTTGGTTTAATCGACTTTGCATCTTGTAATACTATATGTATATATGGTTTTGTATCGATATTTGTGAACCCTAGTTATCACGGCCTAGATGCTTAGTCGAAAATTTTGAACTAATGATTTATCGCATAGAGGAATAATCATCTGAATTTCCGCTACTATGATTTAAAAATAGTTTTAAAAATGCGGGCCGTGACAATTTTCGAGTTTGTTCAATGCTGGTTAGAGTAACACATAAATTTATGACCGAGGTGTCCTTTTCATAAGTTTGGTAATGCAGAGTAGTCTCTTTTTTAGTTGATTCCTATGTTTTTTTTTTTTTTGCATTTTGTTGTTGGACATGCAAAGTTCATGCTTGTAGTTTTATGTTGTGGATCATCATTTAATTGTTTATCTCGAAGGTGGTTGATTTATTTCTTTCGTATATATCTTAGAAGCAAGCGGATAGCTTTGCTGCTAAAGAAGTTGCTGCATCCATGGGGCTAGCCACCTCTCACGTACCATGAGGAAACAGCTAACCAATTAGAGGTATCAATTTTGTTACATTTAACAGGGAAAATATTTTCATTTTTATGCTGTTGTTTTTTTGCTAGAACGACAATCAAAACTTGAAATAGTCGAAAGAATTCAGAAAGAAATATATGACGAATGAGTTTAAAAAAATATTTGTCCAAGTTGTTGATAATCGTTCACTTTGTGTACAAGTGGTCAGTATTATCAAGACCAAACGAACAGTTGAGAGACATAGCTAAACGCTCTGAATCAAATTACTGATGGACTTATACAGGACTATGCTTGTAAGTTTACAACTAAAGCCTTCCTGGTTAAACTACAATTAGTTATTGGCCTACTTTGTCCATTAAGTTGTCCTTGATATAAAAGAATCAAAGACCAATGAAACATTTGTGAAACACATCTGAAGGCGTTAAATTAAATAATTTATTAGTAACTGATAATGGATTATGCTTTTAAGTGTACAACAAGGATTTTGTACCTAGTTCTTGTCGGTGGCTGCTTTAAATGCACAGACTTGGATTCTATTATTTCTGCACTCAGTTTGAGCTGTAGTCTGTACAGGTTTACATGTTTTGGTTCTTCAGATAGTACTTACAGTTTAGAAGGCAATTATAGCTGTCACTTTTAGTGATTTGAGAAAACTCAATGCAAAGGCTTGTGATTTTTTTAGTCCAGTCGGTGATACTTTCTTTAGCGGATGCATAAAAAGATGGATGCTAC
The DNA here is from genome assembly GCA_039654745.1 of Houttuynia cordata. Lineage (NCBI taxonomy): Eukaryota > Viridiplantae > Streptophyta > Magnoliopsida > Piperales > Saururaceae > Houttuynia > Houttuynia cordata. The sequence goes on from CM077512.1 coordinate 2,058,307, forward strand.
ATTGTGGTACATTACATTTATTTTCTGTTAATTTGCAAATGTTGATTTATTTTAAAACTATTGTGGAGTTGCTATATGAATTTGCAAGGATTTGTTCATTACATAGTTAAAGTCAATACTACGATATGAATATATTCTTGTGGGAATCCAAGTCGTCTTGTTATGGATACATATGAAGAATAATCGCTGCTATTTATGAAGGTCCTCAACTTCTTACTTACCTTTGCTGTGGCGGAATAGGGGTCTCACACTCTCACTATTGAGGTGACGACGTGCTGCACATGCCTAGAAAGGCAATCTTCCACCCCATTAGCACCTCTGGGGATGCAAGATAAAGATGTTGACCTGAAACATGAGATTAAAAGCTGGAAAATGAACGTCAAAATGGGGCTCGGACAACCCTTGTCATCCCTTGAACATAAAATAAGAAAATAAAAATGATACTCTCTCCGTTCTAAAATATTATATATATTTGGAAATATTATTATTTTAAAATATAATATATATTTTACTAAATCACGTGACTTCCTATTTCCAAAATAGAGGAGATTTGGAAGGATTGACTAGAATTTTGTTCACGAACAATCGTACCAATTGGACGGGATATAAGGGAGAAGAAGTGTAATTTCCTAGTGGGCTTCATGGTCCAATAAAAATGAGATAGATACAGTGTTTTGGCATGGAGGGAGTACTAAACAAGGCATTATTTCCATTACCGCGGTGTACTACCTTGTTCTACCGAAAAAAAATTCTTGTTGTCAGACTAGCCAAAAAAAATTGTTATCAGACATTTTGTCCGCCATTTCTGATGAAAAGACCTTTACTTGTTCATGAAAGACACTTCCTTGCCGCACGTATCACAATGAAAGCATGGGCCCGTATGTTAACATGGCCCTACCCAGTTTGGGCCCTGTGGGCGAGCGTATCATTTACTCAAAAAATGCGTCGAACGGCGGTCTGTCTCTTCTTGAAAGGTTCATATTCTTGTAGGCTCGCTCACGGCTCAAATCGTCTTTCCAATTTGGCTAATAATTGAATTGGCCTTTTATCTAATTGGGCATTGGTTCCCTTTTCTTCTTTATTTTTGGGGTATGTGGGGGTTTTACACTCTGGTACCATCTCGACGTCATTTGTTACTGCAAATTTGTAATTAAGTTGCTATTTCATCTTTAAAACCATGATTCTAGCAGAAAAAAAGTCATAAGAAGCTCCACTTATTTTCCCAAATATTTTTGTCAAGACGTGCAGGCTTCCAACTAGTCAGTCTCCCACTCGGGATCCCTGTCCTTTGAGAATAATTATAATTAGTGTGCCTGTGTGACAATTCCCTCTGTCCGGAATTATTACTAATATAAAGTTTTTCCAAATGAACTAATTTTCATTTATTTTGAAAAAAAACTTATCGTAGTAATAACTCCCGACGGAGGTTGAGTACATAAGTTGGTCCTTTGCAGTCTGCAGAAACCGTGCTCAGAGCTATAGCCTCCTGGTTTCTTTATTGATACGGAATTTAGAAATAAGTCTGTTTTGATTTGGTATGTTTCATTGCTGTAATTAGTATCATAAGATGCCAAAGCTAATAGCCATGTATGGATATGTATATTTCAAAATCATTTTTGATATGTTTGCTACAAAAATCACTTCAAAATTTTGCTGCAACAATTTGATATGGAAACAGAACTTCTAGCCAATGTTTTTCCACAAAAACTTCTGTCAGTGATATGGCTTTGCAGGATGTTTACTCCAAAACTTCTGTCAGTGATATGGCTACAAGCTAAACTAACCCACAAACATCATTTGCATCTACCTCTATCCATATGAATGCAAGCAAAATATCTAGCTCAGCTTGTTGCCATAAAATCCGAAACACCAAGACTTCTCCAGGTATAATAAAATCCTTCATCATCCTTGAGCTGGTTCTCCACTGCATGGGCGAGAGCATATTCTTCTAAGAGGAACCCTTTCCTGGTACCATAATACTGGAGAGTACAACATCAGTCCTTTTCAAACGGGCAGTGATAAGTATGGAAAATGTGTAGGAATTTACTGTACAAATATCATTTCCCTTTTCAAACACATGACACATAGGCTTCTATATATTATCCCATAATATATTACAAAAAAAATATAACCTAAGGAAAAACTTCACGTGATTAAGATGAAGAACAAGGTACATACCTAAAAAAGGTCATGATCATATCGAACCAAGAATATACACCGGAAACCTCTTATGTCATGTAATCTTCTTTTAATCTCCAAAACGTGGGCATCCAAGTAAGTAGCATCTTCCCTCCTTTCGTGGAATAAATTAAATGTAAAAAAGAAAACTGTTACAAGAAATTCTGAAATGGGCATGTAAAGAAAATTTTGCTGTCATACCCGAAAACATAGCACCATATAGAGCAGCCTTCCTGCCAGGAGTGTGCTCCAAAAGCGCAAAACTTGTCTACCCACGGACTTTCATCTAGGCAATACCCACGAGGTTACCCACAAATTAACGGTCATACACAAGCCCGTGGGTTCATCCCGTGGATCCCATAAGCTCATCTATATGAAAAATCTAAATTACGTTTTCATCCTCGCCCAAAGATTCCTGACCTTTAGGCTTCCATCGTATCCAGAAACTCCAAAGCTACTTCTGACTCCATGTCATCCTTGCTGTCGTACTGTTGCGACTTGTGATCAGAGATTATGATTGTTTATCTAGTTTCGATGTGTTTAAACTTCAGGAATTCCTGTGTTCTACAGGTTCATGCTACACGTCCTCTAGGCTTCGAGGATTCAATAAGTTCAAATCATGAATCTCCCAAGCAAGCTATGTTGGAAAATGTGATGTATCTAGAAATTAAGAGGGATTGTACTTTACCCGTTCTTGTTGAATAATAATCAAATAGAACTTAAAATTCCAAACACAAATCCAATTATCCGAAGCACAGTGATGAACTGCTGACTTTGAAACAGATATTGCCACCCTCTTATTAACGAGTTTTCTTCTGGCAATCTATTCAAAGATACAACGAACCAGAATGACAGGATGTGCACTTCTCTTTGTCAAACTCGAACTCAGAGAATCAGAAAACTATTGTCTTTGGAAGAAGATCACTTTTTTGGAAAAGAGAGAAATCCACACAAATTTATTCTTTGTTGTTCTCTTCTATATCCTTTTGAGTTTTCCCGTTCATAATATATATGGGAAGACTCAAAGGTTCATTATTTATAGAAAAGATGCAACTTTTTAAAAGAAAAACGGCCAAAAACGCATGAAATCGCGCGTAACCGCTCGTAGCGATCGATCGCTTCCATAGGCGATTGATCGCCTCGGGCGCAAAACACTATTTTCATTTTTTCCAGTAGATACGATCGATCGGTTTCACAGCTGATCGATCGCGGCCGGTCATCTCTCAGTTTTGCGAAAATCACAGTAGATACGATCGATCGTAACCATTGCAGAAAAGAAACCATCTTCAACAGCATACTTACGTTGGAAATATTCCACTACCCTCATACACTATTGGCCAACATTATTCTTGCATGCTTTCCCTAAATGGTTTCTACAATCTTGAGAGGAGATGCACATGTTATCCACACTACCACCTGTAACTTTCAATACCCTTGCAATTGTCGAAGGGCCAACACTACATTCATGAAATGCACTAATCAACTCTCTTGAAGTTGACGTAAGTTTCTTATGCGATCGGATCATTCCTACTTTCGATGGAGTTGCAAGTGCATGTGAATGTATGTCATGAAAATGCACGACTACCCATTTTCCCTTTTCATTTGTTTTAATAACCATATGGGCCTTACATTGCTCTCGACTATCAGCACGACGTTTAACCTCTTTTCCTGCTTGCCGATGATCATTTGTTCTCTTAGATCCTTCTTTTTCACACACAAATACCTTTTTGCATATCACTCCACTAGATTTCACTGAACTATTTTTTCTAATGCCAAAACCTCTTACTTTTGCATATGCATTATAAAACCCATATGCCTCCTCCATAGATGAAAACTCCATCCCCTCACATGGTACCATCCTCATATCAGTGTGTTCCTCACCCATACTAATTTCATTACTCTCATCAAATGCATTTTCTTCATTGCCATCTAAACCCATTATAGATTCTTCACATCTATTTGCACCTTCCATTAAACACCCGAGTAATCAAACCTTCACCATAAGGATAAATTTTAATGAGCATAATTGGCATAATCTAAAGTCATGAAAGATACATTACACTATTGTGGGACAGAAATACAATACACTCTAGAAATTAGAGAGTCAGAGGATCATTCAGTCAGAAACAAAATATAAGAATTGTTTTCAGGGTCTATTTTATTTACCAACAGATGTCTAAAACCACAATTGTTTAGGGTCTATTTTACTTACCAACACCCTATGCAGAATGCATAAAACATTAGCAATATGAATGCAACAACCATATCATTCAGCAGGCCTAACAGCAAGAACCACCCCATTTCCAGTATCAACCACAGATATTTACAAAAGATATTAATTGCTATTGTGCAGTTTACTAAACAACAAATAAAGCGAGGCAGAATACATTTTCTCAATTTTAACAGAGCTGAGGCATTACTAGTAGGAGATAACAAGGGAGGGAGAAAATGCTAACTGGAATTGTCAGTTCAATTTTGAGATGAACCAGGTTGTGCTGGAAGGCAATACTACTGCACAGCTGCGCCATCCTCTGTCAAACTAGAACCTCTTCCAGCATTCGTGCACGGGTCATCCTGATTGAAGAATCAACAATGAAAAGATAACTACTGCTATTTGGCCCATTTAAACAAACTTAAACTTGTAACCAGTCAATCCGTGACCTAACAAGTCACGTTGTGAATTACAAACCTTAGGTTGAAAGAACTAACTAGTTCAGATATAAACAACTTCCAGTCGCAAGTCAAAATACTCAATTTGAGTATAGAAACAAACTTTATAGGCAAAACATTTTCATTGCACTAAACAAACACAAGGAAATTTCAATTCAAAATCCATAAAGATGCATATGCAGACAAAGTTTATGTCGGTACATTTAAAACAACCCAAAAATGCCTATATACTCACCAGATCAGCTGATCTATGTACCTTAATTCCTACTTGTAGCTTCTGAATGCTTATGACAGAGTAACAGCTTTTATATTTGACAATGACTTCAATCTTGAATGGTTTTGAAGCAGAAATCCTAACAACACATGCAAAGATCTTCCAAATTTTGAAACAAATTTTCCAGCATCCCAAAAGGAAGAAACTCAAAGAAGGCAATTATGTAAGCCACCCAAAAATGCTCTAAACACAAGTGAGGGCAGTTCTTAAAAAAAAATCACTCTTCTATTTGCAAATCAATCACGGATCTAAGACATTAAAAACTCCAAAATCCAGATCAATATATGATTGTAAGGACCAGACATGATTATTTACCACGACCAGATCATTATAATGAATCATCAACTTGATCCTACAATCAATGACAGACATTTTGGTCCTCAGTCTTGCATGGGCACTACACATAAAACATGATACAAATCAACTTAATACAATGTACAATTTACACAAATCCTTGAATATACACTATACAGGGTGTGATGCAAGCAGCAGCCTGGCGGAATGCTCCGTGGTACAATTTAAACTACGATTTTGCTTAAAAATGAGAAACGACAGAGCAAAATTAAAACTTTTTACTTACCTGTGCTCCGTAAGCAAGTGACTAAATGCTCCGTAGTGGCGACGAGGGTGGCGACGAGGGAAGAGTGCGATAGACGAGGGAGGCGAGGAGTCGGAGTAGTCCTCTGTGTGATCCTTGGACTTAGGGTGACGAGGGAGATGGGGGCGGCGACGGGGGAGGAGGGGTGAGGATGGCGGAGTAGAGGAGATGCGGGAGGAGGGGCGACTGGGTGAGGATGGCGGAGGAGAGGAGATGCAGGAGGAGGGGCGACTAGGGGTGATGAAGGCGGAGGATAGGCGACGCGGGAGGAGGGGCGATGGGTGAGGATGGCGGAGGAGAGGCGCCGGGCGACGAGGGGGGGCGACGAGGGGTGGGCGGCTAACTGTCGGGGAAGAAAGGAGGCAAAGGTGTTAGGGCACCGACCGAGGGAGGGCTATTCTCCAAATAATAAGCCTCGACCGTCCGATGGATCGGACGGTCAGTAAAGCGGTCGACTGGAGAGAGCTTCTCTCCAGTCGACCGGAGGCTACCGCCCCTCATATATATATATATATATATATATAGAGAGAGAGAGAGAGAGAGAGAGAGAGAGAGAGAGAGAGAGAATGATGCCTGTGCACATCCATGAGTTCTGCTTCTTCTGGAGAGGGGGGTGGAGTGGCCTTGGTCACGCGTACTTCGTCCTATAACACGCTTTAAATTTCTTATCACTGCTCCAAAACCAGCACTTTCCTTTAGTTAAAAAATAGCACCGTCAAAATTGATTTTTAAGACCTATATGAGAAGGGTTTACATGACATCGTTCTCATATAAGGAGCATAAGACCAATTTTTATAGCCGTTAGATTCCAATCGGAGGATGGATATTATATCAGTGGGTAAGTGAGTGTGTCACATCATGCAGTGGGTGAGTGGGTGAGATCATTATGACTATTTGTAGCAGTTAGATCAAAATCCAAGGGCTACGATTTAAAGTGACCTCATATAAGCTATATAAGAGCGATCTCATTTAAACATTTTCCTATAATATATATATATAATAAATATATTAATATATATAAATATCTATTTGTAAGAGATGTCAATAGAGGAAAAATATCACTTTCTTGTTTGTACAAGAAGATATACTATACTTGGGTGTGAAGTTTTGTAAAGGCTCCAAGCTCAATATGCCCTTAGAACTATTTATCATAAATATGGAATAACTAGAGATTATTAAATTATTTTACTATTTTGTTACTAATTAAGTGCCCTTATCAAGAAAATTTTTGCCTTCTATTAAACATTAAATTTATTTTTTTTCCACTTCATCGTAATTAGAGAAGCTGGTGTTCGATAATTTTTTTAAAATATGATAATTGTTCGTACAATCAACTCTACCAGTATCTTAAAATTTAAGAATTACTAGTAGACATGGGTGATGGCGCTCATATAAGTGAATTTAAAATTTTGAGCTAGAGCTGAGCCATGCCTAAGCTCGGCTCATTTACACTGCAAAGAGAAGAGAAAGGGTTCATACTTCCCTCCCTCCCCCATTTAGTTTAGGGGCTCTCTTTGGGACAGACACTACACTAATTAGCTTTCATGGTTGCAGACTCGTGAATTAAGTAAGAAATTCACAGCTGGTGTTCGATAAATTTTTTTTTTAATATGATAATTGTTCGTACAACTAACTCTACCAATATCTTAAAATTCAAGAAGTAAAGGAAAGCATATAATGTTCACACTAACCAGATAAAGAGAGAGAGAGATGTTTCCAAAACAAAAGAGATCATCTTCTCAACAGATTCAATCAAAAGATCTTACAAGAAAGCTGGGACATGACACCAGCCTCATCAAATCTCTATTATCTCCAAACATAATCCAAGCAATTTAATAGGCTCTTACTAGGGATGTTCGTGGACAGCCGTTTTCGTGAAGTCGTCTGTGCCAAGGTGTCCGTAGCTGTGTCCGCGTTGAGGAGAGCTATCCGTGGAATTCGGCCACAGACACGGCCAAGGGTCCTCGGACAGCCGTATGACCGAGGACCAGCGAGGGCGGCAAGGGAGAGGAGGGTGGCCGGGGAGCAGAGGCGGAGAGGAGAGGAGGGTGGTGGCCAGTGGGGGAGCCGGGGACGGAGAGGAGAGGAGAAAGGAGGGCCGCGAGGGTGGAGATGGAGGAAGGAGGAGAGAGGAGGCGACGGGAGAGCGGGGGCGGAGAGAGGGCGGCAGGGGTGGAGGAGGAGAGAGGAGAGCGGAGGCGGAGAGAGGACGGCGGGGGTGGAGGAGAGAGGGCAGCGGTCGATGGGGGTGGCGTCGAGGTGGGCAACCAGATCGCCGATGACGTGGAAGACGGTGTAGGAAGTCTGATCCCGAGGGGCGTCGGTGTCGCCGTAGCCACGAAGGTCGGGGGCGACGCAGCAGTAGCCAAGGATGCCGAGGGCGACGAGCTGGTGGCGCCACGTATACTAGAGCTTCGGGAAACCATGGAGGAAGAGGATCATGGGGGCACCTTGAGGCGGCCCCGTCTGGGCTATGTGCATGTTGATGTTGATGTCATTGACGCTCAAGGTCATGTGCTCGATTCCTTCCATCTCCCACTCTCTCCTCTGCTCTGCTTCACTGTTGTTTCACTATAGATGAGTGACAGTTCAGTTGGTGCTGGTTGTGGTTCCTTGACCAACTTTACACGTTTTGTTATTCTGACAAATGAAGGTTACAGAATCTGCATCAAGCAGTAGTCAAGTCAAGCTTCAGACAAGCAGTAGTCAGGCTTTCTGTCTGTGTCCGTGTACATTGGACAGCCAAACACGGACGTGGACATGGACACTATAATGACGGACAATATTTTAATGGATACGGCCACAGACAGCCTCTGTCCGATGTCCGTCTGGTCCGAGAACAGCCCTAGCTCTTACAAAACAAGTACACACAAAGGCTAGATAAGCAAGCCTTGAAATCCATGACACATGAAGAGAACAAAAATGGAATTATGTGAGTGAAAAATCTTTATAAATAGATAGTGACCAACTGTTTCTATATATTTAGAGAGGCAAAGATAATGGCTTAGTCCATCCAATTAAACAAATAAAGCATTCATGATGCAGCAATGGAGGAACATCATTTCCAGCTAATTTATACATATAGAAAATCAGCGCATTCAAGATAATTGTTTCTTAATCTTGGAGCCATTCAATTAGTCATCAAAGATAACTACGAAGGTACTAGACTAATCATCCCCCACTAAACCAATCACAATATATATACAATTACTTATTTTCCTTTGTAACCCTTGTGACCCTGAAGGACCGGGTGTTCTACATTTGCTCCATTTTACTCTACAATACTTAAGTTAAAGACTTCTGTCCAATCATTATTTTTGGTATCTTTATCAACAAATGGAGTGATAAGCAAGACTTCCAAATGCAATAATAAAGGAAAATACGAAAAATATGAAGTAATAAAATAGAACTGTTCCATTACAAATATCACAATCAGATGCACGATCGGCAGATGAAGAGAACTAGTTAACTTCACATCGAAAATGAGAATAAATGCATACGCCAGGCAAGAAAGAAATGAAACACCACAAACCATAAAGCAGTAGAATGATAACATGTAGAGGTGAAAGGAACATAGAGTGGGTTTCTCTTCCGAGCTGTCAACAGGGAGAAAAGGAGACAGAAAAAGCAAGTGAACGATACAAATATGAAGGCAATATAATTCGACCATATCAATCTAACATTAATTAGCCACGAAAGAACAAATACTAGCACTTGACAAGTTTATCCGTATATCCAAAAGTAAGATAAAAAATCAATTGAATGATAAAAACCAGTAAATGATCTAAATGCGTACACAATGGGTGCGTTTGGTTAAAACCAAACGACCAAAGCAAAGAGTAGATACAATTCATTAGAAAAACCAAACTTAAAACACATTGATTATAAACTAATAATCTAATATCAGCATAATTCCTTCTACAACACATCACTTCCAGAACTCCAAATCATACAGGAGTTGACTTCATCCACAGGACCACTTAATCGTGCTACCATAATCCCTTGCTAGACTTAACCCACTAGCTTTTGACTTACACATGGCTGACTTTGCTCCCTCGCGACCAAAAAACTGGAAGATGGTGCAATAAACTCTGTTTTTTTGTACGGTCCTTAAGAGTCCAATAAATTTTACTCCTTTCCAAATGAAGACAGGTTTCATTACATGGAATGAGTAGTAAACTACTCCTATTGAAACAAAATAGCACAAATAGCAATCAAAACACACATCATTTCCTTCATTTGTGCATTCACCATCACTCAAATATAGGAAAAAATATCTCTTCCATGTGCAAATTGTCCTTACACTAAAAACAATTGCAGAAAAATCCATCAGTCAGAGGTATAGAATCATTATCATATCAAATAAAGGAAATTAATTACAGTCCAAAAAAACCCACATCCTCATTCACCTAAATTCGCACAAAAATCACAAATTTGGCAACAAAAGTTAGGATTACGAGGGCTTGCAACAAGACGAAAGGATATATAAGAGGAAAAAAGAAGAGGAAAGTTCGAGGACCTTGTCTGGCAGGCTTCGCCGGCCCTGGCGCGAGCCTCAGCGGAGGCCCGGTCGTCCTCCTCCCAAGCCCTAACCCAATTCCAAAAATCTAGCGCGGCCCTATCCCTAAGCGGGCTTAGGGTCGGGATGTGGGCTTTTGGGCCTTTCAATTGGCATAGCTTCACACCATGGCTGACCCCTACACAGGCTAGCTTCATGGCACACAGGCGACCGTAACCATTACTGCATAGAGAAAAAAAAGAAAGGTGGCGGTGGTGCCCGATCTAGCTGCCACTGCAAGTAGCTGCTGCCCAACTTTTGGTCGTTGCAGCTGTGCCCCATTGAAAGAAAGGGCAGCCCTTTCGGCCGCCATGGTGTCGCCTGTGGTGGCGGCATCCATGGCCGCAACCCATGAGACCATTGCAGGTCCCCTTCACCGTCACAGCCGCCCTGGCTACTGATGCTTCGAAGACGGCTGGGGGAGAGGATGAAAGGAGAATGGAGATGGCAACGACTGACCTCGAAGGCAAAGTGGAAAAAATCACAATCTTTCTTCGATCTCCGTCAATGTCGTGGATCATCGGCTGAGCTTGAGATTGGAGAGGGATGAGGTGGCATTGTTGCCGTTGTTCTCGCTGCTGCTGGTGGCGCAAGTACTGACGCTATTGCTGGCGGTGGCGCCCACGGCTTCCACCATCTGGTGCCATAAGGATGACTAGGTCATCCCCCGGAGGCTCTTAGGGTTTGCAATTGCAATTGCAATTGCAATTTGCAAGAGGAGAACTGAGAAGCTGAGAAGTGATAAGGTAAAAAAAATTACTTACTAGGCCTACGGGCTTAAGCAATTTTTTTATCTAAGCCCTTACCCGACCCTAAGTTTAGCAGGCTTGAGATTTTCCTTCCCGGCCCTACCCTATGCCTCAAAATTCTTGCCTATACCCGCAGTTTTGCGGGCCGGGTAGGGTCGGGCTTGAGGGCTGGCCAGCAAAAGTTGCACCCCTAGCCACATTTGGACATGGGACCTAAAAACTGGCTCGTGGATCGAGCCTGCATGCTCAATCAAATCTTAATATTGTCGTTCAGCATTCGATATAAACATGAAAAGAAACATTATTAGTCAAGACCCAACTTGATTTTATTCCTTACTTAGATAACCTAGTTATGAATTCCATACCTTCCACATGAAAAGAAAAGAATGAAAGAGTATTAAATGTTCTAACTGAAGAAGTTCCTGAAATGAAGTTAATTAAATGACTCATCTGGTTTGGATCATAAGTTTTGCGACCAGACTTCTTTACAGACGATCAAACCACTCATCTTCAACGATGATAACCACCTAATGCCTCACATCGGCGTCATGCAGACCAGTCCGGTTCATATACTTGTTGAACAATCATGGCGATTAATCCAATACAGGCACATAATGTCATCCACATAATTTTATCAACAGATACTTGTCCAATAATAGTCAATGATATCCTACTCTTAAGAACTTGTTGGCATATATCTTTACTAACGATTACATTTTTTCTGTTGTTTTTTTCTCTACTATGATAAGGCATGGGAATAGTTTGTAATCTTTTGAACAAACACATACAAAAAAGGAACAGTTTTCGTATGTAAAACGTGTCATTGCTGCTAGCTTTCTGATTGCATTATATGCTCCCTCCGTCCAATGAAATCTGCCTGCATTTGAAAAAACATGGTTCCATAATTACATGGCTGACTTTGCTCCTTCATCATTGAGAGGTGGATGGGGAATTTATGTTTTTTTATTTATGGGCCTTAAGAGTCCAATAAATTTGACTAAGTTTGAAATGCAGACTGGCTTTATTAGACAAAGGTAGTATAATTTAGTCATACATCCTTTTCAAGGGCTTATAATGTGTTTGGGAGAGGAGAAAAAAGTCTTTTACATTTTTTTTTTTTGCTAGATAAAAAAAATATCTTTTACCTTAGTCCAAGAAAACCAACTTATTGAATCTTGAACTGATCAGGAGAATTTAACCCCTAGTAGATTATTCAGTTTGGTAATTTAGAAGACTGAATAAGGTGTCATAGTTTAGCATCTGCATGATTACATGTTCAATAAAATATATGTTTTTGCTGATTTTAAAGCTTAGTTTATATTTCAAGCTGTTAACAAATCTCAATTGATATTGACTCAAACTAATTTTAAGTTAATAATAAAAAAAATAAAATAATAGGCAGAAATTACAGATTCCAATCAATCCCGTGACCCTTCACAAGAAATTGAAATTGTTATCTTAAATCAAACTAATTTTAATGTTAATCGGCCAAACAGTCACTTATGGCAGTCCATCAATTTCATCAAAACCTCCCTATGCAGGGCGGAGTGCATGTCTTATTAAAAAAATGTAATATTTTAAGGAAGCCAATTTATTAACCTTTTTACTTCGAGCCCCGATGAGAAGATACTTTGAACTTTTCAACGTTACATGACTGACTTTGCTCCATCAACAGTTACATTTTTTCCAAATACACTAAGAATTTAGTTCATTTAAAAAAAATCATATCTATTAAAAGTGACTGGAGGGAGTAGAAGGGCGGGGTGCTGGATAAAACGTTGGGTGGTGCAACTATTTATCTAGGGAAAACTCGTTCTTTTTGTACGGTCTAGAGTGAAATAAACTTCAGTGACTTTTCAATGCAGACGAGGTTCATTGGACATAGGTAGTATACTTTTAATTCTGTATACTCCGGAAAATCTTGCTTTATGCTGTAAAAATTGGCTCTCGTCTATAGATTTATACTGATGTTTCTTTTTGTTAAGTATCGCCAACATTATCATCAGATATAATTTGAGATTGTTGCCAAAATTTATTAAAGCCAAAGCTTGTGGTTGTTCATGTTGGACCGTAGTCAAACCTCAAAAACTCAACAAAGATACAATATAAACCACAGCAAGCTCAATAGATTGGCATGATTGGGCAAAACCGACTCACCACCAAGAAAGAGTTTTCCTTCCACTATATTATAGAAACAAAAGTGCAATGATACTCTCTTAGAAAACCCCTGAGATACAAGAGCTCAATAACCCATCAGCCTTGAGCATAACCAAGTTTTATGCCTCAAATCTCTTGCCACTCAAAATCTTCAGCAACCTCGGAGCGAATTAACAAGGGATGCTACAACTTTAGAAGGCACCAACCCTTTTATATAAACTTCTTGGACGTGAACCCATCTCCTAGTCCGCTTGTAAGCCAATAGAAAAGAAAGTATTCTTCTTGTAGCATCTTAATTCAATTATTGTCACATATATGGCCTTGGCATTTCCCACAAGATAATCTATTAACCTAAACCATTCCATCAAATTTGTACATGGATTATGCAGTGTTGAACATTATATAATACTGGATCATTGTCAACACTAAGTTCCATTTTTTTTTACAATAGAAGGGGTTCCATGCTCGATTATATAAGGGGAAAAGCTTTTTTTTTTTAGAAAACCATGCTGTTCCTAGCGTACTTAAACCTCTATGCCCACTGAAGCCCTAATGGAAAAATAACCTTTACTGGTAATTCTATAAGATCATCAGGTTCGATCTTGTGAGATTCTTGCTTAATTGTTTTAGCAATGTCTTGAGGTGAGCTCATGGTGTCTGCCACATAACACATCTCACAACCGGCAAGCCTAGAAGCAGGGAACTTCCTTGACATATGATAACTGCGGAAGAATCTTGTGCAAAATAGGGCGCAACTCAGGGCAAATAAAACATGAAGTATTGGGGTTTAGGGTTTTAGGAGGGCAAAATGGGAAGACCATATCTAAAAACCAGGTTATATGGCATGAGACCAGAAAAACCAGGTAATATGGCATTCTAGGCTCATTGGCCATATGGAAAAATCTCTCATTTCTGTGAGTGGAATGCCATTATCAATTTGTGAGATTTTTGTCGGTTGACATCTACTGTCAAAATGTAATATAGGGTGTTACCAAGGAATTCCGTATTGGATATCGGTCGGCCAAAGAGACAAAATATCGGAGATATATTGGAGATATTGTGTAAAAACTATCGGTGGTTGAAAACTAATTTTTACCATATATTTTCACAATCTAACGAAAACTAATTTTTACCATATATTTTCACAATCGAATTTCTAAAATGATTTATACTAATTTAGATAAAGCATAGATTTTAAAATATGCATAAAAATACATATTAGGTTGGGAAACAAGAGGGAAAGTTGTTTTTGCCTTTTTTAAAAAAAAATTCCTATTTTTTTCAAAAGTATTTTCTTTTGAAAAATGGCGATATTTTAAAAAACAAAAAAAATGATATTGGGTTGTCTCGTTTTATCGGGTGGGACCCGATATCGATATATCGACGATATACAGAATTCCATGGATGTTACTAAGAATGCTAGAAAATATGAATTTTTTTTTTCAACCCTTCTTATGAAAGTGGGTGTTACCAAGAAATTATGGGGTGCTGAAAAATATCATCCTTTTTTTTAATCAAAAAGTATTATTTTATATTGACTATCTTCCAACATTACATAAGATATATCAACCTTTAATCCATGGTCTCAAAAATTGGACCCGCCCGGCCGGTTCGACCGAAGCCGGGAGTTTTTTTCGAGTGGGGTCGGCCGGGTAAATTGACCTTGTCGACCCCGTTTAACCCGCTCAGTTGAACCAGTGACCCAGCTGACCTGGCTAGGCAGTTTTTTCCCCTTTCATCCCGATTCTCTTTCCTCGTCTCCCTGCCCTCTTCCCGCAATCCTCATTCTTCTCATCAATCCCTAATCTTCACGCCGGCCAGCGGCCAGCTCCCCCGCCCCTTCTCTCCCTCGACCCAACTCCCCCGCCTCATCTCTCTCTCGGCATCCCTTGCTGCAGCTCCCCCACCTCAGCTCTCCCTCACCATCGCTCGCTCCAGCTCCCCCGCTTAGTCCTCGCCCCAGCTCTAACTCTTTATATTGATGATGTCAGCAACCGAATCAACGGTGGAATCTGATTGGACCCACTCCGCAAGAAGATCGGGTCAGTGACCGGTCCGATTTTTAAAACCTTGCTTTAAAGATGATACTCTTACAGAGCTCAAGTCAAGCATTAAGGCTAGTGGGGTACCTCTCGGTGGATTTCCCAACCATACCTTTTGTGTGCTCTCAAACAGAGCTTGATTGGCCAAACTATAGGCCCCACCATTCCCTTCTCGATTAGATTTTGCTTGATCAATCAGTTGTCACCACGATACAACGCTTCTCCTCCTCATCCTGCAGCGCCCGAATAATATTAATTTGCATCCTATCTCATTGGCCCATATGATAGTTTGTAAGCCGCAAGTGCTTCTGCTTCATCTGGAGAATACTTCCTTCTATAACACCCTTTGAATTTCTTATCACTGCTCTAAAACCAGCACTTTCCTTTAGTTAAAAAATAGCACCACCAAAATTGATTTTTAAGATGTCCCTCTAGTAGAGGTGGGGTGTAAACGAGCCGAGCTTGGGCATGGCTCATCTCGAGCTCAAAATTTTGAATTCAAGCTGAGCTCAGCTCGACTCGTTTATAGCTCGTATTCTCTTGGCACGAGCAGTTAAGAAGATTGGAGCTCGGCTCGAGCTCGAGTGAAAGTTCAACCCAGGCTGGAGCTCGGCTCGTTAGAAATTTTTATGGAATGTGATTTAAATAAAAAATATTATATATATATATATATATATATATATATATATATAATAACGAACCGAGCTCGAACGGGCTTGCGAGCCAAGTTCGCGAGCTTATTCGAGCCAAGTTTAAATGAGGCAAGCCGAGTGAATATCATTGGACTCGAGCTGGGCTCATAATGGGATGAGCCCGAGCTGAGCTCAGCCCAAAGCCGGGCCGAGTCAAGCTGAGCCGAGCCGGATTAGCTTGCAAGCTGGCTCGGCCCGCTTACACCCTTAAGTGGAGGGGACCACACACATTATGTGTCGTATTACAGGGAAAGACTGCCATGAAGGATGTCATAAACCAGACAGAATTCCCAATAGTTGATCACATATCTTATGTTGTCTATTTTATACATGGCAACCCTCGATTTGCTTTCCTTCAACTTATCTCTAATTCGAGCTTTTCTTGAATCCTAATCATTCCCTAATGTGGTACATTTTAGACTGATCTGTAATAGTTTCACTGCTTATTAGCATCCTAATCTCTCAAGTCTCATCTCATGTACAGAACAACCGTATTGATATTTAATCAATACTTGTCAGCTGTAGACACCGGCTGTAATAATCCTTTCTCTGCACATTACCATGAAAAAGAAATGAGACAATCAAAGATGCAGGTATCACATTTAAGAATTCTATCTAAACAAAACACTAAAGAAAAAAAATTAAGTAAACAAAAGAAAGCGATTAAAACTATAAAAAATCACTAAATGAATTCAGCATCATATGGATTACACTTACATCATTGATCTATTGACAACAAAGCAGCAATTGTATCTTGAATAGCAAAAATATCCAGTTCCAACCAGGCAAGACATGTAATGTGCATACATCCACCATTTACAGAAAGAATTATATTCGAACAGCCATGATTTATCAACCAATCTTGGAAAATGTAAAAAACTTCCAGAGTAACTGCACTAATTCTGCGAGATATTGGTGAGATCTGGCCGAAATAGAGAAAAAGATTGCAATCACTAAGATCTCGAACCCTACTATGCAAGAAACAGAAACGAATATTATGTAAAGAAGGCAAGGTTGGTGTGGCTTTACAGTTTCGTAATAAAATGTCGAGGGAGTATGCCATGTCTGATGTGATCACCTATAATCACCTTATGGGTGGCCTTTGCAAGATGGGGTATCTAGACAAGGCCCATTGCCTTTTGCTAGAAATGTTAGAAATGGGTCCATCCCCAAATTGTGTAACATACAATTCTCTCTTGAGTGGGTATTGCCAAAATGGCAATGTTGATGAAGCCTTTCTTCTGCTTAACACAATGATTGATAAACAGATCAGACCTGACAGAGTAACGTGGAACATATTTATCAACCACTTCTGTAATAACGGTTTGCTGGAGAAGGCCAAGCACCTTATTGCAAATATTTTGGAAGACGATAGGCCTATTGATTTAATCACTTCTACAATTCTGCTCCATGGATAGTTCAAGCATGCAGATATTATTGAGACTGTGAACTATTGGAATGATATATCTCAGAACAGCATTCGATTAGGTATTACTGCCTATAATGTCCTCATAAATGCATTCTGTTCATCTAATATGAAACTTGCATGCATATTGTTGTTTGAGTAGAATGTATAAAGAGGATTTCCTTCCAGACTTGGTAACTTATAATACTCTGATTAGTGGATTTCTTAAAGTTGGTAATTTGGCTGAGGCTTATTGCATTTTTTGCCAAATGTCCTCTGAAGGGGTATTCCCTGATCAAAACTCCTACAAGATGGCTATTAAAGGCCTTTGTATGCAAGGCGACAATGTCAAGGCTAATGAACTTTTTAACAAGATGTTGGAGGCATCACTCTTCCTGATCCTGTTGAAATTTGACTTGAAATTAAACAAATTAGTTAAGAAATGCAGCGATCGATCGGTAAAATAATGTGATCGATTGTGTAACGATCGACCGTGATAAACCGATTGTTCGTAGTTACTGTGATTTTCTGCAATTTGGTTTTCGCATTAGCCCGATCGATCGGTTTGAAAACGATCGATCGTAGTTACTGGAATTTTAGAATTTGTGTAACGCGATATAACGATCGATTGTAATTTCAGGCTAAATAAGGCGATCGATCGCAAAGCGACCGATCGGCTTATAACACGATCGATCGGCTAAGCGGTTACAACGAATAAATGGTCGTTTCTCTGCAGAAAATTGTGTCTCTTCTTCCAGAAAAAGACCAACAACGTCCTTCTATATATAGAGAACGATTTTTCACAGAAAAGGGTTACAGAAAATAAGGAAAAACTTGTTCATCTTCTCCTTTAATTCATCATCCATCATTGAGCAATAGAGTCTCCTCTGATCGAAATCCAGTCAGTTTGATTTAAAGTGCAACTTTAAACTGACAGTGTGGTCCGTTGTATCTCGGGAACGGAATGCTATTATTCTCCTGTGCACGGAGGGCAGCGTATCTGTTTCAAGGACAACACATAGTGTGCCTCGAACCTGGTTCTAATTCTTATACTCTTTCTAGTATTTCATATGTATGTTTGTCAATTATATGTGCATAATTTGGTAGTATTTTTGCCCTCTTTTATGTGACAATCCCAACAATCTTGAAACAGATAATTCTTGTTCTTGTTGATTGAATACTACTGCAATTATGGGTGTTGACAAATCATTGAAACCTGAGAAATTTGATGGCAAGAATTTCATGCGATGACAAACAAAGATGAAATATTGGTTGACTCAGTTGAATATATTCTATGTGGTTTCTGATGCTATTGTGGATAAAACTGTGTCTTCAGAGTCTGACAAAACTGCTAGTTTGTCTAATGGTGGAACAACCAAGCCTGTTGATAGTGATAAATTTAAACAAGATGATGAACTATGCCATGGACAAATTTTGAGTGTCTTGAGCAATGAATTATATGATTTGCATGTGAATACTAAATCTGTTAAAGAACTATGGGATACCCTTAATAAGAAATTTGGAAAGGAGCATGAAGGGGAAGAAAAATATGTCGTAGGCGAGGATTTTGACTACAAGATGGTCGATAACAAATCTGTTAGAGACCAGGTTGTTGAGATACAGAATTTGGTAGCTAAGATCATTGGAAAAGGCATTCCCATTGACGAGAGGCTCCAAGTTCCGGCGCTTATAGACAAGCTACCACCTTTATGGCAGGATTTCCAAGTTAACTTGAAGCACAAAAGGGACGCAATGTTCGTTGATGATCTTATGGTGGCCATACAAATTGAAGAAAAGCATAGAGGTAAGATGAAAATCTTACAAGGCTCATCTTCTGGGGTCAAAGATAGTGTTCAAGCAAATATTGTGGAAGGGAAACCAAAGTTTCGTGGCAATAAGAAGAACAACAAGAAGTTTAAGAATCGTTCATTCAAACCTGGTTCTAATATCCAGAAGGACAAGAAGTCGAAGGTTTGCTGGGTCTCTGAGAAACCTGGACATTTTGCAAACATGTGCAAAGAGAAGAAAGGCCAGGACCATAGTTATGGTGGAGCTCTATCTTCTGCTTAGGCTAACATGGTTATTTCAGATGACAGGTTAGTATTAACTATTTCTGAAATTAACTTGGCATGTGAATCTACTGATTGGTGGGTTGATACAGGGGCTACTGTTCACCTCGGTGTTGATGTTTCTTCTTTTTCTTTCTATCAGGAAGTAAAGGATAGGACAGTGACGATGGGGAACTCCTCTGAGGCTAAAGTTTATGCAGTTGGAAATGTGGATATCCGATTTACATCGAGGAACACGTTGACTCTTCGTAATGTGTTGCATGTGCCTAGTGTGAGGAAGAACCTAGTTAGTGAAGTACTTCTTAGTCGAGAAGGATATAAATTAGTGTTTGAGTCAAATAAAGTTGTGATAACTAGACATGGTATTTTTATTGGCAAAGGCTATGTGTGTGATGGCCTCTTTAAACTAAATTTAGTTTCTTGTAATAACTCTTTATTTCAAGTAGATGACTCTTTGGTTTATCATGTTGATTCTTTTGATGTGTGGCATATGAGGCTTGAAAATATGAATTCAAACACTATTAAAAGAATGATGAATCTTGATTTGATTCCGAAACTGCATGATGTAACTAGTGATAAATGTGAAATATGTGTTCAAGCAAAACAACCTAGAAAACCTTATAGGTCTATTGATAGGTCTACATGTTTGCTTGAATTAGTTCATTCGGCCGATATATGTGAGTTGAATGGATTAATTACTAGGGGTGGTATGAGATATTTCATTACTTTTATTGATGATTACTCTAAGTTTTTTTTGTCATGTGTACTTGTTAAATTCTAAAGATGAGGCTTTTGAGAAATTTAAGATCTATAAGATGGAGGTTGAGAATCAAACGGAGAGGCGGGTTAAAAGACTTAGGTCAGATCGTGGTGGGGAGTATTGTTCTCTTGAATTTTACAAGTTTTGTGAAGATCAAGGAATAATACATAAGAGCATAGCGCCTTACTCTCCTCAATCTTATGGTGTGGCAGAAAGAAAGAATAGAACGTTCATTGATATGATTAATTCTATGCTTTCGTCTTCGGGTCTACCGAAAAATTTATGGGGAGAAGCAATTCTTTCTGCTTGTATGATCTTAAACCGTGTACCTCATAAAGGACAAAATACAACCCCTTATGAATTAATGAAAGGAAGAAAACCGAGCTTGAAGTTCATTAAGGTTTGGAGATGTCTTGCCAAGTTGAAAATCCCAAACGTGAAAATGGATAAGATTGGTTCAAAAATATATGATGCGGTGTTCATTGGTTATGCACAAAATAGTAGAGCATATCAGTTTTTAGTAATTGGGTCTGATCGACAGGATTATGCACTTAATACTATTAAAGAATCCGATGATGCAATATTCTTTGAGAATGTATTTCCTATGAAGGAAAAGAGTAAAGTTGTAGTGCACAAAGAAGATGGCTTATCATCTTCTATTCCAAGAATTGAAGATTCGGATACTAATATAGAGGTTAGGAGATCTAAGAGAACCAGAATAGATAAGAATTATGGAGATGACTTTTATACTTACATGGGGGAAAATGAGGATCCTTTAACTTTTAGTGAGGCTATGTCATCTAGTGAATCTCCTTTATGGAAGGAGGCGGTACAGAGTGAGATGGATTCAATCCTTGCACATGGGATGTGGGTTCTAACGAATCTACCTCCAGGGTTTAAACCAATTGGGTACAAATGGATTTTTAAAAGAAAATATTATCCTGATGGATCCATTGAAAAGTACAAAGCTAGATTAGTGGCTAAATGATATAGTCAAAAGGAAGGTCAAGATTTCTTTGACACTTATTCTCCTGTGACCATGATAACTATAATTAGAGGGCTTATTGCATTGGCAGCTCATTATAACCTCGAGATCCATCAATTGGATGTCAAAACAGCATTTTTAAATGGTGAATTGGAGGAGGAAATATATATGGAACAGCCTGAAGGTTTTGTAGTTTCTGGTCAAGAAAGAAAAGTATGTAAGTTAGTGAAATCTCTCTATGGGTTAAAACAGGCTCCTAAACAATGACATCAAAAGTTTGATGATGTACTTCTTTCAAATAATTTTATTGTGTGTACTTCTGATAAATGCTTATATTGAAAGTCCTTTGATTGTTCATTTGTAATGTTATGTTTGTATGTTGATGACATTTTGTTGTTTGGTGATAATGTAGATCATATCAATAAGGTTAAAGGTTTTCTTAACGAGAATTTTGATATGAAAGACTTGGGTCTTGCCAAAGTCATACTGGGCTTAAAGACTGATAGGACTTCTAATGGAATAGTTATGAGTCAATCACACTATGTGGAGAAGATTCCAAAGAAGTATGGTTACTTCGATAGAAAACCTGTCAGTACGGTGTATGATTCAAGTGTAAGACTAAAGAAAAATCTTGGGGAAAGTGTGTCACAACTTAGATATTCACAGCTGATAGGAAGTTTGAGTTATTTGGCAAACTGCAGTAGACCAGATATTTCCTATGCTGTGGGAAGACTAAGTAGATACACTAAGAGCCCTAATAAATCTCATTGGATTGCCATTGAGAGAGTGTTCAGATATCTGAAGGGAAGTGTAAATTTTGGTTTACATTATTCCGGGTTCCCTGCTGTATTAGAAGGGTACAGTGATGCTAATTGGGTATCAGATTCTGATGAAACAAAGGCCACGAGTGGTTATGTATTTACACTTGGTGGTGGGGCAGTTGCATGGAAATCTTCCAAGCAAACTCTGATAAACAAGATCTACTATGGATGCTGAGTTAGTAGCTCTTGATAAAACTGGAGGAATGGCGGAATGGCTTAGGGATCTATTAATAAATATACCCTGGTTAAATAAGCCAATTCCTGGAATTTTGATTCACTGTGATAGCCAATCAGCTCTTGATAAGGTTAAAAGTAAGAATCATAATAAGATGTCATCCAGGCATATTGAACTAAGGTATAAAATCTTGCGCAAGTTGACTACATCGGGAGTCATTACCTTAAGTTTTATATGATCAGTGGATAATTTGGCTGATTCGTTTACGAAAGGATTGTCGGCAGGACAAGTCCTTAACTCATCTAGGGGAATGGGGCTGAAAGTCTATGATTTAAATCATCGTTAATAGCAACTCAATCTCTCTGAGTAGAGATCCCACGACAAACATTCAATGGGTAACAACAAGCTAATGCGTGACTTGGAGAGCACTATTATAATAAATTGTATGTTCATTCCCGTGTGATGATGAGAATGCTCTACTGCATATGAAACAGGTTGACGAAAGTCTTAATGAGGTCAAGGCTTAAAAGCAGGGTATTGTTATGCAGATTACCCTTGGAGACTGTCACCTATATGAGTGTCACTGAGGTCGCAGTTAAGGAGAACGAGGGCTTGTTATCTAAAGTGCAATTCATGAAAAGATACAAGGCGCATGGCCATAAAGTGCTACCCCAAATGATCTCGAAAAGGGAGTTATTCTAACTGTTAGGTTTGTCAAAGCTCTTGCTCTAAGGTTCAAGTTCAAGACTTAGTTCACTTCGAACTTGTGAGAGTGGCGGCCTACCAAACTAGGTGTAGGTTCAAACACACAAGGTACCTATCGCCGAAAACTGAGTACTATTGCTCAATATCTCATTCATGTGTCGTATGCATTTTAGTGTGTAGGCTGGTTTAATATCAAGTCATGGTGGGGATTGTCGAAATTTGACTTGAAATTAAACAAATTAGTTAAGAAATTCAGCGATCGATCGGCAAAATAATGCGATCGATCGTGTAACGATCGACCGTGATAAACCGATCGTTTGTAGTTACTGTGATTTTCTGCAATTTGGTTTTTGCATTGGCCTGATCGATCGGTTTGAAAATGATCGATCATAGTTACTGGAATTTTAGGATTTGTGTACCGCGATATAACGATCGATCGTAATTTCAGGCTAAATAAAGCGATCGATCGCGAAGCGACCGATCGGCTTATAACACGATCGATTGTAAGCGGTTACAGCAAGTAAATGGCCGTTTCTCTGCGAAAAATTGCGTCTCTTCTTCCAGAAAAGGACCAATAGCGTCCTTCTATATATAGAGAACGATTTTTCACAGAAAAGGGTTACAGAAAACAAGGAAAAACTTGTTCATCTTCTCCTTTAATTCATCATCCATCATTGAGCAATAGAGTCTCCTCTGATCGAAATCCAGTCAGTTTGATTTGAAGTGCAACTTTAAACTGACGGTGTGGTTCGTTGTATCTCAGGAACGGAATGCTATTATTCGCCTGTGCACAGAGGGCGGCATATCTGTTTTAAGGACAACGCATAGCGTGCCTCGAACCTGGTTCTAATTCTTATACTCTTTCTAGTATTTCATATGTATGTTTGTCAATTGTATGTGCATAATTTGGTAGTATTTTTGCCCTCTTTTATGTGACAATCCCAACAGATCCTGTTGTCTGGAACTTGTGGATAGATGCATTTGGAAGATGTTGGGACTTAAGCTATGCTTTCTGGTTGCGAGATAAGATGGTATTGTCGGGAGTAGGGCCGAACATCTTTACATATAATGCTCTAATACATGGGTGTATTAAGCAAAGAAATCTTAGATCAGTCTTTTCATTAAAGAATGAGATGCTGTTGAAAGGTCTTTTCCCTGATATTGTCACCTATAACATTCTAATATATGGTGTATGTTCTGTTGGCAATATTGGTTTTGCTTTTAAATTGCTTGATGAGATGCAGAGTAGAGGCCACATACCTGATACATTTACGCACACTCTTTTGATTCAAGGTCTGTGCATGAAGCGCAGAATAAAGGAAGCTCATTCAAGATTTGTTTGGATGAAAAGACATGGTTTGGCAGTGTAGACCATGTAGCGTACATAATACTTATAAAAAATTACTGCAAAAAAGGAGACGTGGTAAAAGCATTTGAACTCTATGAAGAAATGGTTGGAAAGGGATTTTTAACTAAATGCTGTCAGTATCTTCTGCTTCTAGAAGCATTGAGAAAGAAAGGATTTCGTTTAATTCAAATGAGCAGTATGAGTGATTCTCTTTTGACAGAGTAGAAGATTTTCCATCCTCTTGGTCTTTTTAACTGGATGACAATTCTGACCAGGTCCAAGTATGCCAGGCCTCAAACAAACAAGACCTTAAGGAGCAAATATTACATTGCAGGTCAGGGATGCTGAATTCTAAAAGTCATCAAATTTACCACATTAGGGAACACCGTACAGTTTCATGGGTAATCATGATACATGTCTATTTTAGTGAATCATAATTTCGGGCCTGCCATTTTTGTAAAAGAGACAACACATATCCATGTTAGGAAAGAATGACATAAATGAAGGAAATGATTTGATTTCCCAATTCTTTCCTAAATTGAACTAATGAAAGATGATATTAAAATATGACCTCATCCCTGATAATTCTAGTTATTATCTAGACTGTTTATATCGAAACAGAAGTAAGAAGGAGATTGCCTGAGCTTCGCCAGCTGTCCTTGTGATAAGAATCTTTCCTAATTCTCTCGATAAATATCTTTCTCAAAACATCATCCCATCTTATTTCACGTGGTAGCAGGGCTAGACATGGGAAGGTTTTCCGGTAAATCACAAAGGACGATATAAGTATCCATAATGGATTTTTGATTTTTTCAAATAAATACCCATAGTTGATTAGTCACTAACTGCAACTCGAAGGGAAGATAAATAGGATGAAGATCAAGAAGATAGAACTTTTTTTGCTATGTCCAGAATTCATATCCATTGCCCTAATATAATTTCTTTACAACTCAGTTTATACATTTCAGCTTTCACTTCCTTCTTTTTCTCTTCTGGGCCTCTGGCATGTGTGTTGTGCATACATCGTGATAGCAGTCAAGGAAAGGAGCGAAGTGACAGTCAATGTCAAGAAAGAGAACTTGACACGGCTCCATGTATCAAGCCCATGATGGTACAGTTGGTTCCTACCATGGTATATAGGTTTAACATGGTAGAAAGGAAAGCATTTCATATTCTCCTCCGTGACATCCGCAAGCTAGCCTCCACAATAAGAACCATCGATCATTAGAATTGACGGCACACATGGACGTATTGTGCGCTCCTGCAAAATATTATTTTTTGGCTGGGGCGCGCACAGTACTGTCGTGTGCATCGGCAATTCTGATGATCGGCAGCTCCCATTTGAAGGCGAATGTGATGGAAGGGATAAAAAATGCTTCGGACCGGGTGGTCATTTTATGGTACCATGTTAGGCCTCTCTGTACCATGGTGGACTTTTATCATGGAGCCCGGTCAGGAAACCTTTTACTTCACTTGAGTATAACGAAGTCATCAACCCAAATAACATTTATCATGATACACTCCTATACAGCTTAATCACAACACTAGATAGCTGAGTAGGCCAGGGATAGTTAGACATGTGAAGGTTTCCCGGTGGAACAGAAAGGACAATATCGGTGCCCAGTTATATATAACGTGGGTTGTGAATGAGGCACGCCCAATTCATATGCGATTATCTTCCATATATTCTTTATTATTGTATTTCGAAATCTTGCTTAATTGGTATGTGCCTTGCGTATTTGGTAGAAAAATGCTTTATTTGGTATATGAGTAGCTGTCACACTGAACCAAATTTACTACATCGTATTAGATGTGGCAATGTACGTATCAACCTATGACAATGCAACGACTTGTTCTTTTTGTTCTATGATGTTTACAGGCAACAAAATCAAGTGGCGGATTGCTTAGCTAACGTGGGGGTTAATAATTATTCTAGACAGAGCTAGGCAATTATTTCCTCGAGTTGTGAGAGTGTAAATATTGTTTTGTATTTGTATCAAAAAAAATCTTGAAGAAAATTGCTAGACTTAAGATCATTGCAAAAATCAACTGCATAATGCACTATATACATCTCCACTGTGACTTTATAAGGTGGGCCCCTTACTAAAATTTAAGTCAAATACAAAAACGTCTCCTAACTGAAGCCAGGACAATCAAACCCGAGGCCTAAAAAATTAGACTATTAATATGGAACAAAAGGATATATAATTTTTTATTGTGAGGGAAAGGGAATCGTGTTACGTGTTACAAAAGACTGCCACGACGGTTATTCCGAATCAATCTCATCATTACCTTCCTATTAAATCCTCTCCTTGTTGCAAGGTCATGAGACGAATGTTAGCCGTCAATTATGATGATTCTTAATATAATTAACTAAATGCTGTCAGTATCTTCTGCTGTGGCGGTGGCGACGAATTCTACTGCAACGACTACAAGCATGGCGCACTTGCCGCAAACGGTGGTGCTGTGCGAGCTGCGGCATGAGGCGTTCGAGGCCTGCATGCAGTCGGGGCCGACAGAGAGTGGACTCATCTCCAAGTGGCGGCCCAAGGAGAAACAAGAGTAAAATGCAGAAATAGGATAAAACGCAATTCTAATGATTGAATATTCACAATTTCGATTGTATATCTCTGATGGGACTGATTTAAGCTTTATGTTAAAGTACACGAAGTGAGCTTTTCAACGCCACTGACTGTTCGCAATTCGAAGTTCTGAGCAAAAAGTTATGATCATTTGAAATATAGCACGCAAAAGAGACACAATTAAAGAGAATAACCGTCAAGATGAGAGTGGATGGATGAGATCGATACAACGGGTTTTTGTTTAATACAGCGGGTACGTGGATAATGCTGCGGCGGTGGCGACGAATTCAACTGCAACGACTACAAGCATGGCGCATTTGCCGCAGACGGTGGTGCTGTGCGAGCTGCGGCATAAGGCGTTCGAGGCCTGCATGCAGTCGGGGCCGGCAGAGTGTGGACTCATCTCCAAGTGGCGGCCCAAGGAGAAGGTATGTGCTCTTTTCCTTTTTCAGTTTTATGTGGGTCAGTTGAAGAATTGCATTAAAATGAAGGATTTTGATGGAGGCAGGTTGATTCACGTTCATTTGGTGAAGTTGGGTCTTGAAAGAGATTGCTTAACATTGAATGTTTTGTTGGATATGTATGTGAAATTGGGCTGTATGGATGATGGTGTCCAGCTGTTCGATGAAATGCATGAGAGGGATCTAATGTCTTGGTGCACGTTGATATCGGGTTTTGTTAGCCATGGTTTACATCTGTAGGCACTATGTTGCTTGGCTGATGATGATCCATCTTTCTTCTACCATCTTAATGTTCAACGATCGATCTGTTTGTTCTCGAAAGTACGAAGAGAATCGATTTGGTGGAGCAGCTGATGAGGCCGGTGGTAGTCAAAAGAGACCAAACACACGACAAATCTCCTCTCTCTCTCTCTGTGGAACAAGTCCAGCAGCAGGCAGCCCGCGATCTCACCACCATACTCTCCTTCTCTCTCTCTCTGATTATATTTTCCATGTTGAGCTTCTTGTTGCCTGATTGCCGATCTGGATTGTTCTTAAATCTGCTTATTTTGTGGGTTTTGGGGGGGGAAGATAGAGTCTTGGCGAGGAATTCCTAGGTTTTTATTTAAGATTGATTTTCTGGTTTGTGGTGGAAAAAGATCGCATTTTTTTTGGGGTTTTAGGTGTTTCTTGATTTTTTGCTTGTATTTGTTTTGAAGTTTGCTCTTTGATTTATGCGATTGGGGGATCTTTTTTTAATGTGAATTGGGTGTTTTGGATTTGTGCATGCACTTGGGCGGGTTGAAATCTAGATGCTTCTGTTTTTGTTATTCAAAATTTATGGAGAATCTTGTCTAGGTCATACTATTCTGTTCGTTTGCGATTAATTCATCTTGATTGATATCTGTAGGAGTATTTTGCATGTGCATTTTGGATCATTTACATTTAATTATCTGATTTATGTTTTATACTTAGGCAAAATATTTTTCTAGGTCATATTAGGGCAGTTTTACGTAATTAAATTATGTTGGCTGATATATGCACCAGTATGTTGTGTACGCATTTAGATCATTTACTGGTTTTTATCATTCAATCGACTTTTTTATCTTGTTTTTGAATATACGGAGAAACTTGTCTGGTGTTAGTATTTTTTCTTTTGTGGCTAATTAATGTTAGATTGATATGGGCGAATTATATTGAGTTCACATTTGTATCGTTTAGTGGCTTTTTTTGTCTTCTTTTCTCCTTGTTGATAGCTCGAAAGAGAAACCCACTATTGGGTATGTTCCTTTCGCCTCTACATGTTATCATTCTACTGCTTTATGGTTTGTGGTGTTTCATTTCTTTCTTGCCTGACGTATGCATCTATTCTCATTTTCGATGTGGTGTTATCTAGTTCTCTTCATCTGCCGATCGTGCATCTGATTGTGATATTTGTAATGGAACAGTTCTATTTTATTACTTCATATTTTCGTGTTTTCCTTTACTATTGCGTTTGGAAGTTTTGCTTATCACTCCATTTGTTGATACGGATACCAAAAATAATGATCGGACAAAAGTCTTTAAGTATTGTAGAGTAAAATGGAGCAAATGTAGAACACCTGGTCCTTCAGGGTCACAAGGGTTACCATGGAAAAAAAGTAATTGTATATATATTGTGATTGGTTTAGTGGGGGGTGATTAGTCTAGTACCTTCGTAGTTATCTTTGATGACTAATTGAATGGCTCCAAGATTAAGAAACAGTTATCTTGAATGCGCTGATTATCTGTATGTATAAATTAACTGGAAATGATGTTCCTCCATTGCTGCATCATGAATGCTTTATTTGTTTAATTGGATGAACTAAGCCATTATCTTTGCCTCTCTAAATCTATAGAAACAGTTGGTCACTATCTATTTATAAGGATTTTTCACTCACATAATTACATTTTTATTCTCTTCATGTGTCATGGATTTCAAGGCTTGTTTGCTTGGCCTTTGTGTGTACTTGTTGTGTAAGAGCTTATTAAATTGCTTGGATTATGTTTGAAGATAATAGAGATTTGATGAGGCTGGTGTCATGTCCCACCTTTCTTGTAAGAACTTTTGATTGAATCTGTTGAGAAGATGATCTCTTTTTTTTGGTAAACATCTCTCTCTCTCTCTTTCTCTCTCTCTCTCTATCTGGTTAGTTCGACCATTATCTGCTTTCCTTTATCTGGTTAGAAGATTATTACCAATTTCTAAATGTCAATTTCTTTTTGCCAATAAAAGATTATATCAACTTGATAAGTAATGTTTTAAAATTTTCGGTATTTCTTATTGTGCATTATGTTCTTGTTTAGGGTGAGATATAAGCAAGAAGAGCAGGCATAAGCATCACATTGCACAAACTCATAAAAGAAGAAATGACATGAAGAAACAAAGTAAGTCTATTTTCTATTTTCTGTTTCTCTTTATCTTGGCAAAAATGTTTCCTATTCCTGTATCAGTATGTCTTCATGTGTCATGTTTTTTTGGATAATTTCATGTTCCATATGTTGTCAAATTCAAGATTTATATATTCTTAGAATCATCACTGTAATTCCCCATGCTTGTACTACTTCTAATTCTTTTATCTTGTACTTAACTGTTTTTTTTTTCTCTTTTTCATCTTTTCTTCCAATAATTTTAACCATATCATAACATGCTGTTCGTGATTTGTTTATACTCTGAAATATGCAAACACGCACTGTTAATGAATTTGATTCCTGAGTTGAACACATTTTTATGTTGATTCTAGCAAAAAAAGTTATGACATAGGGTCCATTTGATTAGTCTGAATCTGAATATGAAAAGTCTACTGAAAAGTTTGAAAAGCCATATATCTGAAATTATCCAATCTGAATCTGAATCTGAAAAATCAGATTCAGATGAAACAAATGAAACTTATTTCAGATTCAGATTCAGACCAATCAAATAGACCCTGTCAAGGTAGCAGAGTCAAACGAAAACTGAACTTTGAGCTTTGCTCAACCAGCAGAGTTTCCAGAAATGAGTCAAGTTGAGCTGAGTCATGTGGTTCAGCCGGCAAGCTGGCTTAGCTCTTATTAGCCTTAACTAGCAGTAAAGGCCTAGTTTTCTTCTAGTGTTCAATACATAGAGCCAACAAAACCTCTGACATGCCTCATGTCTTGTTGCAAAAGAAAATGAGGAATTGAGCTTTACACAACATTAAATTGGATAAGGATACGATATTACAACTTTTATTGTTCATTGAGATAGCATATAATTGACAACATCTAATACAATATATTTAGCTTAGCAGCTAAAATCTTAACAGTGAAAAGCTTGAAATCAATTTACAGAAGCATTTAGCATTTTTTTTCTAGGAAGATTTACAACAAAGGAAGATTTAAGCTACTAGAAAAACCAACAAACAATTCTTGATAATTAAATAAATTTATCCCAAGCTATGCCTTGCATCACCTTCTAGTAATACAGAAGATTTTTCTATACTCATGCAACTGGACTTTCCTTGCTTTTCTTGAACAAGGAGTAAGCGTCACTGTAGATTGCAATCACACTTGAGGATACAGCAAGAATAATCATGAAAACCGATAAGATCTTGTCTTTCTTTGTTGCAATCCCATGAACATCTCTGAAATTTAACATACAAAGAGGTGCACATATGTTAGTTGTGAAGAGCCGGTTATAGTTATTAATTCTCTAGTCTTCTATCATAAACATAGACAATTATGCTATGCTGAAACCTACACATTGCTCTCTGTCTTTGGTTATAGGTTCAGAAAAAAATATGTTTTCACTAACTTATGCATTCGAGCTGTAAGAATTACCCTGATTTTAGAGCTATCATATCATCATCTAAATCCATATGCTATGTCTACAATAACTCATTGCAAAGCAACAATAAAAAACATTATTCCAAGTTTACTCTGATGGAGATAATAAACAATGATAGAAAGGAGAATTATGTTCTTGTATGAGTAAGGAGGTTGTAGCATCTATGCTTTGGTGGATTGCAATTTTTATGTAGTACTCTTCGGCATAGAATGCTACTTCTCTAGACCATTTTTTCAAGATTTATCTTCTCTATTATAATAATTTCATCCCTTAACTTGTATCAAAGCATAGGTTCAATGGCTCAAACTGTGAGGGCACAAATACAGTTGTGGCGATCCAGCATTTTTTCTTGTTGAGATTTAAGTCTTGGTTTCTTTCTGGTCAAATGGGGTTTTAATGAGGATCATAATGAACGAGCAAATGACTTTCTTATTAGAAGGATTGAATTGAAATTCTTAAATACGAAGTAGCTGCCACTTAAATCAGGAAGCAAGAAAATTTCCTACTCAAATTCAGATTCTTTTGTTTTCATGTATATCAGTTTTTATTTTGTTGAAACTCATGAAAAACTACTCAATTCAGTCACACCCAGAACATGAAAGAGAAGGATCCTCACCTGAGGGTAATGGCTGCTGGGAAAATGAAGCCAATGCTGACAGCTGCTGTTGCTCCAGTGAACTGGAAGACATCCCAGATGCTAGGTATGAAGTTAGCAGCCAAGAAAATTAAAGCAATAAGCCCAATGCTGATCAGTGCAAATCGCATGTTGTCCAAAGTCAATGGCTTTGCAGAAGGAAAGAGAAGGTCATCCAAGTTGAGCCGAAGAGCAAAGAATATGATGGGGAAGACAAGCATGAGATGAAGTACATAGCTGATTCGGACGACATCATTAAACACAGAACCATATGGAATGCCAAGATTGGCAAGTACATCATCCAAGGTTGATTCACCAAAGAGAAGAAAGCCAAAGAAACTTGCAGTTACAGACATAATTGAGCAAAGTCCAAGTGACGTTTGCACAATAGATTGTATTTGGGATGAGTCTTCAAGTTCATTCTCAATGATATGAACTGCACAAATACAATAATAGTTAGAAAGTTTGATTCAACTATGACAAACAAAATAATTCACGTAATAATTATTCGCTAACACTGGGGAGAATAATGCATAAATATACAGAAAATAAAGGATCTCCCTCTAGCATACCATTGAAATGACAAATATAAGTTGTGACCAGGACAGGGACAACTGTGAAGAGCTTCCAGACAGAAGCAAGACCAATAAAGCTGGGAAGCCATATAGGCATTAGAATGCTACCATTTATCAGCTTTATGATTGTTATACCGGCAGTGATGGCCACAAATACTACTACCAATGCAACAGATAATGCAGATGTGTAACTTAATGAATCTGTGAGGAAAAGCATAATGAAATAATTAGCCTCAAATGTACCTAAATAAAGAAACATTTCAGCGTTTGATATTTGACAGAAATCTAGCATGTGATCACTTTGGCTTCCAAAGCATATAAAAACTCTATTGGTCAATAGTATAAATATCAAAATTCTAAGTTGATAGAATCTGCTCATATTAAAGACTTTCAAAGATGTGCTAAACCAATTTCTTTTCATTGAACTTCTCTACGGTAACAATATAATCAATAAAATACCAACTCAGCAATGCGCTTAAAACTGACCAGTGGAGCAATTACAGCCACAATGATGACAACCAGGATGATAAAACACACAGAAAAAATCACGAGCAATGTACAAAAAAAATGGCAATTGCTTCACAACTACTCCCTCCATACTGTTTTAGATGTTCCATCTGGAAAAGAGGACAGTCCCGTTTTAGATGCTCCATATGATCAATTTAAAGTTTAAAAGTTGGGGTTTCAACCATCCAACAAACATAAACATTTTTTTATAATGGAGCTATTAAAACAGGACACAGGGAGTATCACCCAACAATCAAAGGGCATGCCAACCAGAAGCCATTCCCGCCTTTCAGTAAGGGACGATTTCCAGTGCAAAAAATGTCATTTTTTCAGCAAAATCAGAGAATGGAAAAGCAAAAACGACTGACTCAAGAGGAAACTCACCTCGTCCATGGATCCGGTGCCGTAAAAAGCAGCAATGGTGGCGTCGAGCAGGGGCACATCAATGGGCTGACTCAAGTCCCTCAGCTTCTCATCCATGGCGGCAGTGCAAATAAGGTTCTTTTTCTCTCTGTTGCCTCGGCGTCGACGCAAAGCGCGCTGCAAAGTGCGAGGAGAAGCCCCCGAACCTGTACTGCCTGGCCAGTCCACCGGCGCCGTGGCAGACCGGCAGCGCACCGAACCAGAAGCCCACCAGGTTCATCACCCCAACGCTCACCGACACCGCCGTTGCTGATACCTCCCTCTCCGGGAAGAGGATCGGGCGATCGAGCGTTCTTTTCAGAATAAAATAAGACCCATTCTGGGGTCTGATTTTTTTAGCCACATTTTGTAAACCGGCTGAAATCAATCACTTAATTAGTGCGTGAAACAAATGCGCTGATAAGCCATCTTATGGCGGGCTTATCAGCCACTTATTCATTTCAGCACTTAATCAGACCAATCAAATGGGCCCATAGTAGTATTTTAGTACTTAAGGATTAAAAATAGTAGCTCAAGTGTTTTTAGTGGTTCTACAACGGAAGTAGCTAGGTCATGGTCCTTTTATTTTGTTGTCCCTTTCCTCGATGTTTGATACCTCAAGAGCTAGCGTAAGAGTTTCCTAACCAGTGCATGCAGCTTGATTCATTAATGCTGAGTTTTCTTTGAATCCTACCTGAGCTTTCTTGGATGAATGGTTAAACGTGTTAAGTGACTGAAATATCCATCTATCAGCCTCAGCTTCAGCTTCAGGTCAAGCCTACCTGTATTCTTCTCGTCAATGCTGGACAAACAGAATCGATTTGATTTTACCTTGTTTTGGGTTTGGATTTAGAGTTACGTTTAATTCGTTTAATTTTTGTTGTTTTTTTATGTTAACTCTATCCTATAAATGGCTTGTGTCCCTCCCAGGTGCCTTTCTTGCCTCCCAAGAAGCTCTGCCTTGAGCGACCAGTTCCAGCCACATTGACATTGATAGGTAACACCATCTCCTCTCCCCTCCATGTTCTCCTCCTCTTTCCATCCACATGCTTCTTCATTCTCTGTACAAATCACCGTCACAGAAATAGACCTCTTTCCAAGCTCGAGAAAGCAGAGAACTTTGAGCCATCACAAAGATGTTGAGCCATCACATACCATTTATCGTAGTTTTTGTAGTATTTTTTTCGATAAATATGATGCGATGGATCAACATCTTTGCGATATCATTATGAACAGAAAGACCACTAAAAATAATTAAGAATGAAAAAAATGGGCGAAAATGGATAAAGAATGAGAGAGATATGCATCATTGAAGTTATCACCCTTTTAAAATGGGACAGATTTGTTTTAGTGGGACAAATTTCAATGCAATAATAGAACCTCAGAGGGAAAATGTTCAGATTGCCGATTGTGGAGAAGACCACACACATTATGTGTCGTGTTACAACGAAAGACTACCATGACGGTCTTGTTACGCGGTTTGTGTGAATTCCTAATCGTAAATCCCATCATTACATTTTGATTATTTAACATAATTACTACTACTCTCTAGTTACTACTGCTTCTCCTACACTGGAAACGAACGAAGACAGAGACAAAAATTAAGATGGTAGGAAAGTCCACAGATATAAAAGCCATCGTGGAGAGCAGCTCGGATGACGAATTGCATACGGTAGAAAAGAAAACAAGACTGCAAACGGCAAAAGGAGGAGCTGTTGAGGGACCTGGGGAAACTTTGTGACGGGAAGCAACCTGAGAGCTTGGCGAAAGTTGAAACCCGTGATGCTAAAACCCGCGATGCCTAAAGTGATCAGTCTTCATTTCTTTCACATCGGATAACTACCTGTTTTTCATTCACATAGTGTTTTGCAGATTAGATCTAGTTAGAAGCACTTGCATTGCCTTTGGTGTTATGGTGACTAATTTTTCTTAGTCTGAATTACTATTAATATACTGAACTGCTTATGGTGTTAATTTCACACTCCTGTTTGGGACCATGGATGAGGAACACTCATGTTCCATCCTGTCGGCCGTTGAAAAACTTCACCTTTCGCCAGCAAAGATGCTCAGCACATTACCCAGCCTCCCGATGCTTAACTATTTGGAAATTAGAAAGGATGATGATGTCATAGAGGTCCCCCACGATCTAATTAGATTCACTGAGCAGCAAACCCTGAGTTTTGAGAACTGCCCGAATTTGAGGTCCCTTCCAGAGGAAATGAGCTCTTTGAAAAAATTGTGGGATCTGGTAATCAATAGATGTCCCAGATTAAGAGAAAGTTGCAAGATGGGAATGGAGCAGTGGTCCAAGATTGCTCACATCTCTTGCATTAAAATTGATTATAAGATAATTCAAAATCACAAGTGAAGAAGAACTCTGCTTCAAGTAAGTAGCTTCTCATTTTCCTCTTTCCCAACTCTTCCTAAAGCACAGAAGTGACTTTCTCTCTTATGTTTGATTCTAGCAGCACCCTTAGAGCTTTTCCTTTCCTCTCTCAGTTCTAAAGTGGCAAGGATTTGTACTTAAAGATTGCACTTGTTGATACTCCATGAGTTTGATCGACCTCGAGGTCCTTGCCAAGTCCAGCACCCCCCAGCACAGCAAACATGCAGGTATATTGGAAATCAGTTGTTTTACATTTCTGCTGTTAGCTTATTATATCATGTACTTGTTTGGAATCTTGTTGATTGCTATGTTATTTGCAATATCTGTGGTTATTTTTTTGTTCGCTGGATCTCTGCTATTTGTTGGTTTTTGTTACTCATTTGTCTACTCATGATGATGTGATGCAATGTACTTATAATTGGTGATCTGGGTTTTATTTTCTGGTTTGATTTTTTTTTTTGAAATTTTTCTTGTTCTTCGTGATAATAGTTGATATTTATCGTAACATTTTACTTGATTGCTTATTTTTGTTAACTCCCTTTTTTTACATTGGTGTTTTTTTGGCAATTTTCTTGTTTTTATGAATAACAGTCTTATATTTATAGTAGCATTTTACTGTTTGCTTACTTTTGTTTCTCCCTTTGTTTTGAGTTAATTTTATTTTTGGCAACAGTTATTTTGAATTTGTTTATTCTATTAAAAAATGTGCACTGAGTTTTCTAGCAGATTTTTAATTCTTAAAAAAATGATTTTGAGGCCTTAGGTTGGAGCAGTCAGTGTGGATAAATGCTTTTTCATGTTCTGCTTAACGGTTATGACTTAAGGTGTAATGCTTTATTGTGCTTAATTTTTTTATTTCTTTCTGTGTTTCAGACTTTCAGTAGAAAAGATATTGCCCATGGTCAAAAACAGCATTTGCTACTTATGTAACGCAGCAGCTATGGAGGGAAATAGACTTTGGCCAACAAATATACGTTTAATTTATATGTGGTATAGTAACCTTTTTTTTGGGGTGCTATCTTGATATCTGTAACATTGATACTTCTATGGTGAGGTGAAAAACATGTCTCTTAGCTTATTTTGTGCTTTTCTGGGATATATTATTTTCAGAGAATAACTTCTTATTGTACTTGTGCAAAAGCAGATCATACCCCAGTATGTGTGTTCTCGGCATGGTTTAGCAATTGGTGCTGCTGTGGCTCCCATTGTGCGAGTCATCGTTTGGATTTGCTATGCTGCTGCCTATCCTACTAGCAAGGTTAGCTTGTATTGCCATGTTTTTTTTTTGGGAGCGTAATTCAGATCATTGGATGGCATGGCAATCTTTCGATACAACTGTTATTTTATGTGTTTTCAGCTGCTGGATTTTATGTTGGGGAATGGGCATGTAGCTCTTTTCCCTAGAGCTGAATTGAAGTCGCTTGTCAACTTGGATGGAAATGAGGTGATGCTTCACATAGTTACTATCTGTCAATTTCAATGATCAAACTATTTTTAGGTAGTGGATTTTTTTTAACTTTTGTTGCACAGTTACATCAACATACTTGTGTATGTTTACCATAATTCTTAACAGGCTGGCAAAGGTGGAGAATTGACACATGATGAGACAACAGTCATAGCTGGAGCACTTGAGCTAACTGCAAAAACAGCCAAGGATGCAATGACTCCAATATTTGATACTTTTGCAATTGATATTAATGCTAAACTTGACAGGTGTAGCATGACCTCCAAAAATTTTATCTGTTTAGTTTCTTTGATGGATATAATATGTCTATGATGGATATAATAAGGATATAATATGACTGGTTTTGATTGTTACCAGCTTTGTGATGGAAGATGGCTATATTAATATTTCATGTGCAACCATCATGTCATGAAGCCAATCCACATATTTGGAAAGGTGTATGATGAATATGATGATGTCGAATCTCCTTATCATTGTCCCCTCTTTGGAGGGTTGCGTCAGGAAGGGCATCCGGCGTAAAAACTTGCCACTATGTTTCTTTGTATGGATTTTGTACCATTTTGATTCTGATAAGAGTCAAATGTGGTATATAATCCATGCCGCCGATCCCAGATAGCTGGGATAAGGCGTATGATGATGATGATGATGATATAATATGTCTATGAAGTGTAAATTGTAGTTTTTGAATTTTAATCCCTTCTATGTGGTGCTACAGAGACCTGAAGAAGTTAATTTTGGAAAAAAGACATAGCAGAGTCCCAGTTTACTACGAACAACCAACTAATATAATTGGACTGATCTTGGTAATGTTCCTTTTCCAGCACTATAACATTTTTTTTGTGGTGAGTCATTTATTATCTAGTCCTTTTCGGCATTTTGTTAATCGCTTGAATTTGTTTTGAAATGTAGAAGATGGTTCTTCTGTTGTCAATGTAGTAAGTTGTAAAACTTATTGTAGCATTTACCATAAACTTTCTTTAATCTCTTGAAAACTGTTGGATTCTTCTTTGAATTACTTGTTGGGGTTATAGTTTTTATATTTTTATTCTGTCTCATTCATTGTTTCACCTAATATGGGACAGAGGGATTGTCATTTTTGGTAAAAGTACCTCACATCTGCACTAGTCAATTAACGATGAAAACGAGTAATGCCAAATACAATTTAAAATCTGTTGACTTATATTGAAGGTGAAGAATTTACTTTCCATACACCCTGCAAATGAGGTTCCTGTCAAAAGTGTTGCTATTCAAAAATATCTGTAGTGGGTTAAATTTGGCTGAAGGTTCTTTCTTCTTCTTGTTGATGTCATAAGCTGACTTCTTGTTGGTCTTTATTATTGCACAATTGTAATGTCTATTCTTTTTGGCGCCTTCATTAATATTCTAGGGTACAAGTAACTATGCCACTTTATGACATACTAAACAAGTTTCAAAAAGGGCAGTGATATGGCTGCTGTTACAAGGCTAAGTAAACCACCTGATCAATCTACCACCTATATGGAAATCATGGTAAGCTCTGAATTTGCGTTGCAGCACAGAAATACATGATTGTACATAGTTTAAGATTTTGAAGTTACTAGTTTAGCCGTATTACACTCAAAACTGAAAATAGATGTTGT
This sequence comes from Houttuynia cordata, assembly GCA_039654745.1. Lineage (NCBI taxonomy): Eukaryota > Viridiplantae > Streptophyta > Magnoliopsida > Piperales > Saururaceae > Houttuynia > Houttuynia cordata. Next base: position 2,096,926 of record CM077512.1, read on the forward strand.
TTATACAGAAGTTAGGTTGGACATTGATGAGGAAAAGCAGCCTACGGAGAAACAAGTGAAAAAGAGAATGGTTCAGAAGTGGAAGAGTTTTCCGACCAATGCACAGAACTCCAATAAAGGTTGTGTAAGAAGCAAAAAGTGGGCACGGGATCTATTAAAAGATGTTGTGCAGATTGATGACAATCCACCCCTGCTAATTCCCGAAAAAGCAGTTGGGATAATTACAATAGATGTCATTGAGGAGCTTTTGCAAGTAACCAAGAAAGGCTATCTGCTGAGTTTTGGGAGTCCCTACTCTCTTTCTACTTTACATTAAATTTTGCTTTCTTCATGCGGGAGGAAATATATGATGAGACAGATTATCACGAGGACTTATAGCACTTCCTATTTTAGGCATGTAAAGGCCTGCCTCCTGCAAAAACAATATATCATTTTGGGGAAATCCAGTGTCACAATATTTCTGTGAACCTGTGATAGATGATGTGAGGATGTTTATATAGATGGAGTTTGAAATGCATCTTTCAAAACTTCTAGATCTGTCAGGTAATTGGTATGCACAGATACATGTTCAGAGTACCACGTGTGTCTTAGTGAGATTTCGATGACCAGGTTGCTAGCTTCCTCTTTATCTAGTGAACGGTGAGCATTTTGTAATTACAGAGTGAGGCGATAGTTGTAGCTTAACTGTTACATAACGCCTGTTTGGTTATGGCTTCTTTGAGTAGAGATTTTAGTTATGAAATGATGTGTGTTTGGTTAGACATAAGGAAAAATCAGCTTTCCAGTGATTAGTCTGACAGATTTTGGATTCTTAAGTTACAAAATTACCCTTCATACTAATGATCTCAACTGTCAAATGTGATTCGGACGGCTGAGGATGATCCCTTAAACAACATATAATCCCAACCATCCTATTCGCCCAACGTCTCTCTTCATGTCCACTTCCTTCGCCGCCTCCGTCGCAGATTAAGGCCTTGGACTCGTCGGATCAGCCGGTTTGCCACCCAGTCGTCGGGAGGGTTTGTTTCATTTCCTTTTGTGGGTTTAGCTCGACCTGTGTTTTAGGAATGTGTTTCTTTGCAGGGTTGGCTTCTTAGCTGTTTCGGGCGGTCGGCATCTAGCATCTTTGCAACCCGACACCTGTTGGCGGAAGCGCAAGCGCAATCCAGTATAAAGTTTGGGTCATTTTTCTTTCTTTATTTCTAGAAGTAGGTTGTAGATAGATCAAATTGAAATGCCATTCTTTAATATTTTGATTATGTAATTATGAGATTAGGAGATATTCTTGTTCTTGTTACAAATATTGTTAACATCTCATTTTATACTTATCCCTCATTCTACTATGAGACCTGTGATTATCCGTTGCTAGATGCAATACTTAGATACTAATAGGGCACTGTAGTAGCTAGGCACCTGATTCTGGTGTTTGTCCTACACTTCTGCTAGTACGCACCTTCTTTTGATTGGAATAATTCATTATTATAATTATTTTGACTTGTTTGGAAGGTGTGAATGAGCTTTTGGATTCTTACTTTTTGCTTTTATGAACATTGTAATCATACAGTAGGCACTGATATCGTGTAATCGATTACGCAATAGTGTTGTTTATCGTGTATTCGGTTTTCTTAAGTAATATTTTCCCCATGTTGCCTAATATTTTTTATTTGATTACGCATATATAGTTCTTCGAGCACACAACTATTTTTCACTCCAGCATGGGTCCATGCAGTCCAAGAGTTAGAAGGAGGCCCAGATCAGGTTGTCTTGTGGTGGAAGCAAATAAGGGAATCAAAGTACACCACTGATTTCGACAATATTACGTCGACTTATTTGAGAAGTTACATGTCGACATGGACGTAGTGGATGTCATCTCCCCATTGTCCGAAGAGGCATACCTCATCCCCCACTCGCAGCCTCATACTCCGTCATCACCAACGACGAGGACGCCAAATACTTTCCAGCATGATGTAACATCCTTACAGGGTGTTTTTCAGGGTATTACTTCCCTGATTGATATCGCCCTCGAAAAGTTCAAAATGATGGGTAATAAGGGCTTCAGAGTAGCAACTATAATTGAGGGTATTCATAGAATGAAGGAGTCTTCAAACTCCGTAAGTTTGCTAGTGGAAAAGTTGGGCGAAAACGAACGACAAGATTCCTGATAACCACCAGAGAAGGCTCATACGCTTGTGATTGTCAGCCGAAAGCGAGTACACACCGAATGAGGTGAGCCGAGTGGGACAAATGCCACAACAAATGAGCAGGTCGAAGTGCCACTCACAGATATGTCACCCCAGGCAGAGGCTGAGAGGCCTCCAACTCTATCTCCACCTATTCCCGACACAAGGTTTCCGCCCACAATACAACAAACGCAAGTAATGTCAGTTGGACTTACTGATATAATATTAATGACAGATACGCCTATCGTGTAAGCGATTACACGTTAGATGTGTATATCGTGTAATATTACACGATATAGCCATTCTACAAGTGTAATCATTTCTGGTAAGGCCAATAGTTTCATTGTTTTTATCTTGTTCCAGCTAGGACAAAGGTGACTCGCGACCAGGTTGAGCATGTTTCAGATAGGCCAAAGTTGACTCGCGTGCATAAAAACGTCCATAGCTTTTTGGAAAAGGTATGCGAGGAATTTGAAGAACCTGCACACACTTCTGTCTTCCCACCTTGCCCTCCCGTGCCTAAAGGAAAAAAGCGGCATTTAGAAAAGGCAAGCCAGGTTAGACAGACCCCTCGAGCAATTGTGCCTGCTGAGGAGACCGCACCTTCAGAAGAGAAGGCAAGCGATAAGCACATTATAAAGGGAAAGGCGCATGTAATCGAGGCTAACACACATGAAGAACATCATGTGGCAGACGTACCCACTTACTACATGGCTGTGTTGACAAAAACATATCGAAATACAATTATGCACTTGATGAGGCACCCAAGGCAGAAGTATCCACTAGAGACACTCACCGATTCAGATTACTTAATGCTGTAAACGTCCGAAATAAACTCCACAGTGAGCACACATCATTGACATTTTCTGAAGACACTACTGTGACCTGCATGCCTCTTATTGTATTCAAGTACATGCAGGTCATTGATGCGTTCTTCAAATTGCTATGGGAGAGACATGATAGGAACATCGATGTTTTAATGTATCCACACTGCTTCTTCGGGCAAATCGTAATTGCTAAATTTATTGAATGTGTAAGTGTGCTACAGTTACTTATTGCTACACGGGTGCTTTAAGGAATGAAATATACTCCCCATCACATATTTTGCTATTTTGTAGGAGTTCATCACCCGCGGGGATAATACGAAGTTGGCACATAAGTTGGTAGATAACCTGCTGAAGGGTATCATAAAAGAAATGACTTATGCCTTCTTCCCAATCTATGTATCCACTCATTTATGCTTGTTGATTCTACACTTCCCCACCCTACGTTGGCGATTCTACAATCTTCTAGGGGGAATCCAGCGACTCACCCACATCATAAGGGAGTTGTTGGACATGTAGTGGAGTTCTTGAATAATGTGCTAAAAAACCATTTCAGGATTAAGGGAACTGGCACTGGAAGATGTCCAAGATTAGGGATGCACCCTTCCAAAACAATTCTCAGGACTGCGGAATCTATGTAATGATGTACACAGTTCAATTGGCATCAGGGATGGTCAAACCAATGTTTGATCAGACGGCCATAACAATGATATTTCGGCCTATGATCACTGCAGTTTTGCTCAAGGGAAAGATCAAGAGGGAATTTGATGATGTAGCTAGTAGTAGTTTACTGGACTACTAATTGCAAAATGCATGTGCAATTGAATATGTGGATATTATATATTGTACTGGAATACTACTTGCAAATTACAAAATGATTGTATTGTACACATTATATTTGTAAGATATACAGATAGGCACCGCAATCGTGTAATTGATTACATGATAGCAGTGCAAAATGTGTAATCGATTACACGATTGCATTTCTATTCCCCAGATTCTAGGGAAAATCAACTTTCCCTAGAATCTAAGTGGGAAAGTCGACTTCACTACTTCTGGGAATTCATCTGAAGTAGTGCAATCAAATGCACTTCTGCGGAAAGCCAAGGATTCTTTCAGAATCCACTCCAAGAAGTTGCAACCAAATAGAGCCATAGTCATCAAATGACTTCTTTATGCGAAAATGATAATTGTACAACCAATCTGTGCGACAAAGCCATCCAAACATGAGGTGGCAGGTTTTGGTTGGACTTAGATGGTGTTTATTTAGTTCCTGGTGGGTGATTCTTTTGATTATCCTATTGATAAGCTTGTCAACCCGATTGCGCACTTAGGGGGTAGGCAGACCTTAGCTAATTCATGTTATTTAGCTTGTTTGTGCTTTGGATGAAATATTTGCTTTACTTGATGTGCTTTCATATAGTGGTCATGGATCATGTTTAATGTAGTTATCAACTTATCGTGGATCATAGTGAGTTTGATAACTAAATACTTCGTTATCCCACCACAAAAGCTAATGACATCTGGCATAGAAATGCGCGTGAATCAGGGAGGAGCCAATGGCATTAAAGTTGTTTTATGTTCAGATTTTAGTCTTCAATCTAAATTCTCGAAGATTGATGTTGGTCCATCAATACTATTCTACTCTGTAAGCCCCAGAAAGGAACTACTTTACCTTCAATGAAAATTTTCATGGGAAAAAGCAACAAACTTATTATCTGTCATTCTATCTTTTTTAAACAGTGAAAGCACTGACCGAAGAAAAGAAAGAAAGTTCTTAGCAAAGAAGAAATTGACAGAAAAAGAAATTGATAAAACATCTCATGTTACAATGCCGCATAATTGAACAGTTCAAGTAAATTTCCATTACAATATTATATATACAAAAGAGACGCTTATTCTGTTGCAACCAGCCTTTGGATGCTCATTGATCTATACATGAAATATACATTTTATTGTCTCTTAAACTTATGTTTCTGCTAGTGTTTGGTTAGAATAACTACTACTTTAATATAGTTTTTGGTTTTTGTAGGAAATAAGAGTAAAACGCAGAAATGGGGTGAAACGCGACTCTAATGATTGAATATTAATAACTTCGATTGCATATCTCTGATGGAACTTATTTAAGCTTCATGTTAAAGTTCAAGAAGTCAGCTTTCCAACGCCACTGACTGTTCGCAATTCAGAGTTCTGAGCAAAAAGTTATGATCATTTGAAATATCGCACGCGAAAGAGACACGATTAAAGAGAAGAACCGTCAAGATGAGATTGGATGGATGAGATCGATACAACGGGTTTTTGTTTAATAAAACAAATAAAAAAAAGAAATATGACCGGTTCAGAATTTGGTCCGGTTCAGTTAAAAGAAAAAGAAAAAAAAGGGAAAACCCGGCCCGAGCCAAAGCTCGGGCCTTCGTTCCAGAACAGACGATGCTCTGTTTTGATGAGAGGGGCTGAGCTCTGTCTGGCGACGGAGAAGACCGGCGGGGTCTGGGCTGTAGCGACCGTAATTTTTATATATTAATAAAGTGGGATTTCATTGCTAAATGGGAGTAATTTTGAATTCTAGAAATCTCGTTAAAAATTAAAATTTAAGATTTTTCTGTCAGACCGATCGATCGCCTTCATAAGGCATCGATCGGGAGACGATCGATCGTTTTTGTAAGGCATCGATCGCAAGACGATCGATCGCGTATACGTACCGATCGATCACCGATGGTTTCACGTTTCCCGAGGCAATTCCGTTGGGAAATGTCTTGGGCTGATTTTGGGGGATTTCTTTGGGATGTATCATGCCTCATTTGCTTTGTTTAAGGGTTCTAAACGTGGTAATTGAATTGGTGTCAAAACCCTAATTGATACTCATTTGGGAATCATGATAATGAGGGATTTAATTAGGCTAATTAAAGCATAATTGAGATATGTGTTGGACGCCCATTTGGGCTGATTGAAGTGGCCCTCCTTGCATTTAGTTGGCACCAAGAGATGTCCTTAAAGGCTTGCATTTACTTAGTAAGTTACATAAGTAAATTGGTAAGTTTTTGAGAGGAGATAAAATCCTACCTTAATGCAATTTAAACAGAAAATCTTGGGGTTAGAGGAGATCGTGCTGGTGGTTTTGGGAAAGGCTGGGATGATCCTTGACCCTTGGATGAAGTGGAGATGGACGGTGGAGATCATGAAGCTTGAAGTATTTAAACCTACTGTGAGAGGGCCGGCCATCCCTTTTGGGAACCGGCAGCCCTCTCTCCCATTTCGTGGTGATTTTCCTCTCCATTTCCATGTCCTCCCCCTTCCCTCTCAACCACCAGTAGGCCTCTCCTCGTGGTGTGTGCAAAAGGTATGCGTTGGTTCATGTGGAGATCGCAAGGAAGCGAGTTTGAATTCGAACCGGTTGACGTGCAATTAGTACTGGTTCAAAGGTAAGATGTTCTTTTCCTCACAGTATGATTTCATTAAAGTTTCAATCTTTATATGTGTACCACGTTCTGATGTTGTGTGTATTATGAGCATCCTTATTGTCCTGGATTAATTGTTCTATTTGCTGAAATCTATGCAATTATTGATATACCAATTGATTTCTTGATGTGAATCTCTCATGCACAATTCGATCAAGACGTCCCTGATGGAGTGTGTCTATTTCGATTCATGTGAGTCATGTATCTGATGTATAACATTGAGTATCGTTCTCTTATTTGTGTAGATGAAGGTCTGTTTATGAAAAGTTGTCTCTTTTCTTGTTACTAGTCACCCGATCTCACTTTTTCTATGTATCGACCTAATTGATCTATTAATTGGTACAATTCTTGTGTTTCTCATCCAAAAGCAGCAAGCTTTCAGAGGTAATTCTACTGGTTTGGTGCGTCCTTATGTGTCATAAGTCGTGCTTTGTGGTTTTGTTTTGTGTCCTAATAAAGTTGTCTACTTTATGTAGTGTGTACCCTAATTGATATGGGATATAGGTAATAAGACTATCTAAAAGAGATTAATGGATGTACTAATAAGATGAAAGTGATAATACTTTTGGATCATTGTTCGTGGACCTTAAGACCTCTGTCAATAGGTCTGACCTGAAGCCAAAGTGTCCGGGAAAAGTTGTCTAGTTTGCCGGTTAATGAACCCTTAAGGCTATGATGTAAAACAGTTTTAAAAAGGGGTTACTAGGTGAGTTAATACATGATTAATGGTCTGACCAAAAGCTAATAAAGGCCTAATGTAAGAGGGTTTTAAGTCTAAAAGACCATAGTAGTGATTAGAATTAGTAACAAGTGAAAGTCGAGTTATTGCTTGGTGTAGTGCTCTCGGCCAGGATGTATCCTGTACCAACAGACTGTATTCAAAAATTCATAACTAATTGTAAAAAATTCAGAAAATTATTCCGTAAATTGGGTAATGATCTACAGACACAAAGCTGTCTGCTATAAAAATTTCAAGGACTGTTAGGTTCTGTGTAGACTGGAGGAACTCCTGGAATGGAGCTGTTGTGTCCATAACAGTGTCCTTTCACGGTTTTAAATAAAACGCTATGCTAAAACTACATGTATATATATATATATATAACATAAGGAGGGTACTATGGTGTAAGAATCCCAGAGGGTACTTATGATAATAACATGTGTGGAGTATTGTCTCTATTCCAAACGTCGTGGTCATCTATGTCTTTGCTCGCGGTGCCTAACATCGCGCATCTTCGATCTCTTGAAACCCTGATATTAGATTAGGGTTATTCATTTCAATTCTACCATTAAGGTTTTTGGAACGTCGATTCAGAAGTCTTGTGATCAGGGGACGATCTTGATTGTAATAGTGCATGGTGATGACGTCGACAGAGTCTATACCGAGGAGTTCGGTTTCAAGTCAGCTCGTGCATAGGTACAGACCAGTTGTTTGTTAATCTCTTGAGAGTCCGTCATTGTTAAATGCTGAGAAGTCCTTTGTACTCCCTTGAGAGTCTAATTTCTGAAATTGTTAATTTACGAGAATACCCTTGTTTGTGGTTAAACAAACCCAGTTCCATGTAAACTGTTTCTCCACTAAGAGCTTTGTTGAACACTCTTAGGTTGGATCATAGTATGCTCACGAGCCATAGCTAGACCCAAGGTGGTCTCCGATGATTATGAACCTCCGTAGTTCAGCCGAGTACGGCAACGCGTGCGCTTTAGATTGTTAGACATTACGGAAGGTCTGCAATCTCCGCTCATTGTGCCCGTAAGCACCAATGGGGCCAACATCGCTAGACGCTTGGCCGGTTCCTACGTAGAACCTCTAGGATGTTCTGGTATTGAAGTCCATAGAGAAAGTGGACTGATCAGAGAGCAGAAATTGACATCTTCGACACTTTGGTTGTCCAGATCAGACAGTTTGTTTATCTCCTTACTCGTTGGAAGTCTGGAGTCATATTAATTATTATGATTCATTTCACCCTGATCAATGAGATATTTTGAGTGTTGTATCTTTTCCGGGTAAGTATCATCTGCGTCATGATTTCCTGAGTTATCGGACCTGCTTGTTATTGGTTCCCTGTATTGTCTATTTCTACTGTGAGTTTTTCTAGCATCCTACTAAGTATTTCCTCTGGAATACTCACACATCTTTTGATGCAGGGCGCAAAGCTGAAGAGGTGTGATCAGCATACTCGTGACGTAGAGGTTGGTGCTCGTAGAAGTCGTGAAGACTAGTTAGCGTAGAACTTATTTTATTTGTGTTAGTGGATATTTTTTATTTTTGGTTATTTTGTGGCCTGCGTGTCACTTGCTTTATTTATTTGCTTTCGTGGGATTATTTGAATTGTTTAAGTTGGTTAGTTTTGTCTAGTTTTTATTTCTGTAGTATTGGAACAATTGTTTACGTCATGTTGATCCGGCTATTCCCACATATGTGTATGGGATTTATGGTGATGAATCGAGTATTCGGTCCATCCCAGATTTGTGACCCTATTGCCTTCAATGGCTTATCGCTTCCGCGTATTTTGGGGTTGGAAATTTGGGGCGTGACAGGGCTGAGACGGCGACCTCGACGGCGGAAGGCGACGACGGAAGTTCTCACGGCGGCGACGGTGATCGAGCAGTCGACATAGCAGAGAAGAGGACGATTGGAATCGGCAGTCAATGGCAGAGAACACGACGGCGAGATGGGTGTCATGCTCACCGGCGACAAGGAAAAAATCTAGACTTGACGGCGGAGCTTGAATCGACGGCCATGGCGACGATGGGGCAGAATGACGGCGGATTTGGAGGGCATATTCAATTTGGAAACTAAGAGGAAGAGTCATGCTCGATTTGGGACTCTCCGAAACAGATTCGTGCTTCGTTTTAACGATGGATTTGGGCTCATCTCTATCAGAAATTGACGGGGTAGGGACTCTCTCTCTCGAAGTCTATAAAAACTGAGGAAAGAATTGGGATTTGGACGGGTTTTTGAGACGAGAACAGAGAGAGTTTTTATAGAAAAATAGAGCGCCGGTGAAGAGGAAAAATCAGAGTTTTTCCGGCTATTCTCCGCCGGATTTCGACAAGGTTTTCGCCGGAGGAAGAGGAGAAGAAGATAGGAGAAGAAAAGGGTCGGATTTTGCACTAATTTACAACTGCTACAGTGACGATTCAACTGCTACAGTACTGTTCTTCGTGCTACAGTAACACAGATTTTGGGAGAGACGATGAATAGTGCACATGAACAGTGAAAATTGCTATAGTACTGTGAATAGTGATTTTGTGAGCAATGTTTCGATGAATCCGACAAATCAGGCTATTTCTTTCTCTTATTCCATGTCTAGTTAATTTTCTTATCAAGGCTAAATGAAGCCCTAAATTTGTATTTCCTACTCTTAGTTGTTTAATTTAATGAAATTTGATAATGATTCTTCATGCTTAATGCGATTTCATTACTGTTCCTCTTAAGTGCTTTGACCGAGACTTAATGAATGATTAATGGAATTTGATCTTGATATATCCTGTGTCTAGATAATAACGGGATTATGATTAATTCTAAGCCCGGCCAAGGATAGAGTTAGTTATATTAATTTATAGTGGATGAATTTTTCATGTCTGGTCAAGAACGTGTAGTTCATTCACTGGTAATTTGTGTGTCCGGCCAAGAACATAAATTACTATATCTTATCAATTTGTGGAGATAATAATTGAGAGTAGTAATTGCATGTTTAGTGGTGGATTCGATGCTTTGATATTCTCATTCATCTGATTTCTTATTAAAGTTTATTTCTTTAGTTAATTAAAATCATTAAAATTCAATCTTTCATTAGAATTAGATTAATCTTCCAAGTCCTTTGGGTCCGACCTCGTTACCACTAGACTATACTGAGTCTCGTGCGATTGCAAGTAAATAGTTGAAAAATTCAATCAATCACTCATAACAAATGATTTTCTCGCGCTTCCATTGCAATTTGCCCAAAAGCCTTTGGAGGCTCGACATAACTTATTGCCCTTTATGCCAGCTTCCATCTCTCCCTCTCCTGATTCTGTTGTGCGCTAAGATAGAAGTATCTTCTGAGAAATCTTACTCTTCCAATACTTAGAAATTACAAAATGCTCAAGTTTTTCCACCCAATTGGAGCAAACAATTTTCTAAGTACCGCAAAATTTTTAACAAAAAACTGATATCTGGTTTTGAAAAAGTTGAACCGAAATTAGTCCATGGCTTTTACCTGGGCCCTGACAAAATTGACGGTAATGGTACCATGCATCACCAAGAGTAAAAAATGTGTAGTCTAGGCTGACTTCCACGACCTATTAGAAATGTTACCACCATTGACATGGAAGGCCTCTTGCTACAATCAATTTGTAAACACCAAATAGGAATCTCAATCATCCCTACTGCTTCCTCAACATAAAACTGCAGTTGTTTATCTTGTTCATCAATCATACCTGCCAAATTTTCTTCTTCTGCATTTCTCTTCAGTAGACTCAACAGAATAATGTCATCTACAGGTTGAGAGTAATCCAAAACCTCGCAAACAATATCTAGAATTAACATTCCTAAACTATACACATCAAGTTTCGCTATACTTTTTAAGCCCAACCACTCAGGTGCAAGATACCCAAGTGTTCCTCTCACCGAAGGTATTATACGCCCTGCTCCCTGTCAATAAGTTTAGACAAACCAATGTCAGAGGGTTTGACATTGAATTTATCGTCCAAAAGGATGTCCTGGGGCTTCACATCAATATGCGCAATTTTGCGACTGCAATCTGGGTGTAGATATCGCAAGCCCTTGGCAATGTCAAGGAAGGATAATCTTTTTCTGTATATGCCAACTAAGGTCTGATGTTTTACCATCACTAAAGATCCATTTGTCCAATGACCCATTGCTCATGTACTCATCAATGCGAAATTTGTGTAACTTTTCAGCACAAAAACCAATTATTGTAAGTTTTGTTATCATCCGAGATATGAATCTCCTTGTTACTCCAGAGAGTGAGTCATATGTTGTTGCGAGATTTTAATGTTCTATTCATACTCGATGAGTGAGTCATTGTGGTAAGAGTTACCTTATTCTCAGAAAGTTGAGACCTCTACTGTTGTTGAATCATTGTCTAGTTTGACATCGATATATTTCTCCACTAAGAGTTCTTTTTTAATATCTCTCTAGGTGGAATCATAGATCACAAGCCATTACTAGATCCATGGTGATCTCCGATATTTATGGAACATGGTTTCTTTATTACCCAAAGGGATGCACATACGTACATTTAGGCTGTATGATATTACGGAAGGTCTACAGTCTCCGCCCATTGTGTTTGTAAGCAATGATGGGGCCAGCATCCTAGTCGCATGGCCGGGCTCCGAAGGGAGAACCTCTAGGATGGTTATGGTAAGTAGCCACATGGTTGGTAATCAGCGAGCAGAAATTGAATCTTTTTACACTTTAGATGCCTAGAGGTATTATGATTGTTTATCTCTCCTTACACTGATTGTTCGGAGTCTTATGATTTATTACTCTTTCCCTATACTTGTGAGTCGGAAACCGTGGTTGACTGACTTTTCTCTTCAGGTAAATAGATCTTAGGTTAAATCCAGATGTCATTGAATATCAGTATTTCTTTGTTATATATTTCTCTTCATCCTGCTTGATTTATTTTCAGTAGGTTTTTACATCCTACTGAGTATTTTTATGAAATACTCATGCATCCTCTGATGCAGGCATGAAAGATATCTGAGACAGGACGGTTGCAGTAGCAGAAAGGTGTTGATGACGCCAAGAAGAGATTAAAGATTTCTTTATTACTGTTTAGTTGCATGATTTGATACTTTATGAATTATTGGCCGATGTGTGCCATAATTTGGATTTTATTCTATATGACTGTTAAATTTAATTGTTGTAATAAAAAATGATGCTTAAATACTGTATTACACTGAATTGTGAGATGACCGATTACACATCCTTTCGTGATGATGTAATTGATTGTCTTTTAGACTGTTCGGTCACGTGCCTAGGGTTTCAACCTCGAGATGTTACTATCTTTGAAGGCTTCCACACTCCGATCGAGGCTAACGATCCTAGGGTGTGACATGAGTGGTGATGATTAAGAGCAGAAATTGTATCTCCATACACTTTATATATTTGGGGTCATGATGAATGATATTCTCTCCTTACATTTTATCTATTTTGAAGTCATGGTGATTGATGATATTTTCATGGTAATGGAATTCTTTATATTCAGTTCAAATATTGATGATTATTCAGTTGTCGTTTGAATTCTATTCCTTGTTATATATTATACCTTCTGTGCTTGCGTGGGTTTTTACATCCTACTGGGTATTTCTTTGGAATACTCATACATCATGTGATACATAGATAAAGAGTAGATTTGGAGAATGTTGCAGTTAGAGGAAAAGCTTGAAGATTGCAGTTGGAAAGATATGAAGTTTATCTTTCATTTGAATTAAATAGTTGTGACATTAATGGCCTGTGTGCCAAGAACTTTTAGTGATTTTATTAAGAGATCTTTTAATGACTTTTATTTTGGGATAATTTGAGATTATGGGTGCGTTTGGAAAGCGGAAAAATCAATATTTTAGCCCTGAAAGGTGAAAATTGTCACCTTTCAGGGTGAAAAGTGTTTGCTTGCTGAAAGGGTGAAAAATGGTCGGTGACAGTGATGGGTGAAAATTTTCTCATTTTCACCTTTCAGGCCTGTTTTGTGTTTGTTTGCTGAAAGGCTAAAAATCAGCCCTGAAAGGTGAAAGGTGACAATTTTTCACCTTTCACCCTGAAAGGCTGATTCTCACCCGAGTGAGAATCAGGCTGACGAATTGATCCTCTTGTCTCTTCAACGAAAAAAACCAACTCTCGCTCAGAGATTCGTCCCCCCTCGGTGAGTACCCCCACCTCAACGGTGCCCCGTTGAGCCAGCAGAATCTGTGCCCCCCATCCCCGCCGCCGCTCGTTGAGCCCCCCCCCCCCCCCCGTCGACGCCGTCGCCCCATTGAGCCGAGGGAACCCGTGCCCACCCCTCCCGGACAACTACTTGGGTCGTCCAAAGATGATCACCCCGGTATTTGCCCCGACACCTCCGCTGCCGCACCGTTAAGCCGAGGGACCCCCCCTCCCCGTCATATCTCCCTCATTTTTAGTCCGTTTTGGACATTTTTTTCATCGTTATAAGAAAGAACACTAAAAATGAGGAAGAATGAAAAAAAATGGGCCAAAACGGATTAGAAATGAGTAAGATATGCATCGGTGAAGTTTGCCTATTAAAAAAGTTATCGCGTAATCGATTACTCGATATGCAGTACTATAGTGTATATAATTACTCGATATGCAGTACTATAGTGTATCAAATTACTCGATATGCATTACTATAGTGTAACCAGTTACTCGATATGCAGTACTATAGTGTATCAAATTACTCGATATGCAGTACTATAGTGTAACCAGTTACTCGATATGCAGTACTATAGTGTATCAAATTACTCGATATGCTGACGAATATTCCTATTAGCGTGACTTATTTTCAATTCCCAAACATATTTTACCTTTCACAAATTAGGCGTGAAAATTTTCACCCTGACGCCTAATTACTTTTAGCTTCCAAACGAGCTATCACCAATCAGGAAAAAACACCCTTGATTATTTTCAGGCTAACATAAATTTTCACCTTTCACCTATCAGCTTCCAAACGCCCCCTATAGATTTTTATTTCATATTGATTAATGATGTTGATTCATAAGACTGAGTATTCCCAATTACGCATCCTTTCGTGATGTTGTAATTGACTGGATGATCTAATATTCGGTCGTGTGCCCGAATTTCTGGCTTCAAGACTGATCGCAAAAGGGACGACTTCTGCACTATGAAGAGACCGGGAAATTCGAGGCGTGACATTTAGACAAAGGAAAACAACTGGGACCCGGCCATTCAGTCAGTTTCATGCTATTTATGGAATGGGGAGTATACTTAAAGAAGTATGAGGTGTTCAACACACCATGCTATACACAAGGATTAAAAATTCAGACGGGTCATCAACCTGGAATTCTAGCCATGTAGGTCCAACCGGGGGTCTACTTGGGTTGACCCGGTTGCAGTGTCATCATACAAATTTTTTTCGTATGGGTGGTTCAGTGGGGGCGGGGCAACGACAGCGGGGGGGTAGCTTGGCAAGGCGATGACGACAGTGGGGAGGGGCTCATCGGGGAGAGGGGTCGCCAGGGGGAAAGGGGCGACTGTGGGGGGAGGGGGAACACTCGAGGTGGGCTCCCGGCTCCCCTTTTGCAGTCGGGCAGAAGGGGGAGGATGGCTGGCTCGGCAGGGGCGGTGGGGGAGGGGGTGGTTGGCTAGCTGGCTCAGCGAGGGCGGGGCAGCGGTGGAGGCTCATCGGGAGAGGGGGGAGTAAAACCCAAACCTGCCCAGTCAGCCGGGTCACCGATTCGGTCAGTCGGGTTAAATTGACCCGGCTGGGTCAACCTACCCTGCATACCCGACTGACTCGACCTGAAAAGGCGGCCGACTCCAGTAGAACCAGGTCGAACCGGCCGGGCCGGTCCGAATTTGAAAACCATGGCTATACCCAGCCCACACCTCCTACACACATCTGCCGTCTAAAAATACACTATGGTAGATAGTGGACACCCATCGACCGTTTAAAGGGCACCCCTTCCTTATACACGTATCGATCGTCTGGGTATTTTCAGGCTATGGGCATCCAAATCCATTGACCACACAGACACCCCGATATATGTATCCACCATCTGGGTATTTTCAGATGGCAGACATCCATCAACCCATGTAAAGGATACCCCCCCTCCTCTCTCAATACACGACCACCGTCCGTGTATTTTCAGATGGTGGACAATCATTGACCGTGTAAAGGACACCACACCATACACATATCCACCGTCCATGTATTTTTAGATTGTGGACATTTATCGACCGTGTAAAGTACTCCCTCTATACCCGTCCTCGCATTTTCAGACGGACCCCTCCTCCTTTGAAGGTCGGACGCAAGTCAGAAGCAACTTCGGAAGAAAACATTTCCCCCCATCACAAAACCCTAACATTTCCCCATTGCCGCCGATCCGTCCAATCCGGCTGGAATTCCGATGTCCCACCTCCTCCCCCGCCTCTTCGATGGCGGGGGAGGCCTCCGGCCGTGGTGCTTCTTGTCGTCCGACCCCCGCAAGGACCCCATCATCTCCGCCTCCGCTTACCAGGCACTCAATGCTGGCGCTTCCTCTTTGTCTATGTCTGAGGCGGCGGAAGGTGCGGCTGAGGTGAAGCCAGAGAAGTCTTGGAGCTTGCTTTCAGCTAGTATTGTCGCAGCGCTCACCGGGGCTTCTGCGGCTGCCAGATACGCTACTTTTATAAGATATCATGATGATCAAAAATAACAATAAAAATAAGAAAAAATAAAAAATGGGCGAAAACGGACTAGAAATGAACGAGATATGATTCGGTGAAGTATAAAACTTAAAACAGGTAATGTGGAAAGTTACATAAGGTGTTTTAGGGTTAAGTTTGAGGAGGGCAAAATGGACAAATCAGGTGCCAAAATCAGATTATATGAGATGAGCCCAGAAAAATAGGTAATATGGCAATCTGGGTTCATTGGCCAGGTAATATGGAAAAACCTCAAGCAGTGCAATTATAAAGTGAAAAGAGCAATCTTAGGGGATAGGGGATATTTTGGGGATTTTGGATAAAGTTTGGGGTTAGATTGGGAGGCTTTTTTAAGGGTAATTCTAGTATTTTGAAATGTTGGGGTGGTTGACTTTGTAATTTTGGTATGTGGGATGTTGTTGGGTCGGACATTTTCTAGGGTTGCACCAAAAACCCGGACCCAGCCCAACCCGGATGAAACCGACCCGACATTGACCCGGGTCGGATCCTATCTCGGGTCGGGTCGGGTTTTACTTTAAAATACCCAAGAACCGACCCTACCCGAGATATACCATTTAAATCACTTATTTTTTTAATATATATTATTTATTATTTTTATAATTATATAAATTATTTAATTAAAGATTTTTATAATTATATTAATTATTTTATTAAAATCTCAGGTTTTATTTCGGGTTCTTAGGTAGGGTCGGGTATTGCGGGTTTTATCTCGGGTAAGGTTGGGTTTAGGATTCTCGGGTCCTATCTCGGGTTGGGTCGGGTATAGCAAAACCCGACCCGAGATGCAGCCCTAACATTTTCAGACCTGACTGGAACATAAACGGGTAAATTAGTCCGTTTAGATGATACGAACAGAGTAATCCACTAGTAAAGTTTCACCTGCCGTCAACCGCCGTGGATCAATGGTCCTCACCACAGTTTTATGGCAAAATTATAGACTCTGTAAGTTGGTAGCATGCTACTTCAGCTTACAGCGATCTCTTGTTTTGAGAGAGCAGTCAATCTTTAGGATTGATGAAATGATGATACTCACGTTAGCGTACGTGTGCTAGCCTGGCACTCTACTCCACAGTCCAGGGTGTCAAGAAGCTGTGCACACTCTATATGCACAAAGCAGCTCAGTGCACTCGTTTAGCGTGTGCGTCGACTATCTTAAAGATCTTAGCTCCCTAGCGTGCTGGCATACACCTAACGTTATCAAGCTATTGTATCCAATAATTTCATCTCATGGGCAAATTCGAACTCAAGAAACAAAGAAGCAACTCAGATCTTTCATCTTTTATTCCCCCGGTCACTTTTAATCGAGACAATTAGTAAAAATTGCATACAAAATTTAGTTGATACCTTAATTATTCTAGCTCTAAAGATGCATTCTTTGCTCGGGTTTGGAGGCTCGCACCCAGATCCCTGCCTCTCCCTCTCTTCCTTGCTCAAAGCCTAGGCTTTTACCAGAGACCCCACATTTTAATAAAATTGACCAATTATGTGACGGTCTCAAATAAAACTTCGAAGTGACAAAGAGGGAGTAGAATAACATGAGCAGAAGCTGGTCAGGATGAAATTCTAAAAGTCAGGCCCACGAGGTTCTTCCTTCAGAACCAGCCCGTCAATCTAAACCCGGCCCATTCCCCCGCCCAACTCCTCATCCACCTCAACTCCCTCCTTTCAAACCTCTCCCGCTCCCGCCAAAGCTCCGCTGCCCTCCAACTCTTCCACCAAATTCACTCCTCAAACCCGACCACCACGCCCTCGCCAGCTCCTCGCTCACCTCCGCGATGCCCACACCGACATCGGCAATGCCCTCGTCTTGCTTTATGCGAAATCGGGCGACTTGGGCTCGGCGGTCCAGGTGTTTGAGGAAATGCCGCCTCCGGATGTGTACTCGTGGACTTTGGTATTGTCGGCTTATGCGAAGTTCGGGTGCATGGGCCTGACCTTGCAGGTGTTCGATCAGATTACTGACGGAAGTGCTGCGACATGGAATGCGATGATCACGGGTTTTGCTGGACATGTTCTGTGATGAGGTTGTGTTTGACATGTTCTGTGAGATGCATCGGACTGGCACTAGGCATGATCAATTCAGTTTTGCTACCGTGTTGAGTTTGTGTTATTTGTAAGTTCATCTTAATTTTGGAAAGCAGGTGCATTCCTTGGTGGTAAGGACTGGGTTTGTGTTAGCAAGGGTTTCTGTAGTTAATGCTCTGCTGAGTATGTATTTCAACTGCACGATGATCGGAGATGGTAATGATGTATTTAGGGAAGCTAAGATTCGTAGCCATGTAACTTTCAAATCTATGATAGGGGGGCTGCTAAAGTGGGGTAGAGATTTGGAGACTCTGATGATTTTCAAAGAGATGCAAGAATTAGGATTTTTTTTGCGAGTGTGTTGAGTGGCTGCACATCTGACAAAATGATAGTCACTGGTGCCCAGATTCATGGACAGGCTGTCAAGGTGGGCATTGATGCCACGCTCTTGGTGAGCAACTCGGCAATAACTATGTACTCTTGCTCTGGCGATCTGAATAGTGCTCGCCTAGTGTTTGAGAAATTGGAGGATAAGGATATTGTTTCCTGGAACTCCATGATTACAGGTCATTTCTCAAGGAAGTTCTGATGAGCTGGCAATCATGATTTTCCTCCGAATGCTAGGGCTGGAGTTGAACCAGATGGATTTACAATTGGAAGCTTGTTATCTTGTTCTGGATGTGAAAAGTCTGTTGATATGATTCACTGTATGGCCGTTAAAAATGGTTTCACTTTGAAAATCCGGGTATTGAATGCTCTGATTTCTGCGTACTCTACTCATTCCAAGTTAGATGAAGCTTATCAAATCTTTCAGAACACGTCTTCCAGAAATTTTATCACTTGGAATTCGATCATGTCAGGGTGCCTTGTAAATGGTTTCCCAGCAGCAGGATTACAATTATTCTTAGAGATGCAGAGGTCACACGTGAAACCTAATGTGTACAGTCTCAGCCTTTTACTGAGCACTTGTGCAAGTCTTCTGGACATAATGCATGGTAAACAGATCCATGCATACATTCTAAGAGCAAACTTTGAGTCAGAGACCTCACTCGGGAATGCCCTTGTCACATTGTATGCAAAATGTGGTCTTCTACATTGGTCCTATAGGGTGTTTGAGAAGATGTCTGCTCAAGACATTATCTCATGGGACTCTGTTCTTTCTGCTTATTCGCAGCAGGGTCGTGGACATGATGTCATAGACTGGTTCAATATAATGAAGACATCAGGTGTAGTGTCAGATCCTGTTACTTTTACTATTGTTCTATCAGCATGTAGCCATTCTGGTTTAGTTGATCTAGGGCATCAAATATTCTCTTCTATGGTTGAGGATTTTGGGATAGATCCAAGTGTGGATCAGTTTTCTTTCATGGTTGATCTACTTGGACGGGCAGGTCATCTTAATGAAGCAGAGACAGTGAAAGATAATTTGTCCGTTCAAACTGATAGTCGTATTTGGTGGGCATTGCTCAGTGCTTGTAGGGTACATAGTAATATAAGATTGGGGAGAATTGCTGCTAAGCGCCTCCTTGAGTTTGAGCCAGATGATCCAGCAGTTTATGTGCTTCTGTGAAATATTTATTCTGATGCAGGGCAATGGGAGAAGGCAGCTAGTGTGAGGGAACTCATTAACAGAAAATGGGGTGATGAAGAAACCTGGGTACAGCTGGATGTCACTACAAAAATTGTGAATGCTGTGTAAACCATTATCTAAGGGTCTGTTTTTCAAGGCTTCGCAGTCACAGATAGAGGAAAAAAATGATGATCAGTAAAATCTTAATCACCTACATCCGCGGCATTATCAAAACAAGACGTTAAATGAGGTGCTGCAATCCTGTTGGCTTAGCTGTTTTTTCTGCCAAAATGGTGGACATGGAGACCCAAAATTGCCCGGATTGAGATTCAAAGTGAGTTATAAAACTTCTATTTATGACTCGAGAATACTAGTGTTTTTTTTTGCTGTGCTATCTGATAAGTGTTTGGCTAGTGCTTCAGATAGGAGGATGAAAACATTGTCTTCTAAACTTCACTATTACAGTTTATGCACAAGGAAGTTCTGATGAGTTGGATTCATGGTTTTCCTTCAAATTCGAAGGGCTAGGAGCCTAGGACTGAGTCCGACAAGCAATGACTTTACAGTTGGAAAAGTGTGGAGATCGTTGGGGTGACCCACTGGTAGCTGAAGATGTGCTTATCCAAGTTCTGAATGTTATATTATTCTGCTATATTGGAATAAGCTCATCTAATATGTAGGATAGAATTAGCTTATGGCATATCTTTAGGTCATGTCTATAAGATGGTTTCCCAAATATTGAAAAACAAATGCAACCATGCCACGTGAAGCCCGATATATAGACTGTCAGCCTTAGTTTAATTACTCATCCACGTATTTCAGCGCCAATGCTATAAAAACAGATTCACACATACATTCTAAGCAAAATTTGAGTCCAAAATCTTATTCAGATCATGCGTATCACGTTGTACTAAAAAGGGTGGTCTTCTTACATTGACCTTCAAGCTTTTTTACACAAATGATGGAAATACAATCTTATAGACTTCTACAAGTCCATTCTTGCAGCTTATGTGCCCAGCATGGTAAAGGAGAAGATGCCATAAGCTAATTCTATCATACAAATAAATCAGTGTGGAGCCAGAACCTGTATTTTCATCATTGTTCTTTCAGCATGTAGCCATGCTTGGTTGATGACGACCGTAAATAATTTAATTTGATGGTTGACAAGTATTGGTGTGAATCAATTAAGTTGCACGGTTGATCTTACACAGGCAGGTCATCGCAGAGAAGAATTAGTAATGACACTTCAAAAATAAAAAAGCGCATAAGAAAGAGTGAACTAAGATATTGCTGCATTTTATGCGTTTTGCCGTGTTGGTCAAAAGTTTATGCTGCAGCAGATAAGCAAAAAAAAGGACCTAGTGTGAAATATTTTGTAAAAGAAATGAAGACACTTGACATGGGTGCAGCTGGACAGAAATTAAACTGTTCTTTTGTTCTATAAATATTCAGCTGTTTATAAAAGAAAAAAGAAAGATGTAATTCAATAAAATCTAAACAAAACGCAACTCATAATCATAACAATGAAATGCCTTGTTGCAACTATTTTAGATAGGTGATATGGATATTACACCTCCAATCTAAACTCTTTTGTACGGCATAACATGGCCATAGTGTTACCATCAAATAACGAAATTAACTTGGGACCATAGGAGATTTCTAACTGCCGACTAACTTTGGCCTTCAAGATTGTTAATTGTTATCATTGATTGATGATATGCATTTACACAACTATTTGGTGATTTCTAATTAATAATTTATATTACCGGGACAAAAGGTTTGACAGTGTTAGCTACACATGAACACATGTATACAACAGAACGTTATTATACTCACTACACGTAATCCAATGACAATTTCCTGATACAGCCTGATTGTGGAAAAATGTAACTGCAATGATTGCATCTTCAATTCGTAGGCTCGATCGGGGGAGCTCTATAATACGCAGGCACAGTTGCAGGGAAGAACATTTGTCGAACGCCTTCGGCCTTTATAATGGGGAAGATTATGTTTGAAGCACCCTGCATGAGAAAACCGGAAGATCAATACAAATAAATTCCGCCTCATTAAACTAGTTGAGGGCTAAAACCCGAGAAAGCCCTCAGAAATTCTTAAAACTTTACTCACCGAGATCAATCTAGCTCCAATCCACAGCCGCTTAATTGAAGGGAATGGTACCAATAGACGGCCAACACCATATATTGCCACAGCAAAGAAGTGGGCAACTAAACTTAGTGGTCGAGGGTTTAAACCAGATAGCAAAGCAACAGGTCCAGTTGAGAAGACACCTCCTAGGCTCAAGTAATCAAAACAGGCTTGGCGCATTTCACTCATTGCCTGATCAGGTGACGCACAGAAGACTTTGTATAGTGCACCCGCCAAAGTATTTATTGTAGATGCCACAGGCTACAAGTAAATTGTTTCGAATATTTTCATGAGAATTATGGTAAGCAAATATATATATATATATATATATATATATATATATATTAGAAGAAAAACAATCAGATGCAGGTGGCCTACCTTGCGCAATGTGTAAAATGATTCCAGGTAATTGCAAAGGGCAGATGCGTCATGCAAATCACGTAGAGGCTTCAGAAGGTTCTGGAGAACATAGATATCAGATAAGGCCACAGTCATTCCCCCACCAGTCAAAGGATGCCGCATGTTAAATGCATCTCCCATCAGAAGGGCCCCTGGAGTTGGGTAGGGCGAAGCTGGCATGCTTTTGTTTGGCATTGTTCTCACGGTTCCTCTGTCTATGGCTGATATGAAAGCATCATAAAGTTGTTTCGGAATCTGAAACAACAAACAATACCGTCATTTACTTCTCATGTTCCAAGAATGTGAAAAGTTACTTAGACATGAAGAGGGTACAAATTAGATTACAACAATAAGCCACAGAAAAACTGGTCCAAAAGAATAATGTTTTTGCTTCTTTTAGAAATAGTTAATATATTCAGCATCCAGCTTTCTCGAAAATATTTAACCATACAGAATATCTCCAGCCTTAATCTCACGACCCCCTCCTCCACCTAACTAAACTACCATGTATATCAGTCAACATATAGCTGCGCTCAGTAATTTATCAACATATACCTGTGGTGCAACGACTGTCTTGAGGTAGTTAGCCATCTCACCATTAGCTACCGAAGGTAGTTTCTGGCCAGGAACATCAACCAAACATCGAACTTCCGTGCTACTAATGGGATAAAACAATATCGGTGAAGGATCTGCTAGGATGACATGCCCATGGTTTGGATAGGGAAGTTGACAGTTCTCCAAGACCAAACCAACAAAATGAGATGGCACTTCTACCTGTGTGAAATGAAAACAGCTATTATCACATCTCATAACAAAATATCTTACAAATGTGTCAAATTTCCATCTCCAACTCACCTACTAGGCAAGTGATAATATGCGACTGAACGCATTTTGACAAGTGTAAAGCTATTTTAAAAAAAAAATCCCACCATAAAATCTATAACTGTTTTTGCCTTAAGAAAGTGAGATTGAACTATGATAACTGATTAAATTGGATGCTCACAAGTTTTCAAATGACAGTAATTTGCATGAGCACAAAGCCCACAGATTAACTAGATGGTTACCTTATTGCTGCAAAGAGAACGCCTCAAATTTGAAAAACAACCATCACAAACAACTGTTAGAGGAGCATATGCCTTCAGCTCTTCCCCATTCCTGGTTTTGTAGTTCACACCCTTGACAGTCCCGTTCTCCTCAATTAGAGAAGTTACTGATCCCTGCTCCAGTTTAACACTAAAAACAAAATCCAGAAGAATATTAAATCCTTTAAGTTAAATTCCATCCCAAAAGGCATTTGAAAGTGAAGAGGCCTAAGTTCTGCCACATATACAAATACGTTTCGACTGTGATAAAACGGGACTTATCAGGATACTGATTGGATTGTCAGGTTCAGCTCATCTCGGGAAGGCTCGTGAAATCTTTTTTTTTGTTGCTTATGGCTCTGAATCTATAACTAGTGCATAATAGTGTCAAGCATCTATTACTACATGTAGTAGGATGAAATTGCAAATAAGTGTACTCTTCTGTTGCTATAAGATGAAAGTCAACAAATCTTTCCCACTTTAATGGTAATTTTAAGTTTTACATACTGAAACTTTAAAAAATTTAAAGGATCTAGAAAACAACCACAACTAACAAACCAAACAGTTGCAGAAAGGAAAAATGCATTTGTTTCAAGTGAAGCATTTACATAATCTGAGAAATTACAGACAATTGCTTTTAGAATGGTGAATTCATAATCAGTCCTACCAAAACTGCACAAACTTATACTTATATGTCGATTCATGTGCATCCTAACCCACTAAAGTCAACTATCTGGTCATGGGCGTGCCTTTAAGTTTCTCAAGAAACGAAAGTAAAGTGCATCATGATCTCTAGAATTACACAATGAGACTAAAACAAGTGAATTGAACAATAACAAATTGATATCTGGGCCTACTTGGGAAGTGTAGCAGCTTTGTGCCTCATCCTTTGAATAAACCGACCATTATGAAAGCTTCTCCCTGCCACATCGGAATCAAACTTCTCCAAAGGGTATGAAACTTTAGTATCTTTTCCATCCTTGAAAAGTGCATAGCCAAGAACTCGTTGTGCATCTATTTCTTCAACACAATCTGTAAAAGAGCAGCACATTTGTTTGAATCACAAATGCTGAAGCTTGATACATGATAATATGTCGCATAGCACGATCGAACACTTTGCAAGTAATTTTACTTATTCATATGTATAGTTTAACTCTAAGATAAATTAAATTGCATTATTACCCTGAAGACCCAAGTCAATCAGCTTCAGATATCCGCCTGGTTGCAACAGTTCACCAACGATTCTGTCAGGCTCTGACAAGTCTCGTTCAATAACATGCACTTTGCGTCCATCCTGTAAGCAAAAGAAACATAAAATTCAACAATCCCGCTCATATCGATACAATAATCGATTATCAAAGATCTCAACCTTTCAAGTATAGGCATGAAGAAATATGTAACAAGCTTTTAAATTAAAATGTCAATTTACATTTGTATATTTATGTTTGTCGATTGCACAAAATTTGTTCTTCAATACAAAATCACAAAATGACGAGAATTCTACTCCAAATCCAATAAGAGCATGCAGAAAAGGTTCAAATTCCAGGCCTCAAGAAGATGGAGAACACCCAGAAATTTGCCAAGGCTAAATGTAGCCAATTACTAAAAAAATCCAATCATTTTGCTTTGCAATTGAAGCAACATATCAATCATTCTTCAGATCTTCAAAATCACTTAAACAAACTAAATGTTAACCATAAATTCCACCAATTAAACCAATCTAGGAAAAAACCCACCTTTCCAAGCGTGTAAGCGAGCGCAGCGCCGGCGACGCCGGCCCCCACAATAATCACATCCGGTCCGTCGCCTCCCGACCCGCTTCCCACCGTCTCGGAACTCTTCTCCGCCACGCCCTGCAGACCCCCCGCACCACCCTTCCTCCTCTTCTCCCCCCTCAGCGTCCGGAGGACAAGCAGGAGGAGCAGCCCCGCGGCGGCCGTGAAGAGAGCCCCGGGAATGGACACCGCCACCGGCATCTTACTCGCAGGCAGTGCGGTGGCAGCAATGAGGATCCCGGCAGCTGGTTGCGCGGCGGCGGAGGGCGGAGGAGGGACGGTTGCTAGCGTGCGTCGTGCTGTCGCTGCCACACCGACAAGCGTCCAGGTGATGTAAATAGAAATAGCCAATCAATGGGCTTTTTAGTTGAAACTGGTGGCGCTTCACGTGCCTACCTCATATATTTGCTTTTTTTATTTTTTGCTACAGCCGCCCAATGGCATGGCAGTGATCCACATACACCACACACTGACTCCTGACTATACGTGGCTAATACACTCTTGGCTATGTGGCTGGATAATGAAAAATGAGAGAATAGGGGTTATTGCAAAAATATCCAGACTGGATATTGGATATATACTGTAGCATCCATGTGGATTTTTACATTCAGCTAAAACACCTCTTGAAGTGCTTCAGCTGGATATATAAAATATCCAGATGCTACAGTGTAGCAAAACATCTAGATGTTTTGCTTTTAATCACGCCCCAAACGGCCCCTAAATTCACTCACTGAATTTGATGTGACCAATCCCTATGAATTTGCTAGTGATTAATGGGCCACCATAAAAAAACTGAAATATCCACAATGAATATTTTACTTCCATTGTAGTATTTATGTTTTTTTAACTTTCAAGTCAAAACACGTCATGAGGTGTTTCAGCTGAAAGTGAAAAAAATATGAAGTAAATAATGAAAGTAAAATATCCATTATAGATGTTTTGTTTTTTCTCACGCCCCAAACGGCCCTAAGAAGGTAGCAAATTTAATGAAAGTCCTCTGGAGGTATTTCACCATTTTCATGTGAATTGGGTGAAAGTAGGATAATACTCCTTCTTTCAGTTGAATTTTTAATTTATCTATCCAAAACTCCTTCTAGTGAATATTTTTTAGGTAAAATTTTAACTTCTCTATCCATGAATTGACCGTGAATTGATAAAGACTTTTGGTTATTTTACTATCTAACCAACCCCTATATGGCTCCTTATGGGCAAATATCCCTTTCCAAATATGCTCGTGTCCAAACTCAAACTCAGTAACTCCTCCTCTGTTCTACGGGAGGCTATTACCATATATTTGTAATTGTGTGGTGCATTTTTCTACTCCTTTTAAAATTTTTATCATTTTTTTATTTTAATATGTTCTTAGACATTTTTGTTATTATTATGATGAGACACGCATCTGTATGAGCCAAGACAATATGGGCCCGTTGGACTTAGATCCGGTAGCATGGGTTATTCACGGGGGTTTTACACCATTGCCTATTGTGAGCACAGCTTCAATCGTCCCGGATCAAGCCAATGAACAATGCGCGTTATTGAAATCATATATTATTGTTGCGTCATTAGGATCTATGTTGCGTCCTATATTGAGAATATGCGCTTGGCACATCATACGATGTTGAATGGCAAGATGTGTCACATTATTGAGAATATGCATTGGGTCGAATAATTGAGAATATGCGCCTGCCGCATCACAAGCTGTTGAATGGTAATGCGTGTATAAGAGGGAGTGAGCAGGTGATTCAAAGCCAACTTCTAATATGAAGCTTCACCAAATTCAGGCAGCCCAAAAGCGCTTGGTGCACGCCATATTTTAGGTGCATTTAAACGAGGCTCTCAAAACATTTTTATCATTTAATCATTAGTTCATTGTTCTTACAAAGATGTTTTCTTAGGTCAGTTGCCATTTTTATGATTGTATAGAACTGAATTGGGGCCTCATTCGCCGTCACTGCTGTATTAGGCCTCCATTCGGCTTCGATTGTTGGGTGTTTAGATGCAAAATGGGCACTCAATGGAACATTTGCTTGAATGTGCCATTCAAACCCTCACGAAGATTGACGACATTCATTGATTTCCCCCACATTCCGTTGGAACAAGGGCTAAAAAAATTAAAAAACAACTACAAGTCCAAAGTGTGCGGATTGCACTTTTTCTTAAAGCAAAAATTCCGGCCTTCTAGTGCACAGGCTCTTCGTGGAAAATCAATCCCGATATATAATAGATCACTCAAGAGTGCTTAATATGCACTTTCAATAAGCACTCTTTAGAACTAGAATTTTGTGACTCTTGTTGTACACAATGACTCAAGAGTGAGAGAGATTAGGTGTGTCCCTAACTAAGGGTCTAAGACCCTTTATATAGCCTTAAGATGTGATTCAGTAACTCCCGTCACATTAAGTCTAATTCAATTTAAGTGTTATACTCCAATAGAATTGCTATTCAACATGGAGGTTTCACTTTGATGGGATAGTCAAAGTGAAACTCCCAAATCTTTAATGACTTAAATCTCTAAGGTTTTTTTCAATTCAAAAAATTAAATTAAAAAAGCCCCAACAATCCCCACCAAATCTAAGTTTTTATGACATAATATTGTGAGTAACAAGTACTTCATGTTTTCGGAGATATGTGCCTTTTGTGTTTGAACCTATTCCTAGTTTGATGTATCGCTACTCTCATACATTCGAAGTGAACTATATCTTGAACTAGGAACTTTAGAGTGAGAGCTCTGACACACCTAACACACAAAGTAGCACTCCTTCCGAGTTCACCGGGGTAGAACGTTACGGCCATGCGTAGGTTTCCCTTTCATGAGTTTCCTATCATATAACTAGCCTAAATTCTCATTAACTGCAACCTCAGTGGCACTCGCATAGGTGAAGATCTCCAAGGGTATCTGTCTAATGTACCCCCGCTACATAAGCTTCAATCTCATTAAGACTTTAGTCAACCTTTTCCATAGATAATAGAGCACTCTCATCTCTGCACGAGAATGAACATATATTTTTAAATTGTGCTCTTCCAAGTTATGCATTAACTTGTTTTTTCTATTAAATCTCCGTTGTGGGATCTCCACCTCGATAGATTGGGTTACTGCTAATAATAACTTAAATTAGGCTTTCAGCCCCATTTCCCTAAATGAGTTTTGAATATTTCATGCTAACAATCCCTTTGTAAAGAAATCAACCAAATTTTCTGTTGATTTTATAAAACTCAATGTAACATATTTAGTCAATATTAACCTATTTTCATCTGAAACCATGTTCACTTGTCTAGAAGATGAAACCCCATCGTTTGGACGGTCCTGACTCTTCTTCTCCCGACACTTTTTAACGAAGTGTCCAATCTTACTGCATATCCAGCACCCTTTATAGGTGTTGGTATTCTTTTGAATATTAGGGGTTGGCTTGAGTGGTTGCTTGCCCGTCTTTTTGGCTCTAACTTTGGTTCTCTTGGAATTGTTGAGATTGCTTTCCATCACATTTGCTTCACCACTATCAGAAGAAAGGTTCTCGGCAAGTTTAAACTTGTTTCTATGTCGTTCTTCTATTTGGATGGCCATTATGATAGCATCTACTGTCATAGCCTCTTTTTTGCGCTTCAAGGTCATTTGAAAGTCTTGCCATGAGGGAGGGAGTTTGTCGATTATGGCGGATACTTGTAGCCTTTCATCCACTGAGATGCCTTTCCCAATGATTTTACTACTCAGTTTTGAATTTCGACTACTTGGTCTCGAATGAGTTTACCATCCACCATCTAGTAGTTAAAGTATTCGTCCACGACATACTTTTTCTCACCTTCATTTTCTTTACCAAACTTCTTTTCAAGTGTTTCCCAAAGTTCTTTGGCACTCTTGTTGGTTAAAAACAAATCATATAATTTGTCACTTAGGATGCTTAGGATTTTCTCATGACAAAGCTCATCATCCTGCCGAAACTTCTCTAGATCCACACTAGTTGAAGCCTTAAATGTTTCCACAACTGCTTCATTAGTGGAATCGGATTTATTGGCATCTGAATCTTGCTTTTGTCTTTTACTAAGAATTACATAAAATATTCCAAGTTGGCGCAACCAAAATTTTGCCAACATTTGAAATCTTTTCCTTTAAATTTCTCTGGCTTGAATGTCTTTTCAACTCCCATGATTAATCGAAAATCTAGATGGAGAATACCTCAATTTTTGGTTGAAAAACCAAAATTCCCTTTGTCCCACTTTAGTTGTCCTCTTTCTTTTGAAATCTCCTAAAAGAATTGGGACACTTCTCCTCTTCCTAAAAAAAACTTGAACCAAGATTTTTATGCCTTGAACCAACTTGTGAACCAGGTTCACAAACAAAAATTAAAATTTGTGAACCGGCCCGTTGTCATCTTCCTTCCTCTTCCCGATCTATTTCTTCGTTTCTCAATGGAACAGCGGCGGATCTTCGCCAACAGTGGAAGGAGCTCCAGGTAGCAGCATCACAGGGCTGGACGCGGCAGCAGAGGGCGCCGGTGGAGTTCGAGGCGTCCTTGGCTGTGGTGGAGCTAGTAGTCGCAGCTCGGCTTCTGGCAATGGTGGTGGTGGGGGAAGTTCCAATCGGGAAATATCCGATCTTTCTCTCCCTTTTTTCTTTAATTTTTGCTTAAAGATTGTTGGAACAAGGGCTAAAAAAATTTAGAAAGAACTACATGCCTGAAGTGTGCATATGCACTTTCCTTAAAGCAAAAATTCTGGCCTTCTAGTGCACATGCTCTTTGTGAAAAATCAATCCCGAGATACGACGGACCACTCAAGAGTGCTTAAGATGCACCTTCAATAAGCACTCTTTAGAATTGGAATTTTGTAACTCTTGTGCACACAATGACTCAAGAGCGCGAGAGATTAGGTTTAAGACCCTTTATATAGACTTAGGATGTGATTGGGTAACTCCTATCACATTAAGATTAATTCAAATTGGGTGTTATACTCAGATTGAATTGTTATTCAACATAGAGGCTTCACTTTGATGGGATGGTCAAAGTGAAACTCCCAAAACTTATTGAATTGCTATTCAACATGGAGGTTTCACTTTGATGGGATGGTCAATGTGATATTCTCAAATCTTTAATGACTTAAATCTCTAAGGTTTTCTTTTCAATTCAAAAAATTGAATTAAAAAAAACACCAACACATTTAGTCGAATTTCTATCTTTTCCATTTCGAATTAATCGTCACAAGGCAATTGTACTACGACAAGTATTAAAAAGGGTTGTTAAACCTCAGGGACGGATGAATGATTTACCAAATTCAAAAGAAAGTAGCAGTGTTGATTCTAAACTAAGAAAACAATGAACTTTTAACTAAATTAAGTAAGAATTAATCAATATGGAAAAGACCAAGGCTTCAAATCCACCACAATAAACTAGTGTATCGTTTCTCTCTCTCTCTTTTGAATAAAGATTTCCAATTGGCTAGCATATTCCTCTCGGACATACACTTGTCAACTCAAAATATAGTGCTCTCCTCTCGGATGTAACACATAAAACAATTAAAACATGGAATTATGATCTATCTCTCTCGAGTATAAACCAATGAAACTTTATTGATATATAACACCTCAGTCTACTCACATTCCTCTCGGATACACAAGTATTCTTCGGATTAAAACTCACAAAAATTCACTCTTGTCTCTCTCGAGTACAAAGAACAAACCTTTAATGAATTAACAATGATTATACAATAAAATCCATACACCAACTAGAGTAAAAATATAAGATGAGAGAAAAGAAACTACAGAACCAGATTATTAGATTTCATCTACGCCTTGGAAAAGTGTTTAGCTTCGCATTGGGAGAGAAATTACCATCATGTTCTTCATGTTCTTCATCTTCTTCTCTCCTTTGCTCTAACATCCAATTTAGCTCAAAGGTAGTTTCTAGATTCTCCAATGGTAGCCCAAAACGTTCTCCCATAAGGACTATTTATATGTTTGAAGAGAAACCACGAAGTCCCCTTCCAAATCCGAGTCGAAATAGGTCTTATTTCGGTTTGCCGCACACGGCGATCGGTCATTCCGTATTGCCGATCGTTCGCCTACCGATCAATCATAATTCCTTTGTTATTTTCTTCCGATCGATCGTAGTTACTGTCTTGCACGGATCAAAAATTCCAGTAGATACGATCGATCGTTTTTATGCCGATCGATCGCTTCCTTCAATAATACTGTTTTGCGGCTCATGCGATTGATCACGTTGAATGGCCGATCGATCGTGGTTACTATTCATGAATTTCAAATGGCTATAACTTTCTGCTCCAAACTCCGAATTATGCGCGGTTAGTGGCGTTGGAAAGCTGACTTCTTGAACAAAATGAAACTAGAATCAGTCCAATCAGACATTTGTATACAAAGTTATAATGATTTAACTATATGAATTATTTTTCACCTCATTTCTATATATGACTCTTTGTTTCCTACAAAAACCAAAAACTATATTAAAGTAGTAGAAATTTAATCAAACACTAGCATAATTATAAGTTTATGAGATAATAAAATACATAATTCATGTATAGATCATGAATCCATGCATATTTAAATTCCTTCCCACATTCAATTGAATAAATTCAACGGTATTTTTCATTCACATTCCATCCATTTTGGTGTGATTAGAAAAAAAAAGTGGCTCTATCAGTCAAGAAAACGCATATGAGGTTGCCATGGTAATGGGTAACGCTAGGTAGGCTATAAATGAGCAGGTGTTGCATTTACTCCGTTGCCAAACTGTGTGAGATGTTCGGTGGATCTATTGCATCCATAGATTCCATACCTTGCCATGTCTCATCAGTCCAACACAGAAACTTAATTTGGATGTTAATGGATGATAAGAGGTCATCTATCAACACATTGAACTGAAACCTATCTTGGAAACCTAATTGTCCTGTCTTACATGATATCTCTTCGTTCATGGTGATAAAATGAGCTCATGCAGGCCACTTATTTAATTAGACATGAAATCAAAGCTCATCTTGCATATTCATTGTTTTTGTTAACCTAGACAACTAATCTTTGGTGCTGATATATTTAGCTCGAAAAGAGCCACTATTTAATTAGACAGGAATGGAAGCTCCTCTTAGATATTTATGGTACCTATCCTAGATACATGATCTTTGATGCTGATAGGACTAGCTCAAGACGCAGCTTTGGCTTGCCACTTAATTCCCGAAGGTGTTTTACTTTGGTCAGGAAATGTGTATGTGCATTGTACACCATATTCCTTGATTACTAATTAGACGGCCATGATGAAAACTCCTCTCTTACCAAGCCTAAAACAGAAGGAATATATCTCAAGAGTTTGGTTAAAATAAAAATATCGAAGTAGATTTTTGGTCCTATAGGTTCATTGTTTTATTTATCTCGTATCCTTGTCTTGAGCTAGCTAACAAAATTTCTTATTTACCCATAAAAAGATATCAGAAAATATTGCTTTTTCAGGTATAGAAGTATAAATTTCTATGCAACTTTTACATTAATCTGAAGCTCTGAACAACTAAAACATCTAACCTATATACAATTAATATATTCAACATAGAATTAGCTTAAAATAATAGTTGAATACGATTTGATAAGTTCTTTTTATGAATTTGAAACAAATGCATTTTAGAAGAGAAAGTCATATTACCAAATATTGGAGTAGTACTAAAAGAAAATGAGAAGCAGTATGTGTGTGTGAAAGGCAAGAGAGACGGGGGAGGAGAGAATTTCAAATAAACTACTCCCTCCTGCCACTTTTAATAGATATCATTGATTTTCAAATCAACTAAAGTTAGTTCATTTGAAAATCAACGGTATCTTTTTATAAATTGATGGGAGGGAGTATAAAACCATGGGAAAGTATGATTCCTTCAATATGATCTGTAAATAAATGAGTTGCCAACCATTCAAATAAGTAAATCATGTAGTTGAAGACTCACAAGTATGTTTGAGTCTACAATGATAAGAAGGTCCAACTTATACATCATGTAGTTGAAGACTCACAAGTATGTTTGAGTCTACAATGATAAGAAGGTCCAACTTATACATTTTCATCTGATAAAGCATGGTTCCTCGAGGTCCTGGACATGGCCTTAGCGTTTATCTGGTATCCTGCTTGACGAATGTTGTAATCCAACTTTGCCGATTCAATTAGCATAAGGTTCTTCTTCTCCTTCCTTCCATATGCATCACCAAACAATCTTGCCTCGACTCGCGGTGGCCTCCAGTAGTAAGAATCTCTAGTCCACGCTCTACAAGATCATGAAGCTCAGAGTTGATGCTTCCTTTGACATGGTCTTTTAATTGCTTTGCTGAGAAAGCTCTAGCATCATCCATTATTGTCTTCCCTTCTATAGGAAGATAGGAGGCATACTGACTCAAAACTGTTTTTGCATCTTTCCTTAAGGCTTTCTTGAAGCAACAATTCTTGTCCGAGAAAGGAACGAATTCATATAAGTTCAACAAACATGCCAAAATTCCTACTTGTTACACAATGATGGGAAAAAAGAGACAAAATTTTACACAAAGGGAAATATACACACCCTGAGGGTCATGTGCCCATGTTGTCGCAGGATCCTGAACTTGATTGCAGTGTAATATAGATCATCTTGTTTCCTTGTGTCAATAAGTCTATCCTCTATGACTTGCTTGATCTCATCATCAAAGACATAGCTTACCCTTAGTGTAGTCCCTCCCTCTGTACAAAGAGCATCATCAAATGTTCCATCCAAACATGAACAATTGTTCTTCTCCCAAACCATAGAACCACCCCCAACTAACCAAAGTGAGATTTTACGAAGACTCTGTTTATACGGGCCTTCGGATTTCAATCATGCAGAGCATATTAACATAGATGCGGCAATCAAGTTTGAATTACCTGCATGTATGTACGTGCATGAGCTGGAGCAAATATTAACTTTTTTTCTTTGATCATCAAGGATGACAAGGCTAGGACGACGAGTCACAACCATGCTCACGACGTTCATTAGCTATTATCTGCCTCAACACTCGCAAGTGTGGGTGTACTGGTGGACCAGGCAGCATAACTTCTCCTATGCTGGAAATAATGGGACGGGGGTCCTTTACCCAACTGTGTTGACAAGGAAATTGTAAATCTACAACATGACTAGAACCAATGAATTGATGTAGGAAGTTTGAAGCACAGTAAACATTGCTGACTTGGAAACAGATATGGCCTCTCTTGTGCACATGCTTCTACTGACAATCTACACATACGATACAATGAACCACTAGTTGACAAGTGGTGCATTTTAACAAGTCATGCCCCCGAACTCAGTGAACTAGGAGAGGAAGTATTATGTTGCATTAGAAAGAAGGGGAATAAAGAGACAGAGTTTCAGAATGAACTATGTTTTGTACCCTTTCACAGGGAAGACGAATGAATGTATCTATTTCATAACCGAATATTACTAAAATTTTTAAAATGTCATAACTCACTCATTTTTTATCCGTTTTTGCCAATTTTTTTTCGTTCTCGGTTGAGACAGTTTCAGAACAAACTGTGTTATGTACCCTTCCACAGGAAAGATCAACGGATGTAACTGTTCTATAATTAGACATCTACCCATCTACCGGTCGTTCAACAATGGTTTTATTCACCAAAACCCTGTCCACTTACAGCCCCCAAAAAACTCAAAGTTCCTAGGCTCCTAACAATGATGCACATGACACTAAGGGGCCGTTTGGGGCGTGATTATTGCAAAACATCCATACTGGATTCTGAATATTTACTGTAGTATCCATGTGGATTTTTACATCCAGCTGAAACACATCTTGAGGTGTTTCAGCTGGATATATAAAATATCCAGATGCTACAGTGTAGCAAAATATCCCATCTGGATGTTTTGCTTTTAATCACGCCCCAAACGGCCCCTAAAGCGCTACAATGCGGCCATTTACCCAAGCCATGCATGTGTGCGTGTATGTACCTTCTGTGCATCCACGTAAAAGGCATATGGTAAGTAATAGACCTTCCTTATATATCCTCTTACAGGGCTCTTTATATATGACCTGGCGCCAACTTTGGGTTTCTCATATTACCCGGGATCTTTATCTTTCTTCCATATGACCCAAAAAATACCCAAAATACCCTTAGGTTTAGGTATAAGCACCCACGCTTTGCGTTTTTTCATATTACTCGGAATCTGAGGAGCATGTACCCAGAGAAGCTCGCGTTCAGTCGGAGAAGAAGGGGTTCCGTCCGGCATCTCCCCCCATATCATCGCCGGCGCCGGTGCTGTCCAAATCGAAAAAGGTAATCTTCGCGCCAAAAAGCAGAAAAATGAGCGGGATGAAGGGATTTTGATGTAATAGTAGCGAGGAAGCCCACTCAACTATAAAAATTAAGATCTACATGTAAAAAAACACATATAAAGGTCACCCATTGGTGCTCGACCGCTCCTAGACATGAAATAAGAGAATAAAAATGGGCAAAAGCTTAAAATACTCGCCGGCGAGTGAAAATTCAATTTATATATCTTTCTGTGATCTTAATTAGATGAAAGAGGAGGAAAATGAGGAAGAACGCAAAAAAATGGGCAAAAACGGATGAAAAATAAGCAAGTTATGATATTTTAAAAATTGCCCATTATCGTGTTGTCGACGACACGACTAGAGTATTTATCATGTATGTCGCATACACGATAAATACTCAAGTCGTGTATATTATACACGATAAAATGACAATCTTCAAAATGTCATAACTTGCTTATTTTTCATCCGTTTTTGCCCTTTTTTTTGCGTTCTTCCTCATTTTTCATCCTCTTCCACCTCATTAAGGTATATTATGATGAAAAAATAAGAAAAAATAAGAAGAAAGAAGAAATTAAAAGCATTCTGACGTTCGAAGCTTCGCCGCACCGCCCACACCAAAAAAAAACTATGATCAAGAGATTTTGATGTAAGAGCAGCGGGGAAGCCCACCCAACTATAAAAATTGAGATCTACATATAAAGAAACATATATAAAGGTCACCCATTGGTGTTCGACCCCTCATGGACATGAAATAAGAGGATAAAAATGGGCAAAAACGTGAAATACTCGCCGGCGAGTGACAATTCAATTTATATATCTTTCTGTGATCTTAATGAGGTGAAAGAGGAGGAAAAATGAGAAAGAACGCAAAAAAGGGCAAAAACGGATGAAAAATGAGCGAGTTATGACATTTTAAAAATTGCCCATTTATCGTGTTGTCGACGACACGACTTGAGTATTTATCGTGTATGTCGCATACACGATAAATACTCAAGTCGTCTATATCCTACACGATAAAATAGCAATCTTCAAAATTTCATAACTCGCTTATTTTTCATCTGTTTTTGCCCTTTTTTTGCGTTCGTCCTCATTTTTCCTCCGCTTCCACCTCATTAAGATATATTAGGATGAAAAAATAAGAAAAAATAAAAAGAAAGAAGAAATTTAAAGCATTCCGACGCAAAAAAAAACTATGATCAAGAGATTTTGATGTAAGAGCATCGGAGAAGCCCACCCAACTATAAAAATTGAGATCTCCATGTAAAGAAACATATATAAAGGTCACCCATTGGTGTTCGACCGCTCCTAGACATGAAATAAGAGGATAAAAATGGGCAAAAGCGTGAAATACTCGCGGACGAGTGACAATTTAATTTATATATCTTTTTGTGATCTTAATTAAGTGAAAGAGGAGGGAAAATGAGGAAGAACGCAAAAAAATGGGCAAAAACGGATGAAAAATGAGCAAGTTATAACATTTTGAAGATTGTCATTTTATCGTATAGGATATACACAACTTGGGTATTTATCGTGTTATCGATAAATACCCAAGTCGTGTATATCCTATACGATAAAATGACAATCTTCAAAATGTCATAACTCACTCATTTTTCATTTGTTTTTACCCATTTTTTTTTCGTTCTTCCTCATTTTTCCTCCTCTTCCACCTCATTAGAATCACAGAAATATATATAAATTGAACTTGGCACTCGCCGGCGAGTATTTCACGTTTTTGCCCATTTTTATCCTCTTATTTCATGTCCAGGTGCGATTGAACGCAAATAGGTGACCTTTATATGTGTTTCCTTACATGTAGATCTCAATTTTTATAGTTGGGTGGGCTTCCCCGCTGCTCTTACATCAAAATCTCTTGATCATAGTTTTTTTTAGCGTGGGTGGTGCGGCGAAGCTCCAAACGTGGGAATGCTTTTACTTTTTTCTTTCTTCTTTTCTCAACCTACTATATTTTAATGAGGTGGAAGAGGAGGAAAAATGAGAAAGAACGCAAAAAAATGGGCAAAAACGGATGAAAAATGAGCAAGTTTTGACATTTTAAAGATTGTCATTTTATCGTGTAGGATATACACGACTTGGGTATTTATCGTGTATGTCGTATACATGATAAATACCCAAGTCGTGTATATCCTATACGATAAAATGACAATCTTCAAAATGTCATAACTCACTCATTTTTTATTTGTTTTTACCCATTTTTTTTTGCATTCTTCCTCATTTTTCCTCCTCTTCCACCTCATTAGAATCACAGAAATATATATAAATTGAACTTGGCACTCGCCGGCTAGTATTTCACATTTTTGCCCATTTTTATCCTCTTATTTCATGTCCAGGAGCGATTGAACACAAATGGGTGACCTTTATATGTGTTTCTTTACATGTAGATCTCAATTTTTATAGTTGGGTGGGCTTCCCCGCTGCTCTTACATCAAAATCTCTTGATCATAGTTTTTTTTAGCGTGGGTGGTGCGGCGAAGCTCCGAACGTGGGAATGCTTTTACTTTTTTCTTTCTTCTTTTCTCAACCTACTATATCTTAATGAGGTGGAAGAGGAGGAAAAATGAAGAAGAACGCAAAAAAATAGACAAAAACGGATAAAAAATAAGCAAGTTATGACATTTTGAAGATTGTCATTTTATCGTGTAGGATATACACAATAAATACCCAAGTCGTGTATATCCTACACGATAAAATGACAATCTTCAAAATGTTATAACTCACTCATTTTTCATCCGTTTTTGCCCTTTTTTTGCGTTCTTCCTCATTCGTCCTCCTCTTCCACCTCATTAGGATCACAGAAATATATATAAATTGAACTTGTCACTCGCCGGCGAGTATTTCACGTTTTTGCCCATTTTTATCCTCTTATTTCATGTCCAGGAGCAATCGAACACAAATGGGTGACCTTTATATGTGTTTATTTACATGTAGATCTTAATTTTTGTAGTTGGGAGGGCTTCCCCACTACTCGTACATCAAAATCCCTTTATTTTTCTCGTCTTTCCCATTATTTTTACAGTTTTTCGGCATAAAATTTTGTTTTTTCCGGGTTGGACGGCGTCGGCGGTAGTTTGAACCGCGATGATGGGCGGACCTTTGCTGAAATGTCTTCTTCCCTAACTTGATGCTCCCGTAAATTGGTAATTTTGGGAAGAACGAAGCATTTCGGATATAAAAGGCACAAAAAACGTAAAAGAATGGTATTTCTGGTATTTTAGGTGCTGATTCCAGGTTATATGAGATTTCACGGGAAAAACCAGGTAATATGAGAAAACTATAGTTGGTGCCAGGTAATGTGGAAAAAACTCCCTCTTACACCATATATGAGACGAATGAAATCTCTCAACTTAGAGGCTCCAATATTTCATTTTCCCTCCAACATAGAATATGAGAAAAGAGAGTGAAATATTTCCCTCCAAATCCAAATTTAATCACCACATAAGTTTTGTAGCCATATATGGGTCTTGGTCTTAAAACAACTAGTAGGTTTGAGATACCCACTACCCAAAACCCAACATCCTCCGCCTTCACCTTTTCTTCTACATCCATAGTAATCCATTCTTGCATCCTTGCAACCACTTCTTGCTTGTGCTTCCACCTATCTACCTCAAATTCTTGGTCATTTTGGCCGCAGTTACGCTCTAAGTCGAGCTGAGCACAGAGGCCAGCATCGTGTTCTTAACATTGGGTTTCATCCAAAAGAGAGTGAAATGCTTCCTTCCAAATCCAAATTCAATCACCGCATGGGTTTTGTAGCCATATACGGGTTTTGGCCTGAAAGTAGTAGGTTTAGGGATAGAACTTGGGTCAGGTTTTTACCCAACCCGACTCCACCCGACCTTATTGGGCCAGTTCTGGGATTGCTTCTGCAGTACCCGATTCTGGTTCCGAGTTTAAAAGAGGAACCAATCCATTGGGTCGGGGCGGGTTTATTACAAGAAAACCCGGCCTGACCTGGGTATATATATATATTATTCATAACAAATTTAAAAGAGTTACTAGTTTAATATATATGACATTGTAGATATAAAAGTTCTAGTACCAGGGCGAGGCGGGTCTGGGTTTTACGTTCCGGTACTGGGGCGGTTCTGGGTCCTTGAAACTGGACCTGTAGTAGGTTTGAGACGGTTCTGTATTTGAAGAATTAATAGTTCTAGGGCCGGGTTTGTCAATACCAGACCCAAACCCGCCCTGGTTCCATCCCTGAGTGGTTTGGGATAAACCCAACATCCTCCGCCTTCTTCTTTTCTTCCATAGTAATCCATTCTTGCCTCCTCACAACCGCATCTCTCTTGCAGCTCCACCAATCTACCTCAAATTCTTGGTCACGTCGGCAGTAGTTACACTCTCTATCGAGCTGAGCAGGGAGGTCAGCATCGTGTTTTGGGGGTTGGGTGTCGTCCAAAAGCCAGTAAAATGTTTCCTTCCAAATCTCAATTCAATCACCACATGGTTTTTGTAGCGATATATGGTTTTTGTAGCGATATATGGTCTTGGTCTTAAAACAACAAGTAGTAGGTTTGAGATGCCCACTACCCAAAACCCAAAATCTTCTGCCTTCGCCTTTCTTCCACATCCAGAGTTATCCATTCTTGCCTCACGGCCTCTTCTCGCTTGCATCTCCACCAATCTACCTCAAACTCTTGGTAATTTTTGGCGGCAGTTATGATCGAGCTCAACACGGAGGCCAGCACCGTGTTCTTGGCGTTGGGTTTCGTTCTTGAGGACCTCAAAGTCTGACTGCAACATCTAGAACTTAATTGTCGCCTCGGGATCGTTCGGGTTCTTGTCCGGGTGGAGCTCCTTGGCCTTCATCCGATAAGCCTGCTTGATCTCCCTCATCCCTGCCTTTGAGGCCAATTACCTGGTACAAGTCTTCGGATGGCTCCATGGTTGTTTCTCTTCCAAACTCCGGTCTCACGTAAGACAATATGTTGAACAGAATAGAGAAACAAATGACAAAGATTCTTACTATAGACTCCTCCAGTGTCAATAAGCTCCAGGCTGCTTAATGTGTTTTTCTCCACCTCTAATAAACTTTTAGCATAACTCTTCAGATTCGCTGCCTGCCTTGTGTATGTTATGTCCTGTATCAGAAAGTTACAAAGTAGTAAATAATAGAGGATAAGTATATCTTTACACCCCACTTTGGCCTTTTGATGATTACAAGCCACTCCTTCAAAAGAGACAAGAACAAAAATACAATCAACAAACAATAATAATACTCCCTCTATCCCATAGCAGTTATCTGGATGATAAAACTCGAATAAAAATACAATCAAAGAACTCA
This sequence comes from Houttuynia cordata, assembly GCA_039654745.1. Taxonomy (NCBI): domain Eukaryota; kingdom Viridiplantae; phylum Streptophyta; class Magnoliopsida; order Piperales; family Saururaceae; genus Houttuynia; species Houttuynia cordata. The sequence goes on from CM077512.1 coordinate 2,137,344, forward strand.
AATATCAACCCCATAATCATTCATCGATGGCAGATAATTTGCTGATCTTCATGGGACTTCCTTCTCTTTGTCGATTGTTTTCTGAATGCATTTAATGCGTTGGCATCTTCTTCCATTTTTACAAAAGCAGTGGAGGGAACTGCAAGTGTACAGGCGGTATTTAGGATAAGGAAATAAGTGGCCATCGCTATCGAGCACAAAACTGAGACTCTTGTTTGGTATATATAAATATATATATGGGAAAAGTTTATATGAGATCGCTCTCATATTGCTTATATGAGGCCACTTTGAATCGTAGCCGTTGGTTCTTAATCTGACGGCTACAAATATCCATAATGATCTCACCCACTCCTTGATGTGACACACTCACCTACCCACTGATTTGATATTCACCTTCCGATCGGAATCTAACGGTAATAAAAATTGGCCTCATGCTCCTTATATGAGAACGATCTCATATAAACTCATCTCATATATATATATATATATATATATATATATATATATATATATATATATATATATATATATATATATATATATGTACCAATTGTTAGATGTTCTTTTGCCGCATATCATAACTTAGGGATAAAGCATAAGGCAAATAACATAATGTTTAAAATAAAAGCGTATCTTTTTCCTTTGCCATATATAGATATGATATAATCCAGCAATATAAATAACACCTAGGTCTTTTTCACTCTTCTTGTCAAGAATAGATGGGGAACCTTAGATTGACAAGTGAGCGAAGGGACTTGGCATATATATAGCATCATGGTGACCCTTCCCATCAAAGGGACCCCAATAAATGGCCTCACACACACCCCTTCGTAACCGACTAAAATATGACTTTTCATTTCTTCATGACTTTTGGGTTTCCAATGGAGTCCACATGTGGGGACATACCAACATTCTCCCACTTGTTCACACATGTGGGGACATGCAATAATGTATACTCCCACTTGGACCCACAAGGTTTGAAGAAATAAACAAAGAATAAAAGGTTGAAAAAACTGGAAATTCGGAGTTTGCAAATCACGGGAACTCACGATTTTCGAAAAAAAAAATTTAGTCGTAGAAGGAGTAATCCGAGTAGATCGATACAGAAGTGATTACCAATAAGAATCAAAGCAGTCAAAACACTCATTTATGTGGTGCTAGGACTGGAATGGTCACTATATCAATAACCCTATTAACATGACCTCTAAATGGATTTAGTGTGGCTTGAACATAAATATTACAAGCAATCCAAACTTTAGACATTATTGAACATTGTTGAATGGTGTATATACCTAAAGATCAGTGGGAGCAAGTTTATATTTTTGATTTTGTATGTTGATGACATCTTACTTGCTACTAATAATCTTGGCTTATTATATGAGATCAAGAAATTTCTCTCTAAGAACTTTGAAATGAAGGATATGGGAGAGGCAACTTATGTGATTGGAATAGAAATATTTTGGGATAGAACACAAGGGTTATTAGGGTTGTCTCAGAAAACATATATCGCTAGCGTTCTAGAGAGATTTAGAATGGAAAAGTGTTCATCAAGTGTTGTTCCAATTCAGAAAGGAAATAAGTTCAACATTATACAATGCCCAAAGAATGAATTGAAACGCAAACAAATGGAAGAAATTCCTTATGCATCAATTGTTGGGAGCTTAATGTATGCTCAGACTTGTACAAGGCCAGACATTAGTTTTGCTGTTGGAATGCTTGGCCGATATCAAAGTAATCCTGGATTGGATCATTGGAAAGCGGCAAAGAAAGTTTTGAGATACTTGCAAGGAACGAAAGATTACATGCATACTTATACGAAATTTGATCATCTTGAGGTACTTGGATATTCAGATTCAAATTTTGCTTGATGTTTTGATACAAGAAAATCCACATTTGGCTATTTGTTCCTACTTGCTGGAAGAGCAATTTCATGGAAAAGTGCAAAGCAGTCTATCATTGCTGCATCCACTATGGAAGCTGAGTTTGTGGCATGCTTTGAGGCCACAATTCAAGGATTATGGTTGCGGAACTTTATTTCAGGACTTGGAATCGTCGACAGTATTGTCAAGCCACTGAAAATTTATTATGATAATTCTGCAGCAGTCTTCTTCTCTAAAAACGACAAGTATTCCAAGGGTGTCAAACATATGGAATTGAAATACCTTGCCGTTAAAGAAGAAGTTCATAAACAAAAAGTGTTAATTGAACATATTAATACCAATTTTATTATTGCGGATCCGATGACTAAAGGATTGCCTCCAAAGATATTTACTGGACATGTCGAGAGGATGGGCATTATTGGAAAGATTTAATGAGTTTATGATGATGAATGTGTTTGACACTTTGAGCTCCTTTGTATATTGTTTCTGATACTTATGGATATCCTGTTTTAATACTATTGGTATATACATAAATGTTTGACAGGATTTTAGTCTCTAACAGAGACATTACAGTGGATCATTATTGATCTTTTCACTTATAGATCATATTAAGTATAACACTAATATTATGGTACATAGAAGGAACTATGTCGATTTAATGATGTTGAACCGCTATGATCTGTATTAGTCTATACTTAATAATGATATTATGATTTGACCAATGTTGACGAATTTATCCTTATGATCTGCGCATTATGTTTTGGACGATAAATTCTATGACATGGGCCAAGTGGGAGAAATGTAAGATACTCACTTAATGTGGCCCACAAGACTACTCATGTTTCAATAATGTCTAAAGTTTGGATTGCTTGTAACATTTATGTTCAAGCCACATTAAATCCATTTAGAGGTCATGTTCGTAGGGTTATTGATATATTGACCATTCCAGTCCTAGCACCACATAAATGAGTGTTTTGACTGCTTTGATCCTTATTGGTAATCACTTCTGTATCGATCTACTCAGATTACTCCTTCTACGACTAAATTTTTTTTTCGAAAATCGTGAGCTCCCGTGATTTGCAAACTCCGAATTTCCAGTTTTTTCAACCTTTTATTCTTTGTTTTATTTCTTCAAACCTTGTGGGTCCAAGTGGGAGTATACATTATTGCATGTCCCCACATGTGTGAACAAGTGGGAGAATGTTGGTATGTCCCCACATGTGGACCCCATTGGAAACCCAAAAGTCATGAAGAAATGAAAAGTCATGTTTTAGTCGGTTACGAAGGGGTGTGTGTGAGGCCATTTATTGGGGTCCCTTTGATGGGAAGGGTCACTATGATGCTATATATATGCCTAGTCCCTTCTCTCACTTGTCAATCTAACGTTCTCCATCTATTCTTGACAAGAAGAGTGAAGAAGACCTAGGTGTTATTTATATTGCTAGATTATATCATATCTATATATGGCAAAGGAAAAAGGTACGCTTTTATTTTAAACATTATGTTATTTGCCTTATGTTTTATCCCTAAGTTATGATATACGGCAAAAGAACATCTAACAATTGGTATATATATATACTATGCTTTCTTGAGAGAGAAACATTAAAATCTTCGATTGGTCTCTTCTATGAAACTTGGTGGGAGATTCATATCTTATAATATATGTTGTTCAATGTGCAATATGTGATGATAAGACTTGTTGGGGAGAGAAGTTAGAAAATTGGAGGCAGTACTATGGTTGGGGGGCCCTCTTTTTCACCTCGTCGGAAATCGCCATGCCTGCCTCCCTGAAAATTAGATGAATGGTACCGTCTAATTTTGGTAAACATATTTTGTAATTGTCTCAATTAAAAGTGATCGGACGGAGTAACAATTTTTTGGATGGACCTTGGATTTCAAACAAAAAATCACATTTTTTAATGAAATACAATAACAAGCTAGACCTAAATATTTCTTTTTTTTTACTGTTTGGATAGACTTAGGATTTTAAACAGAGTTCAGTGGGGAGTTCAGTATTTTCTGACATACACTTTTAAGTCAGTTTGCAGTGAAGTGAAATAGCCAGCTAATCTCACCTTCAAAATCAAATATGATTATCCAAATGTAACATTTTTTTATAGATATCCTAATGTAACATTTGGCTTGAACTATCTTCTAGATCAGCTTGGAGGATGGGCACCCAAAGAATTGGTGATCACAGGTTTATTCGTTAGAAACACACATGATGCATATGCGTGGCATTTGGGAATGATACTTGGCTTGAACTAGACACCCCACCCCCACACACACATTTTGTTAGATTCTCAATTCTCAATAATCCATCATTGAAAGCTAGCCAAGTCATGAATGGGTAACGAGAGATCCTATATTTATGCCAATTGAGAGTTTGGCCCATGAAATATAAGGAGAGAGAGCTCTCAGAAATGTCCACGCTGATTTGTAGCTGAAGCACCCTTGACTTGTAGCTATATTTGTGAGAAGCTAGAAAATCCAGCACCTCTTGACTAGGAAACACTGATACAGATATGGCGATATGATACGATACGGGTATGACAATACAATAATTTTCAAAAAGTCCCAATACGATACGTTGGGGATACGCTTGTTAAATATTTTTTTTATATTTTTAAAACATATTTTAGGTTGGTCCTAGTATCAAAACAAACAATAACACACATTTATATACCTCTAATTCCTAATTTATTAGTGCCATTTCATTTCGTGGCGGGTTTTTAAAGGCTTTGTTCCATATATTAAAGCTCAATCTATTTAAAAGCTGAAGTTCAAGTGTAGAAAGAACCTGAACCGTTGATCTGTAGTAAAGAAGAAGATGGGTTTTGATTATAAGTGAAGCGCCATTCATATTAAATCTGACGAATGAAGTTGCTACAACGGGTTTTAGCCAATCGAAAGAAAAAAAAAGGAGAACCGAATAGAAAAAGAAAAAAAAGAGAAATAAGAAAACCCGAGCCAACAGAGGAACAAAACAGAGCTCCAAATCGAGATCTGATGAAGAACAGCAGGAAAGGCTCGAGTTCGGAGGTGATCAGGGTCACGGCGAGGCCGACGGCAGTCGACGGTGAAATAGCGGCGGTCGCATGGTTCTGATTCGACGGCGGGCTCACGATCGGGGTCACAACGATTGGGGAGCTCATTCCATGGGCGAGACGATCGATGGTGGTCCTCGAGCTCGGAGGCAATCGGGTCACAGAGAGGCCGATGGCAGTCGACGACGAAACAACAGTGGTTGCATAGTTCTGATTCGACGGCAGGGTCACGGTGATTGGGGAGCTCGATGGCGGCCATGGGCAAGACGATCGATAGTGGTCCTAGGTCGACGGCAAGGGAACGATGACGATGGCAGTGCAAGGATCGGCGAGCAGGCAGGCGAGCTTTGGCGGCGGAGAGGAGCTCCTCTTCTCTGTTCTTTCGTCCTCTGTTCCTTTCATGGACTGAGAACTTTTTTACCTCAAACGTATCGGAAATGTATCTGATACATATTGGTTTGGTTTTTTTATATAAAAAAAGGGATACGTCGTCGATACGCAGGCAGCTGTATCGATGGCATATCCGTATCCGATATGTATCAGATATGGATACATGGCAAAAATGCCGTATCGGTGCTTCCTAACCTCTTGAGCACAAATGGATGTGTGCTGAAAATTTAGAATCCAACAGTTGTTTTAGAAGTCGTCATGAATTCTGTTGGTGAGGCTACCTCCAAATTGGAAACTTCACGCCTAGAGAATCCAACCGTTATTTTGGAAGGAGTAGCGATGTTTGTTGGTGAGCTTACAAGCTGGTTTCACCATGTCTATCGTGCTGAGAATGTCGCCCATGTTGGCGTATAATCTTAATAGATCAAATTAGTGGAAAATCAATCCTTTCTTCTCTAATGATAAAAACCTATTTTTACTCGCAGTATGCCTCTAGGTGGGCATACTTGTATAAAAGAATTATATCTATTTATATCCTCTCAGATACGCCTCGATGCAGGTCATTGCAGATCCCATAAGGAAAGTTTCAGTTTTTTATGCAATCAAGACTCGAGAGTCTCCTATGTGCAATTCGGCTGAGTGTATAGAATACTCCCTATTTCACATTTCCACTGGTAGTTGGTGCAGCATGATAAATGCTTAATACCAATTTATGTCATGCATACCATTTATAGTTTGTGTGTCTTTTAAGTTTCAAGTAAGGGGCTGTTTTCCAGCAAAAAAAAGAGTAAGAGGCTGTTTGGCAGCCTCTTTAACCAAGATAAGATATTCTTTAGGGTTTAATGTCCCATCACCACTTTCTTTTTTTTAAGAGCCAATCATCCTCACGAGAGGGTTAAGGTAGAAATGCCATTTAAGCCCATTTTCTTCGGAACTTAAAAGTAAGTCAAACAACTCGTGAATAAAAAATTATCATTTGTCACTTCAGGTGGAGTACTTTTTTTTTCAAAAAAAGGTTATTCCTTTTTCCTAAAGAGGTAAATGATAGTTTCTTATCTCATCTTATATTGGTGAGATATCTTGATTTAGACAAATAGACATAGATATTCATCAGAAACGTGAAAATCGTGTTTTGCATTGAAATGTAAGTTAGGAATTTCCAGCAATGCCCACAAGATTGTTAGAAGTTTCGAGTTTCCATTTGTATTTGATTATTAATCCCAAATTAGTATGTGCCTCTTTATACTCGATGTTATACCTGGAAATTTTCAAATATTAAAGCGGAAAATTTTGCTCAAGGTAAATATTTAATTTCCTTAAATTGATGAACTTTGATTTGTGGACTCGAAAATTTGAGATTTTAAAATTTTGCTGGACGCGATCGATCACGTCAAAAGACACAATCGATCAGGTCAGCTGTAGTTTGGTTACCGCTCCAGACAATCGATCGTAAAATTGCCGATCAATCGATCGTATTTACTGGAAGTTTGACATCGGGTATTCTAGCGTAGTATCTAATCGATCGCGAAGAGAGACCGATCGATCGGGTTGGCTGTCGTGTGAGAATTTGATCCACACGATCGATCGACTGAAAAGTGATCGATCGTATCTTCTGGTTGGTAACGGTACGTGGTATATGCGTATTGCCGATCGATCATTTACGTATTGCCGATCGATAGCCGTATTTTGTGAGATTTTGAATGCGATTCTTTTTGGGATCTTTTAATGGGATTTATTAGATTTTTTGGTGAGATGACCTACCTAATTGGCCCACGAATTAAGAACCAAATCTTGGGGAGATTGGTATAATTTTCCTAGTTTAAAAACCGGTTTGAAGTTGAATGGAAATTAGACTTTTTAAATTTTGAAATTTAAATAACCAAAAGGATTGGATTTGGACGTGATTAGTGGTGATTAGTGGTGAGTTACTAAGATAGTTTAGTGATGCCATGTGGCAAGGATGGAGATCATGTTTTGAGTTTAAATTTGGAGGTTACACATGTAGTTTTGGTAACCGATTCAATTGAGTTAATTCCTTACCAAATAGGGGATTGTAATCAATCTAGAATCAAAGATGTGTAACGGATTTGGAGTCAAAGAGGCAAGCACACCCTTGACTGAGATCGTGCAATTTGGGAGGATGAATAATGGCCTTTAGATGGAGTGTTGATCTACAGTGGAGATTCAACCAAAGTGAATAGGTTTTCCTATTTAAACCTACTTAAGGAGAGACCGGCAAAACCTTTTGGAGGCTTTGGGAATCGTGCAAGCCAAGGAGCCATGCGGTCAGTCCTCTCTCAGTTCGTTCAAGGGATCTTGCGTTGGTTTGCGGCTTCGTTTGTATGGGATACGCGAAGGAGAGAAGTAATACGTGTAGAACCGATTTACGTGCAAATAGTATCGGTTTCACCAAAAGGTAGGATGTGTTTTCCCTACTCTATTCTTATTATATTATCATAATTCAATCCTTGATATCGACATATGAATGCTCTAATCTGTGATTTGCACTATAGTAATGTCTTTGATGAATAAAGATTTGATTTTTTTTATACGATGTTCATGAATGTATGGATAGTGTCACTCTACCATATTCAATTCAATGTGCAACGGCTTAGATAAGATCATATCTCTGACTTCCAGCGTCGACATACTTGATTATGAGTCCTAATTACTTCTGTAATTGCTGTCCAAATATTGTTGTCTCATTTGTTTTGGTACCAATGAACTGTATTAAGTCGATGGTTGTCTATTTGGGTAGTTACTTGTAAAATGACGATGATAAAAGTTTTTTATCACTAATTCATAGGAAATTAGAGTCGGAATACTTCTAGTTGGTGGAAAGGTCACTCTTTTTGTGTGTCGTCAGTACCCTTGTCTCATGATAGTGTCCTAGATTAGTGGTCTTAATTGGGGTTAAACTAGTTATTCACAATTAAGTGCACAACCAGTGTCCGGGTTGATGAATCTAATTAGAGTCAGAATACTTCTGGTTGGTGGAAATCTCACTCTTTTTGTGTGTCTTCAGTACCATTGTCTCATGATAGTGTCCCAGATTAGTGGTCTTAATTGGGATTAAACTAGTTATTCACAATTAAGTGCACAACCAGTGTCCGGGTTGATGAATCTAATTAAAACAGTGACCTGCTTATTGATAAGAGTATGATAATATCATCAGGGGACTGAGTAATAATTATTATATCATGAACCTATGAGCATTAGTATGTAAGTAACATAATATGGAAGTTAATTGACAAAATTAAGCCTCGGCCAGTAGTTTCCCTGCATAGACAGGCAATAGTGGAAAATTCGTAACTAATTATAGAAAACTCATAAAAATGCGTCGTCTATTAGGTGTATTGTAGACTCTTGGGGGAATCTACAGTAAAAAATTCATAGCTAAATAAACAAGGTAAAAATTATGGTGAAGGTCAAAAATAAACTGTTATGCAGAAAATAGTGCAGTGAACCGGAGAAAAACTTATTACTACTTAATACCATGTGATTATATAAAGTTATGGATAAGATAAGATCTAAATAAAAATCAGAAAAACGTGAGTAGCTTTGAGTTCAGAGATTTTAATCTTCTGGAATCATGTATTGGGTTGGAGTCAAGTCAAACCAAGTTAAGGTTCCGCGTTAGGTAGCTTTACTGTTAAAAGTGGTCTGGAAGTTTTCGATTAGGGTTTGTACTCTCAAACCTTAATTATCAAATTGCCTTGAACCTTTAGGGATTATTGTCAGATTCGGAGATTCTTATCTAGGGCCTTGCACAATAAAATTATCAGATGAGTGAAGTTACTATTATACCCTGATGGTTTGGGTGAAACTTGGAAGGTGATTATGTCAATTACTCCTTAATGAGTCAGTTGTTGATGAAGAGCATTGACTTCACATCCATATATTGAATTGTTTACTCCTTGGGATATTGAAATCTCAATGGTGTTTCTTTGGAAGTCCATTCTTGAATATTGAGAATTTTCAATGATACAACCTCTGTCGTTGTAAGATTTCATTCAGTTCTCTATAAACTGTCTATTCCACAAGAGTGATTGATGAAAACTCTTCGATTGAAAATCATAGTATGCTCAAGAGCCATTGCTAGATCCTCTGTGATCTCATATATTTGATGAACCTCTGTAGTTCAGCAAATGACGGCAACGCGTGCGCTTTTAGCCTGTATGATAATACGGAAGGTCTGCAGTCTCCGCCCATTGTGCCCGTAAGCACCGATGAGGCCAGCATCCCTAGACGCATGGCCGGGTTCCTCTATAGAACCTCTAGGATGTTCTAGCATAGATGTCCATAGGGGAAGTAGACTGACCTTAGAGCAGAAATTGACGATTCCTACACTTTGTATGTTGGAGTCTATTTTAATTATTATCTATATCCGTTCAAATGAGTTGTTTAGAGTCTGATTTCATATTTCTTAGCATGAGTTGCTGATATTCTGGTACGTTGATTATTGAATCTCTTATTCCAGATTTATTTGATGATATTCTATATTTTGTATCCACTAGAGTCTATTGCATCATTTATGTATTTTTATCAGTGGGGTTTTGGCATCCTAATGGGTATTTCATTCGAAATACTCATGCATCCTTTGATGCAGGAATTAAGGGGCCGTTTGGGGCGTGATTAAAAGCAAAACATCCAGATGGGATGTTTTGCTACACTGTAGCATCTGGATATTTTATATATCCAGCTGAAACACCTCAGGAGGTGTTTCAGCTGGATGTAAAAATCCACATGGATGCTACAGTATATATCCAATATCCAGTCTGGATATTTTTGCAATAATCACGCCCCAAACGGCCCCTAAGAAAGAATGAAACGGAGCAGGTAAGAGTTGTCATTGATTTTGGGTGGCTAAAGTTTGGTCTGGAAGACGCTGTTCTACTTAATAGTGTTTTGAATTAATTATGCAGTAATAACTTAAGTAGTAGTTCTTTTGATTTTGTCATTTAAAATTCAAGTACACGAATGTTGTTTGTCATTCTGGATTCTGTGTTTATCCCATATTATGTCCAATGGAATGAGATAGATCGAGTATTCGGTCGCATCCCGGGTTTCAACCTCATGACCTTTATTGAGTTGGTGCTTCCGCACTCTTATAGAGGTTTTGAAATTTGGGGCGTGACACTTGACCATCCCCTTCCAGAGCTCGATGTGAGCTCTATGACTGGGTGAGTAGCCACATGTTAATTAATGTAGGGTCCCATTAATATACCCTATTACATATCATATGAGTAAGTACTAAGTTGTGCAAGTGCCGAGAAATTTACGTCGAATTGGAAGTTATTTGGTTACTCCACACTTTGATGTGATGTTCCAACTGAAAAGTTTATCCGCTTACAATATGCAAAAATTTGTATTGAGATTAATTCAGGCTTTAAATTTAAAGATTTTGTTTCAGTGCTTTGTTTCAGTGGTTTGCTGACCTTTCTCCACCGCCAATCTAATAAGCTGACGCTTCTCCCCCTAAAAATCTGAGCTTTCTCCATCGGCGACCACAATCCCCATTTCAGGTTTGCATCCCCATTTGAGGTTTTTGTAACTTCTTGATGTCAATAGCTTTGGTTAAAAATGTGAAGCCTAGTATATTTGCACTATCATCTTCCTGGAGTTTTGGTTCAACTGGCATGACAAGGAAAAAATACTTTTATATTATTACCTAGTCAATAATTAGTGACTTGGCCCCCATTTTTTGGTATTTATTCATTATACTTAGATTTCTTTTAGGTTTATCCTGATCCAGTGAGGGTTGTGTCAATTGGTCTTAAAGTGGAGGATCTCCTTGCTTAACCCTGTGAATGATGTCTGGCTTGGCTATTCAACAAAACTTTGTGGAGGTTTTTGCCAAAGCTTATTTATATTTAATTTAATTTTTGTTGTAACATTAAATTATTTTTTCATAGTTCATACCACTTGTTTAGAGTTGGGATTCATGTTGAAAACCTCTAATAGATAGAGGTCATATTATGAATTTTGTAGTTATTTTTTAATTTATTTCATGTGCAACCATCATGTCATGAAGTCACTCCACATATTTGGAAAGGTGTATGATGAATATGATGATGTTGAATCTTCTTATCATTGTCCCCTCTTCAGAGGGTTGCGTCAGGAAGGGCATCCAGCGTAAAAACTTGCCACTGTGTTTCTTTGTATGGATTTTGTACTATTTTGATTCCGATAAGAGTCAAATGCGGTATATAATCCATGCCACCGACCCTAGATAGCTGGGATAATGCGTATAATGATGATGCTTTTTTTAATTTATTTATATTACTTGAATTCGATAAGTGGTCTCTCTCTCGCCTGCATGTGGTAGGTGATCTGATGTTGTTATCTTAACTAGGGACTCACATTTCTAATACACGAGAAGCTAAAAGATTTGTTCTTATGCTCTTAGTCAAGCTTTTTCCTTTTTTCAATGAGATTGGAGGCTACTGAAGAAGAAGCTACTGAAGAAGCAGAGATTACAATTAGAGAAGGAAAAAGTTTTGTTGTGATGCTGCAGCTATCCGTGAAGCTGTTCTTAAAGTTGTGCAGAAGGTCGAACTATTGTCTTTACATTATTATTTTTTGCCCTTGGGAGGAGAGTTTTGTAAATAAGATGTGTTTTCCTGGAAATTGCAGGGGGAGTCAATAATGGTGTTCAGCAAGGACAAGGCATCAAACATGGCAGTTGGTTGTGCTGGGGGTGCCAATTGATATGAAAAAAAAAGTTCCAAATGCTGCTGAATGGTTGAAGGCAGCCTTGGAACCTATTAAAGGGAAAGCTGGGGGAAAACCTGGTTTTGCCCAAGGCCAGGTTGGTAGCAATAGTTTTACCATCTTTAATAGGTTACTTTAATAACCTGGTTTTTTTAAATGAGATTACGAATGTGACCTGATGACTTTTTGTGTGATCTGGATGCAGGCAATTGATGCATTACAGCTTGAGGTGGCCATTAAGGTTGCAGAACAATTTGCAGCCTTGAAGCTGGAGGCTGTATTCAATGAGGAATGTGTGATTGGAAACTTGGGTCCCTTTAGATCACTATTGGCAATGATGGGTTCTTGTTGTTCTGCTGTTTTTCTTGATTATATTAGGCCCTTATGATGTGAAGGTGCAATTGAAAGCTGTTGGTATCTGTGGCAGTGATGTTCACTATCTCAGGGTACTAGTTCTAATCTATTTTGTAGTTTGATTCTTTCTAATTGAAATTTTGAGGCACCTTTATGTGGGTATGTGAAAAATCCGATCAATTAAGAAACTTGGTTTAATCATATTAGTTTGGTGATTTTGTGTGGTCATTGGACGTTTGCATGTGGTAGCTTCGTAGTGAAGGAGCCAATGGTAATCGGTCACGAGTGTGCCAGCGTCATTGAGGAAATGGGGAGTGAGGTGAAGAATTTGGTTGTAGGTGATCGGGTTGCTCTAGAGCCTGGGATTAGCTGTTGGCGTTGCGATATAAGTTGTGGTTGACCCTCCTACAGGACCCTACTCTAAAAAAATTGTTAATTTTGTTTACTCTATAAAAATCAGTTTTATTTTTATCCTACACCAATCTTCCCTGCATCTATTATAATGTTTTAATAGACCGCATTCATTTCACAACACATTTTTTCTTAAATCTAGAATTGGACACCTTCAATCTTGTATTTCAATGTGAGCCACCGCAAGCTCTAAATCCTCTCTTCTTCAGGAAAAAAAACAAAGACAATAGCCAAAAATGTAGGAATTTGACAAGTACCAGAACTATGTTGAACTTGTATAGTTGCTTAAAATCACTTGAAGCATCTATCCTCATTCACTTTGGAGGATTTCTATAACTCATGACACTTACAATTAAAATTTGAAGCAACAACCCGTGGATCTGATATCTTTAGCATGAGGGGTAGTTTTGTAACTTAATATTCCAGAATCTACTTTCTCCTTGTGTTGCTAAATAGACTACTTACTAGAAAGCTGATTTTTTCTTATACCCAACCAAACACACATCACTTCATAACTAAAATCCAAAAAGCAGAATACTCTAAATTCTTCTTCTTCTAATCTAAGAAGTTATAACCAAACAGGCGCTCAATCATCAACTAAATTCATGCCCCTTTCATGAAGAGTAGCAATTAATTCAAGTATCTCAATCAATCACCATGGAAGCTCCTACATCATAGTCTCACGCGCTATGGGCAGGACCTCAAAAGCTTGCAGGTCCAAAGGTTATCTTGGACCTTTGGGTGGGATCCATTAGTTGACCCTACTAAAAAGACATAAGGCCATAAGCCTTTGAGTTTTCAGGTCCTTCACAATTAACCATGATAACCTGCAAGCTTGGAATCTAGAATTAAACTTCCTTAAATTAGACAACCTTTTCTCTTCTAGAAGACATGGGACTACCTAGTATTCCCTCCGTTCCAAAATATTGTGTGCATTTAAAAAAATTGTCATTTTTATTGGACCATGAAAACCACAAAGAAGTCACGTGACTCCTTCTTCCTGATATCCCATCCAACTCGTATGCTCGTTCACAAATCAACTTCAAAGTCAACCTTCCAAGTCTCCTCCAATTTTGGAAAGCAGTCTCGTGATTTGGCAAAATGTACATAGTGTTTTAGAACGGTGAATATTTTCAAATATATATAGTATTTTAGGACAAAGGGAATATTAGCCTTTCGGATGCCGAAAAAAGTGACTTCCACACGCATAACATAAATTAATTCTGAAAAATAAGCCTAATTATACCTATTTTCAGACGTGGACAAAGTGAATTGATCTATTTTTGAAGATGAAAATGTTTATTACAACTTTTATATTTCAGGAAAACATATGTATTTCAGGCACCACATACACCCTGCAATTCATGTAGGTGTGAAGGCTTAGCTAATAACATCTCCTTAGCCGTCGATCCCATAAAGCTGCTTTGGAAAGTCAAATCAGCTCTGACGCACTACAAAGCCAACTCGTTCCTGCCTGAATTCACAAGACTTCCACTGAAATTTGTCAATGGTCTGCAAGATGTGCCACAGAAAGTGACATCTTAGCTAGGTCAGATTGTGCATGAGAGGCCTTATTAACTACTACCACAATAAAAATTTTCATATGTGCCCCGGTTCATGCACGTCGGCTAGTATACCACATTGTGCACGGCAGTTGGGAGTCAGACGATGTGCTTTGGTAGAGGGGGTGGACGGAGATTCAAACCCACCTGCCCCTGTAGTAACGCGCGTCAGATTTGAATCCGAGGGCTCCTGGCAGCACAGCTTCTCATGTCAACCGTGTGAGTTGGGGGCACATGTACCATGTACCAAGACAAGTTATAAAGTTTGCCTGGTAGACCATGTGCGATTTTACTCCCAAGTTGCCCGGAGCCGTTGATCCTGAAGATTGACGGCCCATACGGATGAAACAGCTGAACCAGACTTTCACTATGTGCGAACGTCGATCTTGGCCCCGCCACATTCAATAATTTCTCCATATACCAATCATGGAAGATTTTCTGACTTTCAACACATGACTGCAACAGAGAATTCCAAATCTGCAGCGTATTAGAATTGATGATCAATGCCATCAATATCATCACAGACAAATTCATGTTTACCCATTCTAATTAGGCACGTCACTACTTATCATGCAAAGAGTTGACGAACTTAAACAGTAGTCTCTCCCATTGTCTAGGACTACCTTTTAGAAGTCATTTTTAATAGATACAATTTTTTTTAAATGAACTAATTTTTTAGTGTATTTGATGATCGGAGGGAGTATGATAAAGTCATGACGTTTTTAATCTTAATACAATAAAGTCATGACGTCTAACAAGACCATAAATCACAGTTATAACCTTGACTCGTTCAAGCTCCAAATCTGGTGCAAAAACTTGTCAAAGTAGCCGCCATTAAAAATAAAAAGTCAAGAATATAATGTCTTTTTCTCTGATTTAATTTACTCAAAAAGTCTACTCTCAACGACTCACGCAAGATCAATAACCTAGATTTATAATGTATCAAAGAATAAAACTTAGACTTATATATAAGAGTGTGTGTAGACTGACCGGTGTTGGTATAAAGAAAAATTCTTGACCAAACTGTTGTAACTTTTACTATGTTAGCACAAACGATCTAACCTAGTGAATAAATATCTTCTACTCCCCCTGTCCATACATTACTCATCTGTATCCGTGTATCTGAAAACCAAAATGAAATTAATTTATACTCCCTCCGTAGTGTGATCCCCAACTAATGCGGGGAAGAAAATGTTCAAAATCCACTTAAATTGGCCATATGGAGGTATCCTATAAAAATTACTCCTTTCGGGCACTTATAATAGAAACTCCTACTTCATTTGAAAAGCCAACTTTAACTATCAGAAGCACCTGGAATTTTAATTCATTGAAAAAACAACTGTATTTATTAAAAGTGACTGGAGGGAGTAACTTTGAATAACATTTTTTCAGATGGAGTATCTAAAACAGGACTGAGGGATATTATTCTGACTTTCTGATGATGCAGGACTACAACAAATAAGGGCTTTTGCGATAAATTCTTTTGCAACAAAACCATTTTCGTCGCAATAGGCAACGAATTTTAAAATTGTCACAAATAGCTTAGCCTTTTAGTACGATATAATAAGTAGTCGCAAAAACAGGTACTAGCGACTAATGGCCAATTTGGTTGCAAAAACAATGTTTTTGCGACGAATGAGCCATTTAGTCGCAAAGTAAAATCTATTTGTGACAACCTATATATTTGTCGCAAATATTAAATATTTTCTGCGACATATGGTTATATTTGTCGCAAAAGCAATATATTTTACTTTTTATAAATAAAAGTATTATTTTATTATATAATCATAAATAAAAATATTTAAAAATTACTATGACATGTAAAAAATAAGTACTATTGGCTACCGATGGCCAATTTGGTTGCAAAAAACAATGCATAGTTGTGATGAACAATCATGTAGTCGCAAAAGTAGATGCTATTTGCGACCACTTATATATTTGTCATAAATAATACATAGTTTTTACGACAAATTATTATATTTGTCACAAATGCAATATATTTTAATTTCATAAATAAAAGTATTATTTTTTATATAATTATAAATAAAATATTTGAAAATATATAAATTTTCCCATTCTCATTATTTGCAACAAATATTTTTGGCAAAAGATTATCCTCTTATATTTTTTATACAATGGGATAAAGTGGTATTAAAATAATTATATAAAATGGTTAAGTATATCTCAACAAGGTGTTTTTTAATGAGAATATTATATTTGAAAAATCTCAATGAATTTTGTATTGAAAAAATTTACTTACATAATTTATTATAAATTTTTATGTCATTAAATAGATTTATTATCAACTATGAGTTGTGTTGGTAACTTAATTATATAACATCAATGATAGAAAGTTGCAGAAGAAGAACGTGCGTGATGGCTGTGGTGTATGTTTGAAGTATTAATGTAATTTTGTTTGAGAGGGGTTCACATTGTAGCATTGGTGAAGTTGGATAGTGTTGTGGTTCATAATAAGAGGATTGGTCGAGAAAACATTTTTGTATGGACAAAGATCAAGAATCTCTCCACAGTCCACACAGATACACTATAAAAGGCGCTTTATCTACACCATTTGTGTGCACTGAACTGCAAACCATGTCTAACGTAGAGCTAGACATCCAAAGGTTCTACAGCTGCCGGGGCGTCTCCTTTGAGATGAGCCCCAGCAAGGCCACCCCAATTGCACTCCCATCAGCAGCTCCTAAGGAGGAGCAGGATGGGAGGTGGGTCTGGATCCCTTGGGCCTCCCGTAGTAGCTCCACTAGGGTTCTCCCTCTCTTCCAGAGGTCGGCGAGCCGGCCGAGCAGCCACTTCTGCGATCTAGACCTCGATGAAGATGAACAACATGAAGAAGAAGAAGCTCTGGAACAAGTTCTTGAGAAGGTTGTAGACTTGGAGAAGCAGCAGAAGGCAAAAAAGACTAGGCTCTCTGTAATACTACTAGATCAGGGCTTGTTTACTGTCTACAAGCGCCTCTTCGCCGTTTGCCTCGCCGTCAACCTTGTCGTCCTCGCCCTCGCTGCCACCGGCGTATTCGAGTACGCTAAGATGCGAGCTGCGGCTTTTGCTATTGGCAATGTGCTCATTTTGGTGTTATGCCGTAGCGAGGCCGTCCTTAGGGTGGTCTTCTGGCTGGCCGTGGAAGCGTTAGGCCACGGCTGGGTCCCCCTGCGGCTTAAGACTGCCGCCACCGCCTTCCTCCAGTCCCTCGGCGGCGTC
Source organism: Houttuynia cordata (assembly GCA_039654745.1). Classification (NCBI taxonomy): domain Eukaryota; kingdom Viridiplantae; phylum Streptophyta; class Magnoliopsida; order Piperales; family Saururaceae; genus Houttuynia; species Houttuynia cordata. Next base: position 2,154,921 of record CM077512.1, read on the forward strand.
CACAGCGGCTGCGGCATCTCCTCCATCGCCTGGCTCATATATGCAATTGTGCTCACCTTGAAAGATAGAGATAATTCCACGAAGGAGCTTATAGCACTTGCTTGCACTATTCTTGCTCTCCTCTGTATCTCCTCCATGGCTGCCTTCCCCCTCCTCCGCCACCTCCACCACAATGTCTTCGAGCGGACTCACCGCTTTGCCGGCTGGGCCGCACTTCTCTTCCTCTGGCTCTTCGTGCTCTTCACTATCTCATACAACCCTGCCATCAAGTCCTATGAAAATCCTAGATCCAAATTGGCAACAAGCCAGGAATTCTGGCTGACCTTGGCCATCACCATCCTTATAATACTTCCATGGCTCACAGTGAGACAAATCGACGCGACCGTCACCGCTGCCTCCGGTCACGCCTCTTTAATAAAGTTCGCCGGCGGTGTAAAGGCTGGGATACTAGGGAGGATCAGCAAGAACCCGTTGTCCGAGTGGCACGCCTTCGGTATCATCTCTGACGGCAAGACCGACCACATGATGCTCGCCGGTGCAGTCGGCGACTTCACCAAGGGACTTGTAACAGACCTACCTCGCCGCCTTTGGGTGCGGCAGGTGCACTTCGCCGGATTGCCCTATTTAGTGAACATGTACAAGAGAGTTGTGCTTGTGGCCACCGGGTCCGGCATATGCGTTTTTCTATCCTTCCTTCTACAACCATGCAAGGCCGACGTTTGCCTTATATGGGTGGCGAAGGGGATAGAGCAGAACTTTGGCAAGGAGATAATGGAGATGATGAGTGGGTATCCGGAGGAGAAGGTGGTCGTTCACGACACTGCGGTCCTCGGCCGGCCAAACGTCGGGCAGATGAGTGTGGAGGCTGCACGGAGGTGGGCGGCGGAGGTGGTGGTGGTGACAAGCAACCCAGAGGGGAGTAGAGATGTGGTTACCGCATGCAAGGCTGCTGGGATACCTGCCTTCGGACCTATATGGGACTCATGATAAATCATGGTATGATGGGACTCATGAAAATGTTGCTATATAAATTTGACAATACACAATATAAAGCTCGTAAAATCTCCCGTATATATCTCACAATATATACGTTTTCGTTTTCGGTGTACACCCAATTTCTACCCCCTTGAAATATGAAACATGGTACTTTTGGATTCCATCCGTACATAATGAGCTTGTTTGCATTTGAAAATGAACTAAATTTATAATGAGCTTATCCATCCTTTTGTTGAGCTAGCATATCATGAGTTTGATCAAATCCACAGTGGATATGTAAGCATTTTGGTTTTTCCTATAATCCAAAAAAAAAAAACAGAGCTAAATTTATCAGGCAGAGAGTGTGAAACATCCAAATAAGGTAGAGGATACCAAAAATATTTTCATTGGGGTAGTACAGCGTCCTAATTCTACACTATATATATATCATATACAATCGACTCTACATTATCATAGTATTACCATAAAATTCAAATGGCTAATTAGGTAGAATCCTTCTTTGGATTTGTATGTTTGAACTCAACATCTCCAATTCCCTCTAAATTTATTAGACTGTAAGGCCTGTACAGGAAGAATTTTTCCCCTAGCTCTTCTGTGTTTTTGGCCGCGAGGGAACAAAGTCAGCCATGTAATAGATGTGTTTTTCTATATATGCTGGTTTCAATGGACAAAGGGAGTATATCATTGATCTTTGAATAATCAATGTAGTAACTAGAGAATGACAAAATGGAATTTTTGTAACTTTTTCTTTTGGTCAACATCGTAACTTGAAATATGAACTTTTGTTGTCTTTAGTTTTATGGAGTAAATGTGGTGTTAATCACTTGAATAAATCATTGGCGGAGACGCTGAAAAGGAGATTAGTGACATTTCTATGGATATTATTAATTAGTCTCAATGAGAGTATTAGTCTCATGAGACTAGAGTGAAAATTCTCTGCACTCATTTGTTATTTACTCATGTAAAGTTTATAAAATCTCTCCAGTATACACCACAATATAAATATTTTTTGTCAGTTTATACTATACCCAAAACCTAATCTCTTCTTCCCATCTCCTCCCTTGCGTGGGTGGCAGCTCACACTTCTCAGTAGAAGGGGGTGTAGGAACGGCGCCAGAGAAGGAGAAGGAAGGAATTAGGGTTTCAGTATCAAATAATGCAAAGGTCGTTGTTCAATTTAATGCTGGTGCACAGGACACTCCGTCCATTTAAAAGTCAAAATCGCAAGTACTTTCCCTTATAATAAAGAAAAAAAGAACCAACCAAATCAGATGGTAAAAAAACAGAATTTAATTCCAACTATTAGTGACAATTATTAGTAGTCAAAATGCACGTGCATTTAACCCAAAGTTAACCTATTATAACCAAAAGTGCAAGAAAAAACATAACTATTCCCTCCCTGTCATAGATACAGTTTTTTCTAAAGAAACTAATTTTTTAGTGTATTTGAAAAAAAAACCATATCTATCAAAAGTGACCGGAGGGAGTATAACTTTACAATGTCCATACTCTCTAATCTAAATGCATTTGAAAATGAGTTAAATTTATTGACTTACGGGACTTAGCATTTCAAACCTTCCACCCTGCACGTGCATGTTCATGAGGGATCTATTAGTAGGGCAAACCCAGTCACCTAAGGTTGGATGATATATCCATAATATTTCAAATGCAGGTAGGTTTTTTTTGGAGAGGGAATATAATATCTTGGTGCTTTCATCTGTTTTTCATTTTTTTTTTGGCAAACTCTGAAGGCTTCATTTCACAGTTCACACACTTGAACATCATCGACATCTCGTCCTTCAAGAATTCTCTTGTCACCTTTTCCAACGCCATGACTCTTCCATCCACATAGCCCACTCTCTCCCTTGGCAAAACCAAATAGTAATCAATTAGACATGACCATCCAGTAGAGACTTCCAATGCTTGGAGGAGATAAAGTTTTTTATGCTAAGATCAACCGCCTGATGATGCCTTCCAGCTTCTGCTGCACCTTTTGATGTGCTTTTGGAATACATGAAGTATCTAGAGAAGACACATCAAAGGTGATGATGCTTGCAACTTGAATCAGAAGAGGAACCAACGATGATAGGCTTTGAATGCTTGTTAGAGTCTTCTGATATAAGCCTTGTTGTAGCTAGCCGTCAAAAGAGAGGCCTTCATATGATCTCCCTGTTGGGCTGCAATGCCCATATGCTACAAATTAATTGTTTCAGAGCTCCTTTTTAGTAGGGTAATGATATTACTAGCAAGCTACTCCACTTTTCCGAGTACACTTCCTATTCCACTGTAGTTATCCGATTTGATTTTTGAGAATGAAGTTGAACTCTTCAGTTTATTTTGAAGAACTAAATCAGACTATTAATGTAGAACGGAAGGAGTACGTGACCTTACCATTGCCTTGATAATGTTAACAATACACCAAATTTGTGCACTAAAAGCATACACTAGTGTGTTTGTTGGACAAAAAAATTGATGGCCCACCTTTTCTATCCAACAGATAAATTTGTTGTACAGTCTACGGATTCGATGTTGCATTGTCATTTTTTCGTTTAAAAATGGAAGAACAACGTGTCTAAAATGAATGCCCATTACATGACCAAGGGCGTGCCCTTTTGATGTAGTCTCATCTGACGGCTTCCACCCTTTGATAGCCCTACAAGTACTCGGAAATACGTACTCGACACGTACTGTAAGAGCACGTCTTTCACACCAAATTTGCGCCAATTTTTCATCGAAAACAAAAAAATTGCGCCAAACTCCAAACCTAGCCGGCAGGCGAATTCAAAATCACCGGCGAGAATCCACACGCCGGCGTCCAAAAATGGACTTCCGGTGCTCGGACATCGCCACCTGGAAGCATGCCCTCGCCTCGTACCCGTCCCGGCTGGAGTCCCTCGGCAAGCCAGACCTGGTCCGGCTCGACGACTTATACCGCAACCAGCTCCCGGTCCTCCTCCGCCGCCGCAGCCCAACCCCCTTCCTCACCAAGTCCGAGCTCTCTTCCCTCATGCAGTGGAAGCTCGGCCGCGGAAAATGGAGGTCCCCCCTTTCCCCCTAACCCAACTCCAAATAGATACTGCGTCCGGAATTGGTAGTAACATTTGGTTTTCCAAAATGGAATGAACGAAATCAATTCATTTTGAAAAATCAAATGCTACAACTACTTCCGGACAGAGGGAATAGTTGTTTAATATGTCAAAGATTGTTGGTTTAGGCTGCGGCTGAACTCGTTGTCAAAGATTATTGCTTTATTCCGTCTGGAAGTAGTAGAAACGGCTTTCCGAAATGAACTGGTTGTCCGGAATTTGTAGTAACATTTGGTTTTCGAAAATGAACTAAAATAAGTTCTTCTTAGTAACATTTGGTTATCCAAAAAATGAACTAGAATCAGTTCATTTTGGAAAAAAGAAATGTTGCTTCTAGTTCCGAACAGAAGGAATAGTTGTTTCTCCACTAATTTGTGAAAGATTGTTGCTTTAGGCCACGGCTAATGGGTTTCGTGGCGTCGTTGGATGAAGCGGAGGTGGAGTCAGCGTCGTGTAAGGCATTTGAGTCACTTCCAGACATCGCAAAGGCGGTAGGTGAGTTGACGGTGTTGAAGGGGGTCGGGCCGGCAACGGCGTCGGCCGTTCTCGCCGCCTATGCGCCGGAAGTCGCGCCGTTCATGTCGGATGAGGTAGGCGGCGGGATGGCCAAGATCATGTTTTTTTGGGTTTCTATAGCCAAGTTAATGTGATGCGAACATAGTAGGCCCCTTTTAAGATTTTCAGAATAATTTTATTTAAGTAAGATTCTATTATGATTGATTTTATTTAAGAAGATTAGGGATTTTATTTTATTTAGGTTCTAGGAGATTTCTCATTCCAAGTTAAGACTTCTCTTGTTTAGTAGGTATTTTCCAAATTAGGACTTTCACGTAAAGCATATAAAAAGGCCTAAGTGATTAATGGCAGATTAGCTTATGATGTTTTGAGAAAAAAAAACCTACATGAGTTCTGAGAGAGAACTTGCAGTAGTCGGTGGATTCCGACTACAACTGGCGGTGGATTCCGGTAGCCCACCATCCGTTGGATTCCAGCGGAAACCCTTGGTGGATTCCATGGTTTTATCCCTCTTTTTATCTCTTCCATCTTTCAATTCTCCATCTTTCCCTTGTAAAAACTTGCTGTCTGCTATCACAATGCTTCATGTTTTGGAATTTCTGTATTTTTTTTACGTTTTCTGAAGGCTATGGTGGCTGCACTGGGTAATTCCAAAGAGTATACTTTGAAGCAGTACCTTGCATTTGCGGAGAAGCTCCAATTGAAATCTAAGGTTAGTCTTGCATTTTAGTTTTGTATGATCCTCTTTTGAAATCATAATTCCATGAAATTTCTTCCAACTCAGTTAATTCGCAGACATTCCCATTGTCGTATGTGGGTGTTATATTGTTTTTTGTAAAACTAATTGTGTATTTTGAGAATTACCTTGGTGCATATTGCTACTAGCAACATCTATACCTTTGATATTGGCAATGCTAACTTATACATTTTGAAAATTTTGGTGGATTTGCGTCATTCATGATGACTCATGTTAGGAGATACTGCTCTGTCTTAAACTGTCCTTGTGTATGAGGTCAGATCCTAATATTTATTGTGTCTTTTGGAAGAACAAATTTTTCTTTTGAAGTGCAAGATTTATTTTGTGAAGTGAAACTTCAAAGAGAATTGACAAGAAAAACAAAACTTCAAAGGGTTACAAACACAAAATCACATTGAAACAGACAGTATTGTGTTATATCGCCACGGTACTCTTATTTAAGGAGCTGCTAGGAAAAGAGATTTTCGTATTGGTTCAGAATATAGAATTCGAACGTGCAATGAAGTTGTTGCAAAAGTAGACATGAAACCTATGTAGTATAATTTAGTGTAAGCATATATGAGCAGCAGCTGTCTGATAGGTGCGGATCTATTACATTTAAAACAATGAACTTATTTCCTCTTGCATGTGCAATTTCCACCTGAATTGTTGAGCATGAGGTGGGCAACATCAAGCTAGATCTTGGTCTTGCTACCAAACTTGAGTTTTGACATGATGAGTCTTATCTAAAGTTCGTATATTCACTGGATTTTTGTCCTTTTAAAGCTGATCTAGTGCACTTTTTTGCGTCAAAATGTTCTTTGGATGAGAAGTTAATTTCTCATCTGCTGAATCTTACCCTGAGCAATCTATTGAAAATAATAATCGTAAGTAATAAAGCAGTGAGAGTGAGAGGAGCATGATCTCCTCTCCAAGTCTGAATCTCAGCCATCCCATTTGAATAGCAAAGCTTAAACAAAAAGAAAGTCAAAACGTAGAAGCAGATGCAGGATGTTCCCATATTTTTCTCATCCTGGCCGGTTCTTAACCTTCATACTTGAGAATTTGTGTAAAGCGCACTAAGATGCTTTCTTATTTGTTTTTTCTCATTCTAAGATTAGTGCATAGGAGAGAAGTGGTTAAAACGGCCCCAGTAAGAATAAATTCTGTGTGGAGATTTTGCAAGAATCTCAGTCCAGTGAAGTGTAATTTGAAGAAGAAAAGGGTGGTTCCTAATGAGCTATGTGAAATCTGCAAGGAAATGGAAGAGACTCCTATTCATGCAGTGTGGGAATGTCTCCTTGCAAAAAAGGTTTGGGGTAAATGGTCGGATAAGGAAAGCCTCCAGGAGAGTAGTGAGCTCCCTTGGATTTGTTTTCTTGTGTGGTAAGGCTCGGTGACAAAGCAAAGGTCGGAGTTATTTATGATGGTTGCATATGCCATATGGAAGGATAGGAACTGTTGGGTGATGGAAGGTGTATATAAAAGTGTTAATTGTGTTTGGGAGGAGGCAATTGACAGCTTATCTTTTTTCCAAAAATGTAGAAATTCTGATCTAACGGTACATGTTCCTAATTCTAGGATGTAGCCTCCAGGAAAAATCCTTGTCAAATTGAATTTTGATGGAGCCTGGATTGAAAGAGAAAACAGAGGAAGTGTAGGTCAGGCTAGCTACTTTCTGGAAAGGTTTGTAGTTTGTGCTACCAGAGGATATGGAAATAGTAGCTGTTGGTTTAGTAGGAGAAGTAGCCAAGCACATTGACAATAAAAGTCTCATTGTAGAAGGGGATGCTTTGATAGTTATTCAATGGCTGCAAGGTAAGGTTGATGTCCTGCCGGGATCGAAGTATATGTAATCCCAGTTGGCATTCTTTAATGAAAGAATATTTAAAATATGACTTAATACTTGATCACATAAATGAGCTCGTCTAACCTTTTGTCTTAGTATGAAACACGAGACCAAAACTTGTGCCATTTGTAGTAGACGAAATCCTCAAATCAACTCCCACAAAATGATTTTAAAGCTATGGGTTTTTTGTTTTCGTTTTTTGCTGGAAGAACATTGGTAATCAGTTGTCATCTAAGAATTATATACAGATCTCATGGTTCATCTTTTAGATAACCTTTTTACATAATCTTCATAGTGGTTTATTATATAATTTGAGTTGCCGAGTACATATTCTTGACATTGGGTAAAGTTTTTTAAAAAATTCGCATTCTTATTCATTTTGCATTATACAGGAAGTCAGTGTGGATAATAATGTTTTCACTCCATCAGATATAGAAAGGGCCTTGTGGAGCTCTGCTGTGGGAGCGAAGTCATCAAAATCCCCTTCTGATGAGAAACCGAAGTCCAGTTCTAAGAGAAAAAGAAAATCTTAAGATTAGCTTCTCAGATTTGAAACCAAGTACTGCCTGCATTATGCCACAATCATGTCAATCTTCACTGACTTACAGGGTTGGGCCCTCAACTCTATCTGCTTTTATTAATTTTCTTTCCGACCGATTATGTACATATATGTATGCCTCAACCTGTATCTTTACTGCTGATTTACTTTCTTTGTCCAGTTTGTTCTCTGGCAACTTCTGTTTAGTTTGGATTTTAGTTCTCTGGCAACTTCAATATATAGAAGGAAAAAGAAAACATCAAATATTTACAAATCATCATCTCGAGGGCAGAATAAAGGATATGAATAAAGGCATAAGATCCATGTAGCCAACCTCAAATTTTTGATAAAAAAGTGTTACATGATTGTGATTATGATGTCTCCCCTGTCGAAGGTTTGGTTGGGTTGGCTCGAGGTTGGTTTATCCCAGTGCATTAAGATTTGTTGGTTGGTGCCCAAACTAAGCAAAAAACCGAAGAGAAACTCTGAGTTAGAAGAATTGATCCAACCACAGATTAGACCAGTGTACACCGCTAACTAATTTGGGTTTCTGTGTCAAATTATGCTGCATTGGCCTGAATGCATGTCAATTCCTCTATTTTCTGTACAACAGCGAGTCAAGCTTATGGTAGAAAATTCGAATGGAAAATTCAACTAATTGACCCTCCAAAAAAGTTGACCCAGTCTGGTTGGACCCAGTTCAACTGCTCAGTCACTGGGTTTGAAAATGGAGCATGGACCTTTTCCTGCTTTCAAGTAGTTGTGCATATAGTCTAAGGTTTCCCATCATTTTTTGCGATCGACGGTCTGGATCACTTTGGCTCAGACCCCAATCTATTTAAACATTTCTTTTCTTTGTTATTGGGCTCCCAAGCAACTAGCCTCTTAAACTTAAAGTACCGTATTCTGCGGCCTATTCCATTGACATACTCTTTCCATCCAAAATTACCTGTCTGCATGAGAAAACTATAAAAAATTAAAACCAGTTCATTTTGATTTTCTAATGGATGGAGGGAGTTTATGACACGTTACATTAATCATTTAAACACAATATTTACTTTTGTGATGAAAAAAGCTTTTTCGAATCCTTAGGAGTTAGGACCTGATTAGAAGGGGTAGGACAATTTGCCTCTTATCAACATCCATACATTGTAATGCGTGTACTCAGATATAAGTGACAATTAAATTACCAAAAAAAAGGTATAAGTGACAATTAAGTTTGTGTACACAATTGTGGACAATCGTAACTGTCATTTAATCAACATTCATTATTTTCACCCAAACTACAGAATAATCTCCGCAATGTTTTAATTTCAACCATAAACTAATTTCATGTCCCAAATAAATCAAAATGCTAAAGACGTGACACATAACAACATCACAATCATCCAGTACTCCCGGTATATCACATCACTTTGCACAGCTGCCCGAGTGGATCCTAAGATGTGCGGTTGAGGCTGTTGATCCCCAAGATCGACGGCTCCTATAAAGAGTGAGTACATCCCGCATGGTCAGCCGAGAGCACTGAATCCTCTCCTATTAATGCCCTAATCAGGAAAATCCCAATTCTAAACACAGGGTCCCACTTTGGAATAGTCGCCTGCATTCCGTGGGGCCCACATATCCTGGACCCACCATTAACATCCCATAAATAGAAACATGAATCATCCGGACATGGCAAAGTCAAAGAGAGAGAGATACAAGGACAAGGCAGGGCCGGGGGGCAACCGGCCGGCGGCGAGGTCCAAATGACGTTCTTGCCCTTGCCTCGCGAGAGCCGCCCCCGCCGCCCGTCTCGCCTCCTCCCCCAAAAGCTCGGCAGCCCCAGCGGCGATGCCGCCTCCTTTGCGGGGGCTGTCTTCAACCTCTCAACCACCATTGTAGGCGCCGGCATCATGGCCCTCCCGGCGGCCGTCCGAGTTCTCGGCCTTATCCCAGGCCTCATCATGATCCTCCTCGCGGCCCTCCTTACCAGCTCTTCCATCCGCATGCTCCTCAAGTTCAGCCGCCCTGCCCCCTCGGCCGCTTCCATGAAGCTGTCCGCCGTGCGGTCGTCATACTCGGGGGTTGTTGGCGAGGCATTCGGAGGCGCCGGACGGGCTGCAGCGCAGGCGCTGATTGTCGTCAACAACCTGGGCATGCTCGTTGTCTACATGATCATCATCGGTATGGTTCTGTTCCAGTTTCCTTTATTTTGCATGCCCATCAAATAAGTTGTTCATCTTTTAGAAAACCATACGGTAATAACGATTCGTAACGGAGGGAGTATCACCGTTCCAAAATATTATGTATATTTGAAAAAAATATTATGTACATTTTCCGAAATCAAGTGAATTTTTTTTTCAAAATTAGAGAAAACTTAGAAGGATCGACTAGAACTTTGTTCATGAACGAGCATACAAAATTATATGATTTCCTTGTGATTTTCATAGTCCAATTAGTATATACTATATAGCCATTTATAAACACACCATTACTTAGGGCAAAAACAAGAGAAATTTTTTTTGAACAAAGACATCATGATGCATAATGAAATTAAAATTATGGAGTTAAGAAATACTCTACCAAATTTTAGGGATACATATGATAGACCAAATCTTTTGTAGTCACGTCTAAGTTTCTAACCTTGTTTTAAAACCTTGTAAAGGGTGTTGACTAAAAGGCTAACGTGCACAGTGGATGGTGGTGTGACACCTTTTAGGGGATGTGCTGGCTGGGGCGTCGACGGATGGGACCCAGCACGGGGGAGTGGTGGAGGAGTGGGTGGGCCAGCGATGGTGGGTCACACGGCGGTGGCTGCTGCTCCTCACCACCCTTCTCATCTTTGCTCCCTTGGCTTCTTTCCGGCGCGTCGGTTAGTTGTTTTTGCGTCTTTTCTTTCTCTCCCATTTCAGCTAATTTATCCTTTCTATTTTGTTTACCAAGGCAAAAGTTTATATGAGACATAGCTCATGCGTGAGCCGAGCAGCGGCGGACGCAAGATTCTTAGTTATGGGGAAAACCTAAGTTTTTTTTTTGTTTTTTTTAGAATTATGAATGAAGCTCTGTGTTTACAACCACTTAATAGAGGTAAGTGATTTTTGATATAGGGGTCTGTGTTTACAACCAAGGGGTTAGTGATTTTTTTATATAGGGGTCAGTATATAAGAACCCTTCTTCTTTTTTAGCCCTGCTGACAGGTATGATAGAAGAGGGTTTAGAAAAAATCCAAAGCCCCCGTAGATAAATAAAGGCTCGAGGTGCCTTGACTCATGGCATGATCAGTTAGATTCACAGCCTCCCATGGATAATTCTCCATTCGTCCAATAGACGGAGAGAATAGCATCATTAGCATAACTGCAATATGTTTAGCATTTTCCTTGTAATTAAGTAAGGAACCACTCAAATGCACTTGGCACATGTTTTGCGCAGATTCACTAAGGTATACATCTGCACTATCTGTGGCCCTGGCCGTGGTGTTTGTATTCATCACCGCGGCTATCGCCATTGTCAAAACAATTGAAGGCAACGTGGGAATGCCTCGGCTGCTGCCGGAGATACACGATCAGGCCTCGTTTTGGAAGCTCTTCTCTACCGTTCCTGTGTTAGCCACTGCCTACATCTGCCATTACAGTGGTAAGTTACAAGGGTTGCTAATCTACATAGACCAGACTAGTATAAGAATTTGTGCGAGTAATGCTAGCACGATTTCAGCTGAACATAAAGGACGGTTAATTGGTTATTTCTCAAAAAACCTCACCATTTTAATGTCATTGCAAATTGATGCAGTACACCCCATAGAGAACGAGCTCAATGACCCGGCCAAGATGAAATCAATTGTGCGAGCCTCCCTCACCCTCTGCACATCGGTCTACGTCGCCACCGCTGTCTTCGGCTTCCTCCTCTTCGGCGACGACACCCTAGATGACATCCTGGCCAACTTCGATGCGGACTTGGGGATTCCATACAGTGCCACCATTAGTGACATAGTGAGAGTGAGCTATGTTGTGCATCTGATGCTCGTCTTTCCCATCGTCTTCTTCTCATTGCGCCTCAATGTCGACGAACTTCTCTTCCCTCATGCTGGCCTAGTCACCCATGATAGAAGGCGGTTCTTCCTTGTAAGTGTGGGTCTCATGGTTCTGATCTTCGTAGGAGCCAATTATGTTCCGAGCATCTGGGATGCATTCCAATTCACAGGCGCCACCGCTACCATTTCTATTGGTTACATTTTTCCGGCAGCAATTGCCATCAGGTAAGGATTCCAATCGTATGATTTAGAGTGCCAAATTCCTTAGTTATATAGTTCTTCCTGCCTGAATGTCTAAATGGGATGACATTTCTTAGTTTTAATCGATGTGCAGGGATATTCATGGGATTTTGACTAAGAAGGAGAGGTTTTTAGCATGGCTAATGATCTTGTTGGCCATTTCGTTAAGCACCATAGCTATTTCAAGAGAGATCTATACCATGTCTGAGGCCAGATACTAGCGACTTTAATTGATGAATTGAATCTTTAGAGGGCCAAAAATGTTCCTAGCATGGGTGAAGATTGAAAGTTCCTCAACATTCTTTTTATTTTAATTTCTTCTTAGCATAGGAAAGGTATAACTTGATGCTTTTGAGGGAGAAAATTCAAAGAGATTAGTTATGTGTAAATTAACATGTAAAAGAATGAAGTTATATCCAAAAAAAATGTAAACGAATGCAAAAATGATCAGGCATGCTTTTCTTCCTTTCGTTCTCTCTTTCTTGACTTTTAATTCTACATCCTGATGTAAATAGACCTTTTTGCTAAAAAATTTGACACAAAACAGACTAGCATGGAAGCTTAAGATCCATGTTACTGACTCAAAATTACTCTACTGGAAAAAGGTTATACTTGATTATAATTATGATGCATACAGAGCTTAAGAACACATATTCTCCGACACAAATTTTAGGGCATTGCAATTGAACTTTTTTCCATTATTTTTTTAAAACAAATTTTCCATTAATTTTGGCAGACCTGCAAATGCTCAATATGACGACCAACAAGTGAGCCACTGCATTTGGGTTGCCAAAAAATAGTGAACCACTCCATTTTCCTCCCAAGAACACTAGCTCGGCCCTCTAACCCAAAAAACTCCGGCCCATTGAAGAAAAAACGAGCCCGGCCCAGTCCCTAGAAGCATGGCCCATGGGACCATGTCCCCTTTGGCCCACGCCGCTCGATGTTCTACAGTTTCCGTTAAGCGGAGAACGTTAAATATAGATTCCGTTAGTTCCGTTACATCCCCTTGTCCGAAGCGCTGCTCCAACGGCTATTTTTCCTATTCAAAACCTGAAACCCCCAAACAACAATCATTTAAAGCTGCGATCTTCCTTTCAGGTCTTCTTCCTCAAAACCACTTCCATCTCTCTCTCTTCTCCTCTCTCTCACTACCTCAGACGCGTACTTTGCCTCGCTAACTGCTATCTGGGACTGAAGAAAAATGGAGGATATTCCGGTGAATTCGACATCGGAGAGTGGTTACAGGGAGGAAGACGATGAATTCTATGAGAAAATTGAAGCGCCCAAGTTTGTGGACTTTACCCTCCCCAGACAGCCCCTTCCCGATGACCGTGCCTGGTTCTGCTTGCGCGTCGGTGGGTACCCTTTCTCCGATAGGCGATATGTGCGTGTTTTCGTGTTTTTGATTTCCGTTTGAGCTGTTATAGATTGCTTGTATGAGGGGATTTTTGGGGTTGTCTTACGATTCTGTCTCTGGTTTGAGGAGAAGTGTTGGGACTTGAGCTGGGTTTGTATGCTGTCTCTGTAGAAGTTATATTAACTATGCTTCCACTCTCAGGTCTAGAAGTGTATGTCTACATTCTTGGTATGATTTTATATTTATCAAGCTGCTCTTTTCTTTCGTTCTAAAGTTTAGATTGTTGGCAGGTAGGAGATTTTTTATGTTGTCATATGGTAGATGTAGTTTAGTATCTGATTGGTTAGAAATTAGGATTATCACCTACCTAGAATTTGTCAAATTCGGAGAAGGCGAATTGATGTAGATCTGTGCGATCTTGTTGTGCTCCATATATCTTTGATGTTTTGTCTGAAGCATCATGAATACTAAGTTGCTGATTCTTTTGAATTAGTTATTTCCGGCTGTTCAGTGCCAGGTTTTTTATGCATTTTTTAGTCATTTTTGCTGCCAGGCTTGACTGATTGTGCCTTATAACTTAATTCTTCGTTTTCCTAAATATAAAGATTAATACAATTAGATAAATTACCCACAAATTGGACATGGTGATCATAAGTATTTAAAGTTTTCAGGGTGTGACCAAAAGCACGAAGAAGATACAGATCCTGACACTATATACAAAAACTTTGTGCTCCGGGTATGTTGATGTGCATCATAGTCTTCTGGTAGTTATTTCAATTCACGCGGTCTTAGGCATGTGATGGTCTCATTTCCAATTTGTAGGTTATGGCAGCAAGAAGCCCCAACGTGAAGCTAGGAAAAGCCTTATACAAGCAAATGTCAATGTATGTCTCCTGTCGTAAAGTTTTAGTTTCTGTTCTCTTAATATTTGGTTTAGTGACTAACAGAAGTAATGTAACTAGCAGCGGAATTCCCAAATGCCCACTATCTGCCCCACCATCATCTAGAGTACCAAGGTTGCCTGTCATGTCTTCAATCTCCCAAAACCATGGGGCAGCAAAAGTTAAAGTTACTCATATTCCATCTAAATTTAAGTCAACTCCAAGTAATGGGAAGTTGAAGCCATCATCTACTACTGTGAGGTCACTAACTACTCCAAGGAATAAAGAGAAGAAGGTGCAGAACCTAGAACCATTTCTAAGTGTCCGTAATCCGAAAGCAACAAATTTGATTCCAAAGAACAGAGAAGTTGCAAAAGCTCTTGTTTTTACTTCTCCTGTGAAAAAGCAGAAGCAAGACAACAATCAAGAAGGCGGACAAAATGTGTGCCCAGTTGTGAATCCAAATGGTGAATCCAGTAATATTTCTTTAGCAGATAAATGTACTGACATGAAAAAACTCAAAAGTAGAAGGAAGACGAAGTGTATACCATCTAGATATGCCTCGACTTTTAAACGGCCGAAGCCTCTTTCAAAAGCTTGCGATGTGAAGAGCAAACAGGCCAAAAAATTAAGCGTCTCCAGGGATTTTGGTGGTCAAAAAGGCCGTTTGGTAAAAAAGAAGATGGCTGGGAAAGGAAATTTCAAGAAATGTGATGGCACTGCGTCTGTCCCAAGAAGTGAAATGGAAAATAATAGAAAATTGGACGTTGAAGAGAAGGGATCAGGAAAGAGTGCTAATGATGTTAAAGACAAAGAAACAAGCATTTCAGTCACAAAACCGGCTTCAAAGGAGATTAGCAACTCAAGAACTGCTGGGAAATCTATTGAAGGAAAATTTTATGTAGTGAAAGTACTGAAGGTTAAAAATAACATTGACAGTTCACATATAGAAGATATAATAACTGAAGTGGAAAATAATGAGAAATCGGATGTTGAAGAGAAGGGATCAGGAAAGAGTGCTAATAATGTTAAAGACAAAGAAACAAGCATTTCAGCCACACAAGAATCGGCTCCAATGGAGATCAGCCACTCAAGATCTAATGAGAAATCTATTGAAGAAGGAAATGCTCTTGTAGTGAAAGTCGTGAAGGACAGTGATAACATTGACAGTTCACATATAAAAGATATATTACCTGACTCTTCTGTACAGATCACAAATGTAACAAACGATGGCCTGCCGATGATGATGAGAGTAAACATGGAGTCATTGGATTCCCAGATGGTGATACAAGCGGAAAATAGTATGGTATGTCAAACAAATAGGCAGGTTGTTGCGACTGAGACCCTGGAGAATCCTGACAAAGAAAACACTTCAGCCTCTGAATGCAACAGGTAAATTCCTCTTAGTATCCACAATTGCTGTTATTCATATGATAATGCTTAGTTTCAAAGCTTACACTATTAATGCGCTGCTGGAGGATTTACTCATTTTTTCTGCATTTGTTTGGTAGCAGAGACATAAAGTTTGATACATTTCACTTTGAAAGAAGCAAAAAGCCACTGAAGGAAGGAGCACTTGTTTCCAATCAAGGAACAAAGCTTAAGAAAACAAAACACACAAATCCAAAACCCTTCAGACTAAGAACAGATGTAAGTTTATTTGAAGGAAAGCATGTATTCAGTTATATGTGCATGTATGGGAAGATTGAATTTAATTAGATATTGATTTCATCAGGAAAGAAGCATCCTAAAGGAGGCAAGAAGCATCCTAAAAGAGGCAAACTTGGAGAAGAGAAGGCTTCATGAACCGCTAGGTCCTTCTGAATTTGCACCACACTCTAAAATTAAGAAAGAGTGTCCAAATAATGAGGTTAGTTCTGCATGCTGTTTTACTAATTTGCAATCACTACAACAACTTTTTTAACTAGGCAATGAAAAAGCTCATGGGCCATCTGCCAATGGCTCATATATGGGCGAGCAAGGTGCATTACATTGATTTCAACAAACAACTGATAGACAAACTTCAATTGAATTGGTTGTTTCAAATTTTAGTGCTTACTTCAGAGACATATTTACAGTTTCGAGTGAGATCAACCTGCCCAAAATCAGCTGGAAGTAAAGAGCCTAAAGCAGAGATGAGAGCTCTTCAGAGACTGAAGGTGATGCCTGGTTTAGTTTTAGAATAATCCCTCCTTTTTTAAGGTTAAGGCTATTATTTTCCTCATGTAGTGGAAAACGCTTACGATGGATGCAGATGGATGGAAAAAAGAAAACCTCTCCACAAACACAAAGCAATGCTGTTAAGTCTCGAGGTCTAACGCTAGTCGATCCTTCCAGCAATTCAGATCCTAAATATACAAGCACCATTAATAAAGCTGTATCTAGAGGGAAAAGGCGACCAACTATTCTGAAGGAGCCTGTTTTTCACCAAATCCATGGACCAAAGAGCTGTTGCATAAAGAGCCAGATTTAACGATTTCTCTTGTACCATGACTCATCATCCATTTCATGTTCATTCAATTCTTTCATTGAATATGTTGTAATATGTTCTGTGTGATCCTCTGTATTTTCATCCTTTGTACCCAGTGTATGTTTTTTCTCATTTTGATATTGTAACCAATTTATGCTAACTTTTTGAATTGTTAAATTTTGAGCCTCATTGATAATGAGTTGTTTTTTGCTTTTGTTTCATGTCCTTTGCTAATGTTACAAACCAAATGCATAATATAAGTAAAGATGCTATTAGATACATAATACCTTCCAAACTATGGAATACTATTGACTGATTGCTTCACAAGCATTTTGGATACAGTTTTACTTGATACTAATAGATCAAATCCATCACTGTAATACACTGATATACTTGTGTTAGTTGATGCTAGTAAATTAGATATATCTTTGCAGTACACTGATTACTGTATAAATCAGATAGTAGTACTTCATGTCCTTTACCACACCAAATGCCTATTTAAAGTGAAGGATGATGCTAATGGATACATGATACCTTCCAATTTATAGAATACTCCTCACTGTTTGCTTTGCAAGCATCCTTGGTAGAGAGTTTCACACATGATACTTGTAAATCATATATGTCACTGTGGTGCACTGATTCCCTGTGTGAAGCAGAAAGTATAGGATATTTCAACTGTGTCCAAGTTTGTCTTCAATCTCTGTCTGGATAATGATATTGTGAGCACATGGCAATGGACCATGCATCAACAGCACCATTGCTCTGCAAATGCAAATAGTTGGTGGGAAAGTATTCATTTGATCAAGCTTGAACAGAAAGTTGGTTCAGATGGCGATAAAAGGAGTGACTTGTACATTAAACAAATAGAGATCAAAATACTATGCAAAACAAAATTAAAATTGAGTTGGTTGGATTGCCTATTAAATTTCACATCATGTTGTGGACATTTGCATGTAGAATTATATCCTCGTGAGACATACAGATGTGACCACCACTAACACCAACATGGGGGGCTGTAGATTTGGTCCTGGACATCAATGGTGCTGTATGTTCCATCTGTTTGGCAAAAGCCTGGCCAAACCCTAATTGCCCCAACCAACATGCCTAGAGATCCTGACCCTTGGTTTGGTCACATGAGGCCAATAATGTCCAAGGGGGTGGACACAAGGAGATCAATTATTCAACAAACACTTCACGGTCCATGGTTGTGGAGCATTTTGGACCATTGTATGGTTTAATAAAACAAGATCCAAAGCCAACACTTCTTTTTCCTAGTATCTTGATGGGCCCATAACAACACACACCACATGTTAGCTGCCATAGGTCTGGGTCCCACCATGTAGGATGGGGTACAATCCAAAATCCCCCCATCAACCTTAGGTAGCATTCATTAATAGATAATAGCAACTAGGAAGATCCAAATGAAAGGAAGGCCCTGAAGAAGAATCTGACAGTCAAGTGGACAGGCCAGCGAGTCTTCTATCTTCCCTTTGGTCTTATTACTAATCTCTTGATGAATGCGTCATAAGTTAAACACAGTGTCATAATAACTTAATTGATGAATCATTAGATACTCAAATCATGCAAAGTTTCATAATGTCTTTTGCCTGTGATTAGTGCCACAGGGTTACACTTGTCACTGATGGTCATTTAATTTCCATTGAATGATGTGACTATCTGCACATCATGCTCAATTAAATAGAGATTAAATGTCCTAAACCAGAATATTAGAAGTTTGAAACTCAACCAATACAATATTATTACAACCTAAGTGATAGAAAGTCATGTTCCATGTCAACTCTCTCTAACAAAACAAACAATAATTATTATTTTTAATTTATTTAAAGAAGAAATTTGAATGTTTTTCTAGTTATTAATAAGACTTTTAGTTACCCTCAGGAGTTTGTTGGGATGTCCATATAACGTGCAAACTTCGTCATTAATAACCAATATAGTAATTTATTGTCCCTTGTTTCATAATGATGTCTCTAGCAATTAACCTCATATATAAGCATTACTGTTTATTATATACATATGTTTTCCAGGCTTAGCTTATACTGACATGGGTACCTGTCCACCAATTTGGGTATAATAAAAATTATACTATGACCTACATATATTTAAAAATACTTTTGTACCTTTTTTAAAACTTTTTACACTGTATATAAATGTGTTTAGTTAGATGTTTCCCTTTCTCTCATATGAACTAGATACAAATCCACAAGAATACAAGAGTCTAGAGAAGATGCTGGCAACTTCTTTCCTAATTCAACCACCCCTCTATGTCTGGACTCTGAACTGTGCCGGCATGGACACGTGATCAGAGGGATCAAACAATGCCACGTCACTATCTTCCCACGTGAGATGTGGCTGCAACCAATGACAATGTGCCACGTTTGCCGAATAGGTAATGTAACAAAATAAACAAGAGCCCATGCCATGAGATGCACATATGCCTCCAGATCCCCTGCCAAGCCAACTGTATGTTCAATGGAACAAGAAATTAAACCAACTGATTTGAATTTTTAAATGAACCCGTACACCCCCTTCAATAACAGATGTTGTCGAATCTCAATCCAACAGCATGCGATGAGCTTCACTGCAAATATGTATTGCAGCTCATAAGCTTCATATTAATTACTTCTCAAATATGGTAAGGCCACATGGATAATACACCTCCATTTTAGCCTGTTCTACTACATCTTTCATTATAGCAAATAAATATGCGCTAAAGTTCATTTCGAGCTGCCGAATGAAATAAAAAAAGAAAAAAGTAATACTCCTATGTGCTGCCCACTCTATTATGGGCACCGAGTGATTGAAATCACATATTTTAGTTCATACAAACGTGCCCTATTCATTTACATATTTTTGAAGGTCAGAAGCATTAGAATCATAAACCAACTTGGTTATTGGTGGAATGGCCAAGTCCCTGCCTTATAGTAGAGGTCCCTGCTTACCTGATGCATATATTGTACGGGTGTGTATATGCCCAAAGGAATTGGCGGTGGGATACTGTGCTTTGTGAGGCCGATTGTCCTAATTCTAGTCATCGGATCATAATGACTTGGACACCCTCATTAAAAAAAACAAACAGAATCACACACAGGAAACTTGATGCACAAATACAATGACATACTATTAAAATGAAACAAAAATGAAGGTTGGTGATGACTTGGATGGATGAGTAATGTGAGACTATTAAAACAGGTAGAACGCAAGACCAGGAAATAATTAGAAGGCCATCTTAATCAACCCCGCACTTTGATAATGAGGTGAGGTCTCTGGTCAGAGAAAAAAGTGCGCGCGTTAATTCTTTTTTTAATGAAAAAAACGCGTTTAATCATTTCCTAATCCGAGTCGGCGCACCGCACTTCAACACCTTCTTGGAAATAGAATCCCCTCCCCACCTCCCTTCAACACCTTACACGTGCCTTCTTCCCCATGCGCATTTGATATGAGCAGGCAAGTTTCTGTTGGTCTCATGCATCAAATTTCATTTCTGTATTTTATACTCCCACCGAAAGAAATAGTGACAGTTAAAATAAGTACTAATTCCGGCCACTTTTAATAGATGTAATTAACTTTTAAAGATTAATTTTAATTCATTTTATAAATCAATTGCATCTATTAAAATGCAAGGAGGGATGAAAATCAAGAATTAGGATTATTTCATATTACTTGGTCAATGAGTTCGGATTGCCATATTACTTGGTTTTTCCGGGCTCATCTCATCCAATAAATCCTGACAACATTTGAAGATGAGTTATATTTAAGGACCCTCAACATTTCAAGCTTCCACTTACCCTTTACGTATGCACATTCACGAGGATCTATTGTCTTGTAAGGCAAATCTAGTCACATAATAGTGGAGTTATATTTTTTTAAATATTGCTATTTTTTTTAACAGAGGGACCATATTAGTTCTTTTTAGAAAACCAATTTTTAGCGCTCATTTTATACGTAGGAACTAGGAAGTACAATTTAGCTTATCTCTCAGCTAGTGATATTGCTTCCCTATGGGCCTAAAATCATAAAAAGGGCTAAAGTACACTAGTTTTATTTTTAACAAATAACTTATATAATGCATCAAATCAATCATGATGTTTGAAAATAAGCCATATAGATGATATAGATGAAAGGTCAAACAATAAAAGAATAGTGTATAAAAAATAACGAAGGAATAGAAACGATGAAACTTAACTGTGAAAATTCTTAGCATTAATAGTCATCTTTCTATAATGAGGGTGTAGAGACATAATTCGAATGGGCAGGGCAACCAACCTCTTAGAGCACTTTACCCTGCCTCCAATCCCCTCGAGCATGTACATCATTAACTATTTTTTACTACACAAAACTTGCAAAAAGGAGTATTATACCATAATAAACATTGGGATGAAGATCTTAATTGATGGGCCCTGTATTCTCTTAATTGTCCATAGACATTAAAACTCAAAAAACAAACTTATTTGCTTAGAGTAATGCTGCACGCACATCAACTATTGACATGAGAGACTTACTTCATCCCACCATGTCCGCAAAATTTTTGGGGGTCCCTTCTCAAGACACGATTGTGATGCATCACGTGTTACTTAACATGTACACATTTGACATAACAAAGCATTTTTCTTTGCTTAAATGGTGTGAACAATTAATTGACTTTAAATGTCAAATAACGTGCAAAATATTTGGCTCTTACGAGGGGCGGACTTAAGTGTAATACATGACGGTCAAATCAAGGAATTCCATATCGGGGATATATCAATATTGGGCACCACCTGATAAAACGAGATGGGCAAATATCGTTTTTTCAAAAAATTTTAAATATCACCGATATATTGCCTTTAAAAAAATATTTTCGAAAAAAATGGAAAAAAAAAAAATAACTTTCCCGTTTATTTCCCATCCTAATATGCATTTTTATTCATATTTTGAAATCTATGCTTTGTCTAAATTAGTATAACTCATTTTAGAAGTTAAATTATGAAAATATATGGTAAAAATTAGTTTTTGACCGCCGATATTTTTTTACAAATATCTCTGACATTTTGTCTCTTAGGCCGACCGATATCCGATACACGGAATTACTTGGGTCAAATGGGTTTTATCCTTTTCACCAAGATTACATATACATTTCATCAATTTCCTTATAAATTGGCTTAATTATCTTACTTAACCCCATCTCAAAATGACCTGACCCCATCCATGAAAATCCTGCGTCCGCCGCTGGCTCTTACAACCCTGTTTACTGTATCCCTCTCTACTCTACTAATAATCCTACTTGGTTTACTTTAAAAAAACGAAATATGACTATTAATGTGGAACATAAGTAGAATCCCTAATTAGGAAAAGAAAATGAACTTAATTTAGTGCCCCCTAACTCCTTTTTTATACTTTTGTGGAAATAAAAATAACAAGAATTAACCATAGCCGTTGGATCAAATTCAAGCTTACCCGAAGATTAAAGATCCAAGTCCTGGCAACATTGAGCCTGGATGCTGAGGTTATCATACCGGGATCAGCGCAAGGTGCACAACCTGGAGGTACACAAAAAGGCGCCAGCCGGCGTTTGTCGCGACTCGCACGTTTCGAGGACTCCGCTAATCACGGCATTAGCAATTCAAATCCATCTCCTAATTCCAATTTAACAACAGGATGAAGTCAAAGAGCGTGTGGGCCCCACACTCCCTTCCTAACGGGCCCACCCTTTTGAACTTTGTTGTCCCGCCTTTTACGGACGGGGCCACCCTTGTGTTTCCTCTCGCACCGATTGTGGGCCCACTTGATCGGTGCGCGTTGTTTGGTTACGTTAGTAGAGATAGTCCCGTTGATCCTCGCTCTAATGAATTTTAATTAAAACAATGGGCTAAATGTTCGTGGCCAAATTAGATAATTTTGTTCCCTAATTATTCTTTGAAGGGGCAGCTGGAGATAGGGGCGATGTCTATCCGACGGTGACCCTAGGCCGAGGCCAAGTTTAAGAGGACTCCGCGATAAAATGTGACTTGCTTGCTTAAAAAATTTAAATTTTTACTAGGGGAATTTATATAAAAAATCATGAAAAAATTTTTTTTTACCAAAAATGTGGCACTGTAGCAAATATTTACCGAAATGGTGTTCTGACAAGCCACGCAGGCGCCCGCGTGGCGCAGGCGCTTGCGTGGCTTTTTTTTTTTAAAATTAACCCAAAAGGCGTCGGTTCAACCGACGCCTTTCGGGTTAAGAAGAAAGGCGTCGGTTGAACTGACGCCTCTCAAGAGGCGTCGGTTCCACCGACGCCTTTTACTACCTTAACGAAATTTGTCCCATTTTAAACAGGCCGTCACTTCAACGATGCATATCTTTCTCATTTTTGATCCATTTTTGCCCATTTTTTTTTTCATTCTTCCTTATTTTTAGTGCTCTTTCTAGTCATTATGATATCATGAAGATGTTGAGCCATAGCATACTATTTATCGTAGTTTTTGTGGTATTTTTTTCGATAAATGGTATATGATGGCTCAACATCTTTGTGATATCATGATGATCAGAAAGAGCACTAAAAATAAGGAAGAATGAAAAAAAAATGAGCAAAAACGGATCAAAAATAAGAAAGATATGCATTGTTGAAATTTGTCCCACTAAAATAGCTCAAAACAAGAAGCCTTTTACTACCTTAACGAAATTCGTTCCATTTTAAACAGGCCGTCACTTCAACGATACATATCTTTCTCATTTTTGATCCGTTTTTACCCTTTTTTTTTCATTCTTCCTTATTTTTAGTGCTCTTTCTGATCATCATGATATCACAAAGATGTTGAGCCATCATATACCATTTATCGAAAAAAATACCACAAAAACTACGATAAATAGTATGCGATGGCTCAACATCTTTATAATATCATAATGACTATAAAGAGCACTAAAAATAAGGAAGAATGAAAAAAAATGGGCAAAAATGGATCAAAAATGAGAAAGATATGCATCGTTGAAGTGACGGCCTGTTTAAAATGGGACGAATTTTGTTAAGGTAGTAAAAGGCGTCTTGAGAGGCGTCAGTTCAACCGACGCCTTTCTTCTTAACCCGAAAGGCGTCGGTTCAACCGACGCCTTTTGGGTTAATTTTAAAAAAAAAAGCCACGCAAGCGCCCGCGCCACGCGGGCGCCTGCGTGGCTTGTCAGAACACCATTTCGGTAAATATTTGCTACAGTGTCACATTTTGGTAAATTTTTTTTTTTTCATGATTTTTTATATAAATTCCCCTTTTTACTATGGACTCCACATCTTAATAAAGTTGACCAATAATGCAATGGTGCCAATTAAAACTGATCGGAGGGGGTTCCTGCACATCTGTGTGATCCCGATGGATTTCAAATTATGGGTAGGTGGATTTGAATGATTCACCCACCCCTATCACCATCAGATCAAATCCAGCAGTTCTCATTGACCCGGCTCACGCATGTGTTTGTAAGTCAGTATACACTTTTTCCATTAGAAATTACTTTGGCCATGTTAATAAATTGGACCATAGTTATCTGAGCTAGGGCTCATTCATGGTTGTGTGAGCTATGTCGATCCACGGGCGAGCATCAATACAAGGGGCAAGCGAGTTTGAATCGCTATCTGCCCCAGCGGCCTAGATTGTCTCAACTCATGCAGAGACGTGTGAGGCAGAGCTCATATACACTTTTCCCTTCTAAAGGGCCGTTTGGTTCGTGATTAATCCAAAACATCTACAGTGAAAATTTTACTTTTATTATTTTCGAATTTTTCACTGTAGATGTCTGAAACACCTCGTTCCAGTTAAAAGTTAAAAAAAATAAAAAGTATAAAGTAAAAGTGAAACATATGTTTTATTTTTTATCATGCCCCAAACGGCCCCTAAATTAAACACATTAGGCACCTTTTTCACGAGGACAAAGTAATTGATTGAACACTAATCGTCAGCAGCATACGTATCCCAGACATGCAACATCGCAAATTTGTAGTCCATACGTGGACAATGAGGCTTCGCTCGCATGCTCCAGGATTTTAGGTCCTTGTACTTCTTGGCAATGATGAGTGCGCAAAGGTGCATGTTTCATGAATGAAACAACCATAGTCAAGGGAGGAGAGCTATCCAATGTACTCCCTCCATCCAAAAATACGTGTGCTTACTAGAAAACCAAAATAACTAATCTTACTTCACTTTGGTATTTTAATGAGGACACATATTTTTGGGCAGAGGGAATATTTATTAAAGACAAAGTCGAAAGAGCCGTTGGTAATTACAAAAGAGCATTTTGCTTATGATTCATGCTATGCTTGCGTTACGTGTATTATGCGAAGAACAAAGAGTCTGCGCTATCTTTGTGTCGGTATTGCGCCTGATGCATATTGCAAATCTGCACTACTTTATAAATGGTTTAAGTGACTCTTGTATAAAAAGTGTGAAGTGTAACAATGTTGTCAATTTCTTACTAAAGACAGATGTTGGCTAAGAATGTTATTAGTCGTGCTAGCCTTCCTTGTAGGCAAGTGTCAGATCATATAGGGCCCATTAATATGAAGGTTGTCTACCCTATCGAGCAAACTAGGTTTTTTCTAATATTATTGGTTGTAGAAAAAAAAATAAGCAAGGAGGATATATTAAATATTTAAATTAGCCTATCGATTGCATAGAAAAAAGGATGCCAGGTAGGTAATTTCGAAAAAGTTAACAGCTCCCTGTATTAACTCACGCCGCAGATTAAAAAAGTCACACTTTAAAGTTCCAACGCACATGAGCTATGGCGCATACTGGATGACCGTGTATATTTCCTGACATAGAAGTCATAAATTTTGGCATTTAAAGGGGTGAAATATCCTCACGTGATGGAGGATAATCACGTGACAATGAGGAATGCTTGGGAGTTGGGATCGAGGTAACAAAGACCACAGATTTTGAATTTACAAAATTAAATTAATTATCCATACACAGTACCATTTTTGTAATAAGTTTCCTCACTAAGGGTACTTTAGTCAATTAAATTATGTTATCTTGTTTTCTTTTCTGGGATGGAAAAGATAAAGATAATGCCAGAACATAATTGACAGTCTGGAGTTTTGGGCCTTTTCTTCTCACTGATGGCAAAGCGCGAGTCTGTTCAATTTACCCAATATAACCCTGGATGTTTAAATTATTCTCAAAGATCAATTTGAATAATTAAAATTTTTAATCTAAACGTTATGTGGAAATTATATGACGACGTGCATTGTGCACCATCAGATCAAAACCTGATGGTGCATATTATTTTGGAAGCAGGTAAGAAAAACAAGCATATAAGATTTTGAGGGAGCTTCAGTGCCGATTCAGTCCAATTCATCAAACTTCAGTGGGGCCCATATGATCTGACGGGTGCCTGCCCTGCAGCTCAGGCTACGTATTTCCATACAATAAATAATTTAGTCACAAAATAAAAATTGAGGAGCTGAAATATGTGAAGGACTAGAAATACATGGCGGAAGGTATAATAGTATGCTGATATGAATTATGAAGCTGCAGAAGGAGATCAGCTTATGGGGGATTGAAATAGAAACGAAGGACACTTCCTTTCTATCTCAATCCATGATGAAAAGAAGAGGGAATGTAAGCTTCATGTCATATGTCCACATGCAAAGAAAGGACAATCAATAAAAACATGCAATGGTCATGCAACTGCCCAACTTTTAAGGGCACATGCGAGTACTTGAAGAAGTTGGAAAATTAGGACATACATAATAAACTTTGCAAGTATAGGCTAAAAGTAATAAATGAAAAGGGTTTCTACACATTAATATACACACTTAAGTGACATGTAATAAGTGTTTCTCACTGCCTACAATATGTACATTTATTTTTTTTATACACACTGCCTACGATATTAAGCTAAGCATTATGTGGACTGAATAAATGACTGCAAATAAAATTACCACCGGAAATTCTTTTGGTGCACCTTGAAATAATGAGCCCAAAATACATGTATTAAAGTAACCCGGCATGCGCCATAGCTCAACTCGGTGCTTTTCATCTAGACTCACAATCGTCGCAGTGCGCCGAGGCAGCATCTCAAAATCAAGGGAGGGGAGACGGTGGAAGCTAGTATGGCATTGATCTGAAACAGAATTTCACAACATTAAGCTCATGAAATCATGGCATGCTAAACAAAAATTGGGCTACATGTATGGCCCGCCGATCTTTGGCAAAAACAAAATGTATTGCTCGTGGATCAAATTTTTTTGTTTCATTATGATTATCATCTAAATTTTTTGTGAACCAATGATAATCACAAATGCAAATTGAGTCTCATTTATATGAGACATGGCTCACGTGCATTGTCATGAGCCGAGGTGCCTCAACCCGTCGAATGTAGGATCGATCCGACGGAGGATGTCAAATCCGTGGGCAGGTGGGTTTGAATCTCCTACCGGCCCCTGCGACCGTCCGATCAACGTCCAATGGCTTTCAGTAACTCGGCTCACGCAGACGCGCATAAGAAGTGTCTCATATAAAGAACTAAAATTTTCATTATGCAAATAATGAACATTGTTGTGGAGCAATTGAATGATTTTTAGTACTTTCCCCCAAACCCTATTTTTAGGTGAATTTGCCCCATGTGAACTAGTTTAACATAGCTTCCACAAGAACCTTTATGTGATCCTCATCACACGTGTACCATCCTGGCCCCACCTCATAATACATGGGCCCACAATGATGTGGATATTACACACAAAAGTAGCAAATTCCCCAAAACACCCCTTAACTACTCCCCCTTGAGAAAAAACATTGGATTTGCCCAGCAGATCCTCTTTTCCTTTCCCAATTTCCCACAATACCCCCATTATTTTAGTAAACCGGCCAGCCTTTTTCACCAGAGGCCAGACAGATCATCCACCCAGTTCATCCCAAGGCCAAAATGGTCATTTCTTGCATTTATTTACAGTAATGTAAGGAAACTGGGATCCCCACCGGCAAGGCCATGGCCATCCTCTTTATCTCCCTCCCCTTCTCTTGCCTTAAATCCAAAAATAGAAGCAAATAAATCCAAATATATTCTCATTTTGAAAAGCGGTGATTATGATATGTTCTGCATTTGAAAATCCTTTTTTTTTAAGATTTTTTTTGTATTTTTTAATGGGTTTTTGGTTCTGAATCTGCATTTGTCCAATGAGAAGCTTCCTACATTTAACCATTGAGCATTAAACTCTATAAATTTTGAATCTTTATGATGCTTCTCAAGGTGGGTTAGTGGCCATTTGGTGCATTGTTAAGCATTTGATTTGATTATATATGGAATGCTTCACATTAGAATCAGATACATTGCCCTGGATCCTTCCTTGCATCTCTTTTGATTGAAAAACTTGCTTTTTTACCATTTCTCTAATGGAGGTGGGAAAAGAAAAGCATAAAAAACCGGCTCTTTTTTGACCTTTTGAATCCTCTCTCTCAAGACCAAAAGACGTGTTGAGCTGTTCTTTCCTTGCAAGTTTACCAGTTCCCACCCCCTTCAATCACTCCATTTGATTCTTGTGTTATTTGACTTGAGATTTTCTGATTTCATCTCTCTCTGTTTCATTTCTTTGGTGATTTTTTTAAAATCTTATACAGTAGCAGTAGTTGGTCTGGTGCAAGCTGGATTCATTAGAGGGCAGAGCAGTTTTGGACTCTTCCAAGCCCGCTGTCTCTCTCACATAAAAGCACCAAACACCCTCTCCTTCCTTCCCAACTCCTCTCCTTCCCCTGCTCTTCCTCTTCTTCTTCTTCTTCTTCCTCTCAGGCCAAAACAGGCAACAAATACAGTGGTGGCCGCTGCCCGGATTTCATTCCTTCCCTGCTTTCTCTTGATACCTTTGCATTGAAGCTGGTTGTGTAAAACAAGGAGCCATTTTGGAGGAGTTTGAGTTTTGAGTTTTCTGGTTGTGCTTGTTCTTCAGCCACATTCTTCTGGTTTCTGGAGTTTCATTTTCTCAACGAAAACTCTGTAACATAAAGTTTTGGGGAGTGCCCAGATTTGATTTGTGCTTGTTCTGGCTTTTTGGGTAGCAAAGATTGGATTTTTTTTGCTTGAGGCGGTAGCCTGGAAGGAGGAGATATTGTAAATTGGTGGAGGAGATTTGTTGAGCGACATTCTTTACTATTTTGGAGTTTTGGACGGATTTAGCGTTCTGAAGGGTGAAAGGGAAGAGCTTTGAGGCTTCTACAATGGCGCCTTCCTTTGACTGGTGGGCCAAGGACAGCCACCGGGGCACGCCGGTGGTGGTGAAGATGGAGAACCCCAACTGGTCTATTTCAGAGTTGGAGTCACCAGATGAGGAGGAGCTGCTGGCCGGCCGGCCGGTGGCCTCCGGTGAGAAGCGCCGGGGTAAGAACGCCAAGCAGCTCACTTGGGTTCTTCTTCTAAAGGCCCACCGGGCGGCGGGCTGTCTCACATCCATTGCCTCGGCTGTCTTCGGCCTTGCCGCGTCTGTCCGGCGGCGTGTTAAGGCAGGGAAGACGGACGAGACGGACGCGGCGATTGAAGGACGTGGCGGGGAGGCGGAGAATCCAAATGTGAGGAGCAGGATCTATGGGTTTATCAAGGTGTTCCTTTTGATGTCTGTGATCTTGCTGGGGTTTGAGGTGGTGGCCTACTTCAAGGGGTGGCATTTCGACGCGTCCAGCCTGCGTTTCGATGCGTCAAGCCTGCGATTCGACGCGTCGAGCCTGCAACTGCAGAGGCTGATCGGTGGAGCATTGGGATTCCATGGGGTGTTTGATTGGTTCTACTCTATATGGGTTTGGCTGAGGGTGGAGTACTTGGCTCCCCCCTTGCAGTTTCTGACCAATGCCTGTATTGTGCTGTTCATGATTCAGAGTCTGGATCGGCTTGTCCTTTGCTTGGGCTGCTTCTGGATTCGGTTCAAGAAGATCAAGCCGGTCGCGAAAGTGGATGACAAGGAAGATGTGGAGGCCGGCGGGTTCTTCCCAATGGTCCTGGTTCAGATTCCCATGTGCAATGAGAAAGAGGTATGTTTGGAATTGGATTAGAGGATCTAATTTGTTTGCATTCGATAATTCATCCATTGAGCAGCTGTTTTGGGTCTAACTGTAATCTGGTTGAGCTGGTCATGCTTCTTCGATTGTTTTCGCTACACGGCTAAATCGAAGAGATCTTCCACCTGACTGAATTTGCAGCACAAATTACATGTCCTCTCCAGCCAGGCTTAAGTAATATAAGTATAATAACAGGATTTATTGCAGTATAATTGTTGGATTGTCTCTGTTGGTTGTCAAATAATCGAATTGAAAGTCTGCAACTTGTTGGAAGATCTGAATTTTTTTCTAGTATTTTTTTATGACAGTTACTAATGGTGGGAGTATTTTACTTTGTGTTTGATAGCTTCGCCCTCTCTTTTTCTGTTTCTGTTCAGGTGTATCAACAGTCAATTGCCGCTGTTTGCAGTCTTGACTGGCCAAAGTCAAACATTCTGATTCAAGTCCTGGATGATTCAGATGATCCAGTCGCACAATTGTTGATCAAAGAAGAAGTGCAGAAGTGGCAACAGAGTGGAGCCCACATTGTTTACAGACACCGCGTGATCAGAGATGGCTACAAGGCGGGCAATCTCAAGTCAGCTATGAATTGTAGCTATGTCAAGGATTACGAATTTGTAGCAATATTTGATGCTGATTTCCAGCCCTCTCCAGACTTTTTGAAAAGAACAGTGCCTCATTTCAAGGTATGGTTCTAAAACCTCTACATTTGCTGTTTAAATACTCATTTATTGATTGACTAGGGATTAATGTATCTTATTTTCCCTTAAATTGACAGGATAACGATGATGTGGGACTTGTTCAAGCAAGGTGGTCATTTGTGAACAAGGACGAGAACTTATTAACAAGATTACAGAACGTAAATTTGGCCTTTCATTTTGAAGTGGAGCAACAAGTGAATGGCATCTTTATAAATTTCTTTGGATTTAATGGGACTGCTGGGATATGGAGGATTAAGGCATTAGAAGATGCTGGAGGATGGCTAGAGCGAACGACTGTGGAGGACATGGACATTGCCGTTCGTGCTCATTTACATGGGTGGAAATTTGTCTTTCTCAATGATGTTGAGGTTTGTATTACTGCTACCTTTTTTTCCTCTTATGTCTATTGTGATAATTTACTAATGATGACTTGAGTTAGTTGTTCACAAAATTGTTTGGGGACCGGGGATTAAGGAATATTGATCATATGTTCTATGGTTGGGGCATCTCGGTGATGAAAGCGAGAGAAAAGAAAAAATAATTGTCAATTATATGGGGTAAACGTTATAGTATAAATATAGATCTTTCACAACACATCAGAGTTTGTAGTAGGGCAGTCCTTTAATATATAGATAGATTTCAATCAGATGTTTAACAAAGCTTTGCAGCCTTAATTGAATGGTTACCATTTTTTGAATGTGGGCTGAAGCGCGTGATCTGTGCCGGGTTGAGGGCAATCAATAGTGAGGTCTTACGTAGTCTTTACGATATTTAGAGTTTTCCCACTACAACTGTGCAAAAACCAACAAATTCTCTAGAATCATTTATTAGTTTATTGTAGTCTGTTGTATCTTCTTTGTCCAAATCAAAGAGATTTTTATTTATTACTAAAACAGCCATGACAAAGCTTTTCGAAAAAGACTAAGGGACCAGTGAGCATCTTAGTGGTGCCAGTGGTTTTAATACAATATAAGGCGTAAGACTTGTCATGGATAATGACTTGGAAAACAGCATTTTAATACTAGTCAAAAGGCTAAATCATGGCCTCAATGTGTGATAGAAATAGGTGCGACCTCATGACTTCTTCTTCCTTCCTTTTTCCGAAGAAAACTTGCTTAGGGACCACTAAAAAAGTGCTTGGTGCAAAATATCTTTAAACAGCTAGCGGTTAAGCTGCTTTTATTGGTCAATTTGGACTTAATACCCGTCTTAGTGCCGAACAGAATGCTTCAAAGTAGGGTGTGCTTTTTCTCATCTTCGTTGCTTTATTTGTTTGATTGGATGTTTTACAAAGTTGGCAGAGCCCAGTGCAATGCAGCTGTCTTTGATTCTTAATTGCACTTGTTACATCAATTGAATGATGATGGAATCTATTAGCTATTAAATAGTTGGTCACTTTTTAGCTATTAAGTAGTTGATTCTCATTCTCATTTACCCTTTCTGTTTCTTTTGACAGTGCCAATGCGAACTGCCAGAATCTTACGAAGCTTACAGAAAACAGCAACATAGGTGGCATTCAGGTCCAATGCAATTGTTTCGCCTCTGCTTGCCTGCCATTATCAAATCAAAGGTAAATAGTCTGAAAGCATATTTCACCTTCCATGGAAAGACAATTTACTATTTACATCACTGCATAACATACTTAGACATCCTTCTTGTCAATGTTACAACTTTTTGCATGAATCACCCCTTTGGTCTTTCCAAGGATAAAGAAAAGACAACTTTTTCATTATTATCTGACTTATTTCATGTCTTGGTGAGTGCAGATTGCCTTTTGGAAGAAATTCAACCTGATTTTCCTCTTCTTCCTCCTGAGAAAACTCATCTTGCCTTTCTACTCCTTCACCCTCTTCTGCATAATCCTCCCAATGACCATGTTTGTCCCAGAGGCTGAACTCCCTGCGTGGGTCGTTTGCTACATCCCTGCCACCATGTCTTTCCTCAACATCCTTCCTGCTCCTAAAGCTTTTCCTTTCATAGTTCCTTATCTACTCTTTGAGAACACCATGTCCGTAACCAAGTTCAACGCCATGATTTCGGGCCTCTTCCAACTCGGAAGTGCCTACGAATGGGTCGTCACAAAGAAATCCGGCCGATCCTCTGAGGGTGACCTCGTTTCCCTCGTGGAAAAAGAGCCTAAGCATCACCGCGGTTCCTCTGAGCCTAGTCTTGATGCCATAGAGAAAGAAGTAACTCTTCAGAAGCAAAAGGACTCTAGGAAGAAGCACAACAGAATCTACAGGAAAGAACTGGCTCTTGCTTTCCTGCTTCTGACCGCCTCGGCCAGGAGCTTGCTTTCTGCACAGGGGATCCATTTCTACTTCTTGCTCTTCCAGGGAGTTTCTTTTCTCTTGGTGGGTCTTGACTTGATTGGTGAGCAAATTGAATGAGAAGTAGATGAAGCTGGGTAGGAGACTTCAATTAAATTAGAGAAATGGAGACCTGAGCCAGGCAAGTGCCAGTGAAGCGGATACTAGGGGAAAGGTATAAGGGAGATATAGCTTTGCCGTTCTCCCATGGGAAGTAAAATTGTTGAAAGAGTAGAATACTCCTCTGTGCTAGAGGTGTAGATAAATGTTGCACTCTGCTCTGTACGATGTTTTTTTTATTCTTTTGCATCCAATTCTTTTGTAAGAATTTTTTTACTTGTTCAAGAAAGGATTACACTTATTTCAATGCAGTTTAATTTACATCTGGAAAGGAAAATGGAAGAATGGAAATTCATTGTGAATGTCAAAAGCGAATCTTCAAGTTTAGGATGAACCATAGAAAATGTTCTGTCATTCCCAATGCATGTAACGAGAACTATTTTTTTCCCAATTCACATGCAAGAACATCAAAAATATATGGGGCAACGCTAAATGGGCACATCTAAGCCCTTTTCTCCTTTATGTTACTGGTTTATTATTTGGACAATTTCATTGTAGATTTATAAATCCTTGTCCCCTTTTGGGCGGGCTCAAATTAACAATAAAGAAAGCCCTTTTCTCCTTTCTTTTGTTTTCCAGCTCCTTAGGCTGCGGTTTTGCCATATTATCTGGCCAATGAGCCTAAAATGCCATATAACCTGGTTTTTTTGGGCTCATGCCATATAACTTAGTTTTTAGACCTAGTCTTCCCATTTTGCTCACCTGCCCAATCCTTTATGTTTTTACTTATGACATGCTTCTTCTCGAACTTGGTGCCAGGACGCCTCTTCCTTGGTTGAGAATAACAGAGATTTGACCTTCAATGTAAATGTTCGGATTGAAGAGGTAGGCCACGTTTTCGCTGTGCGCGAACCTGACCGAGCCATTGGCCTCAAAGAGGTGAGTTTTATGATTAATATTAGAAATTATAATAACTTAACTGAGTTAGATGGACTAGGTAAGTCGGGAGACAATACACGTTTGGATGGCCAATACAATAAGTTATGTTCGAATACACGATTTATTAAAAAAATACACGAAAATTATTCATCCCAATAATGTCTTAGCATATTTAGGTTATCATAACGAGAAGAAAGATGATGAAAAATAAAGAAGAATATAAAAAGAATAAGTGAAAACGGATAAAAAACGAGGGAAATATGACTCGTTGAAGTTTGCCCTCAAATCGTATCATCGGAGAGATACGATTTGTCTATGATGACACAATAGTCGTATTCATGTACACGATACACGAAATCGTGTCATCGATGACACAATTTGAGGACAAACTTCTACGAATTATCTCCCTTATTTCTTATTCGTTTTTTACCATTCTTTTTGCGTTCTTTATTTTTTTTTCATCTCTTTCTCATGATGATGGCTTAAGGACCTTGAGACACTACCTAGTTGGGATGAATAATTTTTTTTTTTAAGAAATGAAATAGAATAATAGCAGTTTCGCTCCCTCTTTGCAAATTCATCATCCTTACTAGAAGTTGTGTAATAAAATTTTGGAATATCCTCATAGGGATACGGAGGATTAAAAATAAAGAAGAACGCAAAAAATAGAAAAAATAGATAAGAAATGAAAGAGATATGACTCATTGAATTTTACCCTCAAATTGTGTCATTAAAGACAAACTATGTCTCTGATAACACGATAGTCGTGTTCGTGTACACGATGGCATGATTTATAGGCAAACTTCAGCGAGTCATATCTCTCTCACTTCTTATTCTTTTTGTCTATTCTTTTTTGGTTATTTATTTTTTCTCTTTTTTTCTCTCTATGAGGATATCCTAAAATTTTATTACATAAGTTTTAGTGGGGATGATGAATTTGTAAAGAGGGAGCATGTGGTGAAGCCCGCTAATATTCCGCTTCTTTTCTTTTTTCGTTACTCTATATTTCTCACTATGAGGATATCTTAAATTCTTTGATAAACTTTCTTGTAGGGATGACGAATTTGGAAAAGTAGTTTGCCACTCGGCCATGAGTACTTCTTGGCATTAAATGGGTCGTAGCTTAGGGAGTGTAAAACATGAAGTATTTTAGGGTTAGGGTTCTGGGTTTAGGGCGAGAGGGCAAAATGGGATGACTAGGTCTTGAAACCAAGTTATATAACATGGGCTTGGAAAAATCAAGTAATATGGCATTCTAGGCTCATTAACCATGTAATATGGAAAAATCTCCCATAATCCCTGAAAAAAGTGCTGCAGTTATTTTTGCTTATTTGCATAGTGCATTCAATTAATGGGCAGGTATAGACGACCTCCTATAACATATGTTATCATGTTTTATATCATGTCCATGCAAAAGAAAGGACAGACAATTAATAAGCACATGCAAAAGATGATGCAAATGCTTACTATTTGAGGGCCCATGAGAATACTATAAGTTGAACAAATTATAGTATCACAACTAATAGCTAAAAGCCTAAAAGTAATTAGCATAAAGATGCTTCCATAACTATATGCTCTTACCTGGCATGTAATAGAATGGCAAAAAAAAGTCGCAAGTGTTTTCCCTACCTACTATAGTACAATATTAAACCTGATCAATTAATATTTGTATACGCCTATTACAGACCCCTTTTTTAGGGTCCATAAAAAGTATTAGAACTTGAAAATAAAGAACACTAAAATAAAAAACTAATTGCCAAAAAAGTACTAAGAAAACACTACTCAAAACTCAACACTGAACAGGGCAAAGATTGCGGCGGGGCAAGGAGGCTGGCCTGCAGGAGAAGAGGGGAGGGGAGGCAGGCCGGCCCACTGATGGGTGGTGGAGGAAACACCTCCCCCTCCCTGTCCTGCAGACAAGCCCAAGAGGGAGGTATATTGAAGAAGGTCTGAAGCCGTCTGATTCCTCAAGCCATGGTGCTGACACCTGTCAGAGCTCAAGACTAAGCAAATTCTAATGGCTATAGTCACTGAATAAATAAGGACATCAAATTAAACTAACATTTATAAAATTCCAAGGAAATGGTATTTGATTTTGCTATTTAGTTTACATTACGTATAGGATTACACATAGAAAGGATTATGCTTATTTAACTGCAGTTTAATTCACATCTGAAAGGAAAATGCAAACATGAATTTATTGTGAATGCCAAAAAGGATCCATCCAGTTTAGACTCGTCCACAAAATTGTCTATGTCAATCTCAATGCATATCTATAACTGTTTCTTCTGATGCAAGTACACTTGAACTGTTGAAGTTGCCATCATACTTCCTGAGGGCAATACTAAATGGGCACATTCAAGCTCTTTTCTCCTTCAAGATGTTCTTCAACTTCTCAGTTCCTGCTACAAGAGCTGCAGTGATTCCTAGTTCATTTGCAGAGTGACCTGCATCTGGCACGACCTGCTCGCCAAAAATACATTAGCTCAAAGAGGCAAATTTGCAGCAATTTCCGGTAAAAAACAAAAGGCAACAGGTAGTTACAACTCCAATGCAATCCTAGTGGACTGTTTAAAAGCATCTTTCTACGTCCTTGATAAACTGCACACAGATTTCTAGTATATTTCATACAATCACTGTCTCCACACAAAGTAATATGTAAGCTATATACCATAAAATCGGAGCCAAATAGAAAGTATATACATCATCTTGAATGAGCAGAAACGCCCAAGATCGAAACCTTCAATAGGGAATTATCACATCTGACTGCCAAGCCATTGTATTTTATCATGACCATCATCATTTTAGGACCTTATCCTAGTATTTTAAATGAGCTTTACCTGGTAAAGGCTTTCTCAAGCAACATTTTAGTGAGCTTTGAGATGTTCCTACATTTGAGTAATCCTATTTCTAATAACACCCAAATAAAGTTTTTCTTTGTTTTTTTCTTTTGCTTAGTAATGAAAGGGGCGTTGCCAAATTACAGAAATTGGCTATCAGTTGCTTGTACAATCACATCCTAACCACAATACACCAAGTAGCAACATATGTTATCAGTCAAACCTTAAATTCTGCTTCCGGCCAAGCTTTGTGAAGATCCCAAGCTGTCATCATTGGGCAGCACATGTCATACCTTCCCTGAAAATGTGTTACAAGTCAAATATATTACCATGCACAGAGTAATACTGCTACTGCACCATTTCAGTTTATTTAGTGGTTTGCTTATTAAACTATTCCTGAATAAAGTTCCTATATATGCAAGCCATCATCATCATCATTATCATAATCGCAGTCATCCTCATAAACGACCCTAAAAATGGAATAAGTATGAACTCTATCTCTATGCCTATCAATTTTAACTCACCTGCACAATAACAGTGTTGATATGCCGTATCTTGTCTATATTATCCAGAAGATAAGAATCTGAAGGGAAAAAACCCTTGTTCACAAAATAATGATTCTCAATGCGGGCAAAAGCCTGTTTTATAAAATGTGAATAAGATAAAAAGATTAGTATTCATCTACAAATGGATGACAAAAAC
Organism: Houttuynia cordata; assembly: GCA_039654745.1. NCBI lineage: Eukaryota > Viridiplantae > Streptophyta > Magnoliopsida > Piperales > Saururaceae > Houttuynia > Houttuynia cordata. The sequence continues at coordinate 2,192,163 of CM077512.1, forward strand.
TAAATCCTAGGTCTAATCAGCAGTCAGAGAGCCCGGCTAAACAACTAACTACACCAATTTTAGAAATCATGGCAATAAGAGCTCTTAATCGACATGAAAACTCTAGGCAGTTGGTCACCATATCCTCATCTAGAGTCGGCTTAATTTCTTATGTTTTTTGCAGTTGGGTTCATTAGTCTTTTCTTTTTTAATGGCAAAAATGATCCATCAGTCAATAGTGTGCTTACAGTAGTGGTATGATTGTTCATTTGTTATGGGTCACAAAGAGTACAAAAGATTAAGGGTGGTTTGGCATTCGCTGCATGGCTGCAGTGAACAGTGCTTGAAGCAGCTTTCAGCCTGAATCTCCTCAGGAGGAGGTTTAGGTGGAAAGCTTGGCTGCAGTGTGATGTTGACAATTAAAAAAGGCAATGGCCCCTTGAAAATAGTACTTACACCAGTTGTATACTGCTAACTTAGTCCCAGTACCCAATCCGCCATTTTTTCCGCCACTACATGTGTTTGCAACTGCTTTCTCTACCAATTAACCTGATCTCCCGAATTCAGTCACAATTCTTCATATTTTCATGCGCAAGCAAAAATCCTAGCTACTATGTCTTAGCCCTAACGAAGTCTCAGCAAAATTTGACACTTTTTTTGGTAAGATGCAAAATCTGACACTTGATTTATACTACATGTAAGTGGAAGCTACTTCAAAATAAAACTTGGAGTATAGCTGAGAAAATGTTATCTTAGATTCTATGCCAAAAAAAATGAATCACTATATGAGAAAACAAAGAGTGTACTCAGTCGCTCACCAATGAAAAGCTATCATCATCCACTCTTTTAATGGTCTCCTCATTTGGAATAAGATGTGCAGTCATCATTTCCCATTTGGTCCATAAATTAGCAGCCATGTACTGTCACAAGAAAAAAGAGAAGCACAGAATTAATAATCCAGGAAGCAGTCGCTCTTGACAATCACAAGAAATCTAAATAAAACGAACAGAAATTCCATAAAAAAGGATGTGATGGTGAACAAACTCCTTACCTCTATTTATTAACTTCTGTACAAATTTAAAAAGGTAAATAGCCCTCATACCCCCTGAATTACAGGAAAATGCACGTGCACCCCATGCCTTATAAAAACTTGCACCCCTATATTAAAACAGACTCGAGGTTAATGCCTTCGTCCAATATTAACCTCATCCAAATATCCATCCTATTTTATTATATAATTCCAATCATGCCTTCCCTTTCTCAAGCTTCAAGGAGAGAGCAAAGCAAGTAGAAGGACATTATCTTTCAACAAAGGGAGAAGGGCTTTTAGTAGTGAGAAACGTGTACAACTCTTTCAACTAATGGAGCTTCTCACAAAAGCAGTCTGGCTTGTAAGGACCCCATAATTCATGCTATCTTATACATTCCTGTGCCCTCCAATATAAACGCAAGACATGTTTGGGAAAGATCCACCACCTGGTTTAGTGTTGCTCAATACTTTGCAATTATATTTACGTGATCTTAGTTTGGCATTAGAGAAGGCGTGCTTCTCTAGCATGAATTTGTATGTGACTCTGAATGTGTGTAGGCATTATAATTTTTGTGCCTTGGCGTTTTATTATTCTTTTTCATGAAAACTAAAAACAAGAAAGAAGCGGCATAGCAGTGGGTAGGTTGTCAATGACAATGATTTGTAAGTTGAGGTTGGTTTTAGTCACTCTATAAATGAAAATGCCAGGAATGGAGTGGGTGCACCGGTGCTGCTCCATTGCAACAATAAATTTAGCACTTTTAAACATATTCAAGCTCAAAACAAGATAAAAAATCGCTTTAATTTTGTGACGACTTTATAACTTAAAAGACTTAGATCCTTTTCCCTAAAATTTTGATGCTAAGTTAAAGTTGTGGAATCACTGAGAGTAGGAAAGAGGGAGCAGAGGAGGCAGAAGGGCCAAAGCCAAAAAGTCTTGTGATTTAATAGCGGCATCAAAGGAGAAAGGAGATGCACAAAATAAATTATATAAGAAAATAGGGTCATAATAGGTATGTAGACAGAGATGATAACAGCGTCCATTTAAAGTTAGGTCCCGGGGGGGGGGGGGGGGGGTATGTGCAAAGCTTCATAACAGAGAGGGTGTATGTGCATTTTCACCATAATTTAGAGGGTGTCCGGGTTATTTACCTATTACTAAGTTCAATTCTGTGAATTTTCATTTCAACCAGAGTTCTTCTGCAGAAAGCCATGTTCAAAAGCAAGCATATTTGCAATTAATTAGATATGTAACACTTAAACCTCCATGCAAAACGGAACTTCTAAAACTAGATTCAAACAGGAAGGAAACCTGAGTTGCAAGATCTTCACTGTTCAGCCTCTTGCTGTAAGCAGTAATGAAACTCTCTCTCTCATTTTCAGGAATAAAATCTCTAAAAGGCTCCCAAGCTGACAGATAAGAAAACTAATGTCAAAGCAGACTTTAAAACTTTATGAGAAGTATTAAACGAAAATATATTTGGAGTTGCTGAGAGGCAAAAACGCCCAGATGTTTCACGATTACAGAAATGAAAGGCAGTCACATAAGAGAAGTCTGTTGTAACACTAGCATATAAATTTGATAATCTGGGGAAAGCAGACTAATTCACTTTTTCAACAGCAGAAACCTACCATCAGGAAAAACTGCTGCTGCCCCACCTTCGTAAAACCAGTCAAGCTCTTTTTTTCTTAGCAGAAAAATGCCTCTAAGGACAAGTCCAGTGACCTTAGAGAAGAATACAATGGAAATTTTTGTAAGAAAAAAAAAGTGATTGAGAAACTGAAATGTAACAATATAACTTTGACATTACGTCCTTACTTTATCTGAATGACGTTGACTATAAGCAAGGGCAAGTGTGCTTCCCCATGAACCACCAAAAACCTGTATGATAGTTGGAAAGAATCAGTCAGAAGGACAATTTACATAGAAGGAGATTCGTCAAGCAGGCATGAAAATTTTGACCTGCCATTCAGGAATTTTCAAATGTTCTCTTAATTTCTCGATGTCATCGATAAGATCCCACGTAGTATTCTCCTCTAAACAGGCATGTGGAGTACTTTTACCGGCACCTCTCTGAAAGCAAACAAAGAAACAAATTTACTATATCAGATATATGAAAGTATAAAGAATTTATTCAGCATATAAATTGTTATGCACCTGATCAAATAAAACAATTCTGTAAAAGTCAGGATCAAAAAATTTTCTAATCTTTGGTGATATACCGCCTCCAGGTCCTCCATGAAGAAACACAACTGGCTGCAAACAGATAAATGAAGCAATCAGGTAAGAGGAATTTATCATAGCAGTGTATGTGCCATGAAAGTTCCTTCACATAATTAACCTTTTTCAATACTTAGTTAGCTAAATGTGTAGTTTTTAGCCAAAGAAAAGGGGAACTTCATAGCAAATGCTAAAATGTAATGTCATGGAGGGCCAACTTGTCTCTTATGGTTCTTAACCAAGTTTATATTAGCCATTGCAGAGAAATTGTAATTAAGAAAGTGCAATCCAGCGCGTCTGGATAGACCAATTAAACCCAGACTGATCATAACCTCAGCCATACGCAAATAGGAACAGATAGCACAAATTGATCCTATACATGCTATGATCACAACATTGACAAGAGATGTATCTCGCCATTTCTTCTCAGTAAGAAGTATTAAGGGAAAAAGAACAGCTGCATATTTCCACACCACATGCAGATAATACAATTCATTGATCACTATAAGCAGCACTTGCTTGCTTTTCTAAATAACACTCCTTCCCTCCCATATTAATAGCTCCAATTTGGAAAAATAGTGGTTTTTATTGAATGCTTCCTAACGATTACTTTTTCCAAGGTACTCAACCACTTAAATTGAGATAGTGGCGCTATTAACATGGGATGAAAGGAGTACAAGTTTTACCATTCTCTGCGTGTTCAATCAACAATCTTAATATATAAAGTGAAGAAGAGGTTTTTCCTTCCATATACACAAATAATATAGATAGCAAAAAAGATGCATGATCAGCAAAATCCAGATAGAAACCTCAGCTAACTCCTTAAAATGTCATGATGTACAAAAGTGTGTGCAAAGCCGAGCTACTCACATGCCCATCAGGGTTTCCTGACTCCTCCCAGTAAATTGTGTGGATATCTGACACCTTCAAGAACCCCGAATTGAAAGGTTCTATGTCGGGGTAAAGCTCCATTCTGGTCAAAGGAGCGTTCTCTTGCAAATCCATACACACGTCTGACCGTAAAACACTGATCTGACCAATACTCCTAGTATATGATAACAGTTTCGCTTGTCCTGCATCCAAAGTTAACTCTTTTCGATTCAGAATCGATTCGTACGAACAGAGTGAATTATTGAACCGCTAAAACTAGCTTCCCCACAGAAATAGACACATCCTAGGATCCTCCAGCAAGGATTAAATCAATCAAAAGTTTAACACTTTGCATTTTTGTTACCATACAGAAGGATACAAAAATTATGCATTTAATTCTCCGAGATGGAGAAAACAGGCTACATGCAATTCTTTGATGAAGACAATCATACAATCATACCATATTATATCAAAAGTTCAGTCTTTTTGCCTTCTTCTATTAAGCAATGAAAGCAAAGTTCAATGTGGTGAATATTAAAAAAGCAAAATTCCTTGTTGAACAATAAGACCCAAAAAGGAGATGGAGAGACCAGGCTGCATGAAACTCTTTTATGAATACAATCATCAAAACAACCTTTTTTTTTTCTTTTAGCTGAATGACAACCATAACATATATCATCAAAATTTCAGTCTTTTTGCCTTTTTATACTAAGCAATGAAAGCAAAATTCACGATGGTGGTGAATCTAAAAAGGCAGATGGAGAGACCAGGCTGATGGAACTCTTTTATGAATACAATCATCAAAACAACCTTTTTTTTTCCTTTTTGCTGAATGACAACCATAACATAAATCATCAAAAGTTCAAGTCTTTTTGCCTTGTTATACTAAGCAATGAAAGCAAAAGTTCAAGGTGGTGGTGAATCTAAAAAAGCAGAACTCTTACTGAAACAAAAAGACCCAGAAAAGAGATGGAGAGAACAGAACAGGTACCTGGAAGGGTGAGGGAGGGAGAGAAGCGAGGAAGGCAGAGTGGGAAAGATGGCAGATGCCTAACAAGAGAAGGAAGTGCTGCTGCAAAGGCAGTGCGATGAAGGCCCAGACTCATTGCAGAATAATGTGACACGGGATCACGGGACTTTGCCAAATTCACACCATTTTTGCCCAATTGGACACATCCAAGCAGCTAAAGTTAGAATCTTTTGGAAACTGTTGTAAGTTCATTTATGATTCGATAAACTCCCCTTATCAGTTATCACCATCTTATCCTTCTACATATAATTATAGTCAAACAATATCTGCCAACATGAAATGTCCAATTATAAATCCTATTGCTTGTTCTATGGATTGACTTATTTATTATTCGTGAGTTAATTAAAACTTTACGTTAACTACTCCCTCCTTCTAAAAATTCCTGGCATCATTTGAAAATGAGTTAATTATATTGATGTGTAAGGCTTGCCGACTCGCTCGGTATCGGGCCCCATCCGATACACCCATACGACTCAATATCAGTTTTTTTAATTTTTCCAAGCCATTTTTTTAAAAAATTTAGATTTTTTTAAAATAGAAAAAAAAACTTTCTTGTTTGTTTCCCATCCTAATATGCATTTTTATTCATATTTTGAAATCTATGCTTTATCTAAATTAGTATAACTCATTTTAGAAGTTAAATTGTAAAAATATATTGTAAAAACTAGTTTTCGACCACCGATATCTTTTTTCACAACATCTCCGAGATTTCTATCTCTTTGGCCGACCGATATCCGATACGACATTCCATGCCACACAGGCCACACTTACCCCAGACAATCCCATTTATGAGGATGTATCGGCCCGTAGGGAAAATCCAATCATTTAATTTTGCATCGGTAATTTTTGTAATTTTTCAAATGCAGCCAAGTTTATTTGGATGGATGGAATAGTATGGAGGGGAATAAGTAGGTTTTTTAAAATAGCTACCCAATTGATAAAATTATGCTCCCTCCATCTAAAAATATTATCCACATTAGAAAAACAAAGTTTATTTTGGTTTTCTACTCATGACTGATATGTTGGACGGATGGAGTATTTGATATAGATCGTATGACAGTGTAGAATAATTAATACTTCCACATACTTTATTTCAATTTTACTTTCTATATTTCATACTGTTGCTTTTCCACTAATGTTGAGGTGGATATTTCCTTATAGGATTGGGAATAATGGGGTACGACTAGGTGCAAAATAGGAGTCTAAGAAGTGTGGGCTTTTTACATATTACCTGGCGCCAAGTTTGTTATTTCCATATGACCTGGTTTTTCCCGTGTTATCTCATATCACCTGGAATCTGGACTTGGAGTACCAAAAATGCCCCTCTTGTATATTTATCGTGTTATGACTGTGCGAAGAGGGCGTGTTGGAGTTGTATACAAAAAGAAAGTGTTTCCGGCGATTTCTCCGGCGATTTCCAGAGGCGACTCAGCCGGCGAGTCCTCCGACGAATTCCAGCTGCCCCCAGGGTGTTCGAAGATCCGATTAACGTCCCCCCTGCTCGATTTCTCCGGCGCCCCTTGTTGGATTTCGACGACACGACTGACGGACAGTGCGGTTTGGAAGGCGATTTGTCGCGTAAAACTCCTGGGATTTCGGGGACGAAGAAGTTGAGTTTCCCCTGCGGCTCCCCGTGCCTTCGAGCAACCGTCGGAGTGTGAATTCTGAGGTTCGGTTTGCGGCGAGGAAGAGTGTGAAAGGGCGTACGAGGAAATACACACATACACACCACTAAACCGCGGTAAGTTAGAAAAATCCTTACTTATTTTAGTTCCAGAAGCTAAGAATTTAAGATTTATAATTTTTAAGATGAAGCATCAAGTCGTATTGTATACAATACGACTTGAGCGTTAGTCGTATAGGATGCAATACGACTTGAGCGTTAGTCGTGTAGGATGCAATACGACTATTATGATTGCCTGTGTTTCCAACACGACTGTTCTACTGACCACTCTACCTATCTCATTGCAGATGGATACAAAAGAAGATGAGTATATGGAGGAAATACCATCGGAAGAGGAGGAAGATCAGGAATTCTTCGTTGCACCTCGGGAGCGAACACAGAGGGGCAGGAAGAGGAAGGCTCCGATGGACCGATCAGGCAAGAAAACATGCAATCCGCGACTGGCGGTTAAGACATATTGTCAACCGGGGGCGATGAAAAAGTGTGCGGCCATCTTACGGCATCACCAAAGATGTTGCCAACTGATCAGAGAAGCTGGGTTCTCTGTCATCTTTGAAGGTGAGGATGTAGTTGTTTCTCGGAACCTGATCAACCATTTGGTTAGGTATTGGGATGAGGAGGCGAAGGTCTTCAATATCAAGGGGAGAACGGTACATTTCACAGAGCAAGAAGTTGCTCTTATCACTGGATTGCCCGCTAAGGGCGAAAGAGTTGAGGTCCTTCCCTTTGTGCCACGGCGAACGGAATGTGAATTCTTCAAAAAGTACTTCACCGTAAGGAAACCGGACATTCCACATATTGAAGAAATCATTGACAAGCTTAGCGAGGGCGAAATGAAGATGCCAGAGGAGGACATGGCGAGGATGATCATCTGCCTCCTCATCTCCACGGTGTTGTTTCCACATAGCACGAGAGCGGTGCATCCCTCTTTCTACCCTTATATTGAAGACCTCTCAAGAATGAGCTCATACAATTGGGCTGAGGCTATTCATACGATGTTGGTTTCTGGTATAACCCACACCCGCAGACTAGTGGGTGGGAGAAGTAAAGGGCTGGGAGGTGGATACCTAAACGGCGCCTCATATGTCCTTTAGGTATGTAGTATTTGTATGTTTGTACAGTCTTCGAAAGGCTCTAAGTGTCGTGTATTATGCAACACGTCTTTTATTAATGTCGTTTATTATGCAACACGACTTTATTTATAGTCGACTATTATACAATACGACTTGATATATAGTCGACTTGAATTCAACACGACTGTATCCCTGACTTTTACTAATGTCTTCATCTGATTACTATGCAGATTTGGTTTTTTGAGCACACGACAATCTTCCATTCTGTGTTCGGCCCTACCAGTCCGAGGGCGAAAAGGTGGCCAGGAAGTGGGGCCCTAATTACAGAGGTGAAGATGGGTGCACAGAAGAAGCACCGTATGACCGACTACTGGAAGGGTCTATTCGATAATCTCGACGTATGGGAAGACGTCGTCGATGTCATCGTCCCCATGGACAAAGAGGCATCTCTCATTCCTTCGCCTCCCCCAGTGGCCCCTCAACCGCGATGACATAAGACGGAGAGGCCGGAAAGAAAGAGGAATCCTAAACAACCTACCTGCTCTTCCTCGAGGACGGCTGCTCAGTCTACTGCCCTGGGCCGATTGGAGGGTTCGCTCCAGGGCATACAGTCACTAATTGAGATCGCCCTGTCGTCGTATGAGGAGATGGGAAGGCCCGTCGGACCTCTGCGAGAGGTTCTTCACTGTATCAAGGCATCTGCCACCACAGCGTCAACGCTGTTAGAGGGTCACAACTTTGACCATCCTGCTGAAGAGAAGAGTGAAGAGCTGAAGAAGGAGATGAAGAAGGAGACGAAGGAATCACAGAAGAAGGAGAGGATAACGAAGTCATCATCGGTTCATCACAACGAGGAGGCAAAGAAGCGGCCCGATGACAAGGACCACATCAAGCAAACTCCGATGGTCATGCGCAGAAAGGAGCTGGCGCACAAGTCAGCCAGCGATTCATTGCACTGGGGTAAAGGTAAGTTGGAACACGATTATTTAATCTTTCGTGTTGCATACAACCCGACTAGGTATTTTTCGTCTTGCATTGAACACGACTATCTAATTTTTCGTATTGCATTCAACACGACTAGCTAATTTTTCGTATTGCATTCAACCCGACTATCTAATTTTTTGTGATGGATTGTACACGACTATTCCTTCTTTTGTGTTGAACTCTACACAACTATGTTATATTTCTTGCTGTTACTAACACGAATTTTGAAAATGTCATTTCAGCTCCCATAAAGCAGGCGGATGCGGAAGATAAGAGTCGACGGGCTACAAAGAGAGCCGCCGCGAAGATGTTTTTGAAGAAGCTCCAACCAGAACTTGAGGAACACATGGAGCGTGCAGAAGAGGAGTCCCGGATGATGTACGGCCGGGACAGATTCCCCCCTGGTGTAGTGGTAAGGAGGAGAATGAGGACTGTCAATTCGAGGGAATCGCAGAGGCTTAGGGAAGAAGACCATATACGGAGAATGGCGGAGGAGAGGGCGAGGAAGAATTTGGCAGAAGATCCGAACGCCGACTCTGAAGATACCTTATCCGACCAACGAACAACCTCTATCATCGATGAGGTGATCTCTTCCCTACAGCAGTCGGATATCCAAACGGCCAAGGATGATGAATGGGCAAAGGAGGAGGCGGAGAAGAAGGACGAGGTTTCATTGGCAAAGGAGGAGGAGGATAAGAAGGAGGAGGATGAGGCAAGGGAGGAGGTGAAGGAGGAGGAGGTGAAGGAGGCAACTGGCTTAACGTTATCCCAGGCTGTTGATGTTGATGTCCTGCAAACCCCAGAAAAGGCTAAGCATAAAGTTGATCTCCCAGAAAACTATGGTAATTTGGAGTTATGCTTCGACATGGGGGTGTTGTTAGAGCGGGATAGAATGAAAATATCAGGATGGATAGCCAATCCAAGAAAGGCTTATCCTATCCCAACACTATGTGATGATGACTACGTATCCCTTCTGCAAACAACAGAAATTAACACCAATGTAAGTATACATACTCGACTATTCCTTAAGTCGTATATAAAGTACTCGCCTGAACCTTAAGTCGTATATAACATACTCGACTATTCATAAAATCGTATATAAAGTACTCGACTATCTGATATAGTCATGTATGTCGTTAGCACGACTATACCTAAAGTCCATTATCATTTGAATATTGCGAACTTCTGAATATGTTGTTGGTTTATACAGGTTATAGATGAATTTTTTGGTCTATTACTGGAGCGTAATGACAGAGAACGGCTGAAGTATCCGTTCAGTTATTTTGGATGTCACACATTCAAAGAAATATTCGACAACGTAAGTTTTTCCTGCATCACCAGCGCTAATTTCACGTTTCCAGTTCGTGATTTTCGGAATTCTATTGCGATTTTGCAGGAATACATAGAAGGGGGCAATAATACAAAATTGATAAAAAAACTTGGGAGGATGCTCAAGGGATTGAACAGGAACATGTTCTATGCCTTTTTCCCAATCCGCACTGGTTCGCATTTCTGCCTCGTCTATGTACACTTCCCAGTTGGTGTATGGCGTTTCTACAACCCCCTATTCGGCAAACCCCAGTTGTATCCACATCACAGGGTCGCAGCTGAGAAATTCACTAACTTTATGAACATTGTCATGGCACACACACTGGGACTCATCCGTTGCATCGACTGGAAGATGACTCAGATCGCCAAAGCGCCCTGCCAAGAGAACTCAAAAGACTGTGGCATCTTCATCATGATGTACGTGGCGCACTTGGCCTCCAATGTCAATCCACCTGAGTTTGATCAGTCATCAATTACACGAAAGTGGCGCCCAATAATTGCTGCGAGTATGATTCGCGGGGTTATCGACAGCGAGTTTGACGACGATCCAATCCGAAAGCAAAATCAGGCTGTCACAATTGCGGGGTTTTTGAGGATGTCGGATGAAGACTAGTATTCTTTTTCGATATTTTTTTGTACATGTAATCTATTACAGATGACACTTTTTTGTGGTTTTCTGCATCTTCTTCCATGTACATACAGTATGCTTTCAATAAATTCAAATTCATTTCTTCCATGTCGACAGAGTATTGGAAAGCCGCTTAGTGTCGACTCTTGAAAGACGACATCTGATATAGTCGTGTTGTCTCATATCCGACTATCTATATTATCGTATTGTATCATATACGACTATCTATATAGTCGTGTTGTATCATATACGACTTTCTATATAGTCGTGTTGTCTCATGTACGACTTTCTATATAGTCGTGTTGTATCATATACGACTGTATTATTAGTCGTATAATATTGTAGTCGACAATTACATTCCTCTTATGTCGACTCTGCGCAGACCATGACGGAGTATAATTTATTTTTCTGTCATGTATGTGAGGAATGATGGGCGTCTTTCAACGACGGGAGGGCGCTTATACAAGACGACACTTATGCAAAATGACACTTGCATTCAAAGAAATATTCGACTACATGCATACATTGCGGTAGAGTAATATTTGTTATACATGAAATTGTGATCGACCTAAGTGAAGAAGGGTGGGGCCTTAGGTAAGCCAGAGGGTCGTCTCGGCGCTGAATCATCCGTTCCCAGGTTGCCTTGTTGCGGGAGTCTTCGATATCTGCGCTTCCTTGCTTCTTTCGCAACCGTTGGGTTAGTACACTTTTTACGGTTGTGACCAACTTGTCGACAGTTGCCACATCTCACCCTCAACTTCTCTGGCGGGTCAGGCTGTGACTCGATTCTCTTTGTCTGTCTCCTACCCCTCTTTGGAGCATCGAGCATGGGCGGTTCGCATTTGAATAAAACCCCGTAATCCCCCCACTGACTCCTGTCTAAACTAGGGAAAAGTACTTCTTCATACGTTGTGCGGTACAGACATGCATGGTACCACTTTTCACAATATTCCACCGGGTCGAAACTCCTCTCATCGATACATGCAATGGCGTGCTTGCAAGGAAGTCCCATGCTCTGGAAGAACCCACATGTGCAGGTTCTCTTCGTTAGGTCAACAACATTCTGAGGGAAAGATATGACAACAACATGAATAGTCTTGTTGTGAAATAGTTTTCTTAATTTAATAGTCGTATTGTCGCCAAGACGACTATATCACTAGTCGTATTGTGACTAATACGACTATATCATTAGTCGTGTAGGTGACAACACGACTATATAATTAGTCGTCTATCGCACGATACGACTATTCCGGAATTGAATTATCAGAAACCATTACGGAATGAATTCTTACCACATGGTATAAAGATGTGACTTCAAACTGCCATAACGATAGCGGTTGCACTCTGACTGTTCCAGCACTCTTATTCCTCATTTCGTTAATATGATTGTGTGCATACTTGGTTAATAGTGTCGTTAGCCGTTCTGCTTCCATGCGGCGTCTCTCGAAATGGGAGGTCGTGGTCGCACGAGTTTGCTCGATCAACCGAGTTATTGGCCAAAATCTAGCCTTCAATAGCATATTATTTGCACTTTCTGATATGCTTGATGTGAGCATCCCATATCTTTTACCAGGATATTCCACGTTAGCCCAATTTTTTTTATTGATCTTCTCAACATATTTCCATGCCTCCTCATTGTGGTCCTTCATCTTTTGCATGATTTCATCAAATTCTGTTCTCCGGAAGCATTTTGCAGCTCGGAATAGAAGGTCTTTCAAGTATTTATCCTTCCATTGATTAAGCATATTGGCGGCCATATGCCTTAGGCAAAACCCGTGGTGAGCCTCAGGAAATACATCAGCAACCACTCTCAGAAGTCCCTTCTGTCTATCCGAGACAATTGTATCCAGAGATGCCGGGGGGTCCGTAAAGAGGGTGGCTTTGAGTAGGCTAAGAAACCACTTCCTGCAAGGCAGCAATCAGAGTGAAAGCAGATTCAAGAAGAGATGGGGGTACACAGTCGTATACGAAACAAGATGACTGTATTAGTAGTCGTGTTGCTCGAATACACGACTACTCATACAATCTTTTTAGCATACGTACCACGAATTTATAGTCTCTTTCTCAACAACTGCAAATGCAACGCACATTAATTGTTGGTTCCCGTCGACTGTTGTTGCAACCAATAACACTCCGGGGTACTTTCCTTTCAGGAATGTTCCATCAACTGTGAGCAGCGGCCTAAGTGATCTTCGGAATGCTCTTGCGACCGGGCTGAAGATCCAAAAGGCACGTCTGAACTCGTATCCGGCTTCCTCATTTTCAATTTCCGGAATATCACAACATCTTTCAATCACCACATATGTACCTGGATTACACTGCTCTAATTCCTTTGCATAATGGGGCAAAATATGATATGCGTCTTCCGGGTTGCCATCGATCAATCGTATCAATTCCTCTTTCACCCTCCATGCCCTTTGATAGTTCACTTTGACGCCCCAATGTTTCTCAATGTACTGTTGGATATTAACCGTTTTTATGGAGTTTGAATCCTTGTGGAGGCCATGACACTTCCGTGCAATCCATAAGTGTGAGGCAAATGGATGATCTTTAGAACTTATCAAAATGTCGCATGTATGCCTTCCTTCACTCCTTGTCACGGTGACTCCGTCAACTAGATTCGAAGCCCGTATGTACCACTTGCACCCTGTAATCTTGCACTTTGCAGCAAAGGTGTCCTTGTTCTCGTCCGCCACTTTGAACATGAATTTCCTCTTGATTGCCAAATCAGTAAGAACCATTTTGAACTGTTTTATACTTTCGAATCCAGCCCCTAAGGCAAGTTGTGCCTCATAGTCATCTCCTTGCAAACTGCCGCTCAACATCGTCTCCTCCTCATATTTTTTTGCAGGACCGGCCTGCGGTGAAGAGGTACCCCAATCCCAACCACCTTCACCATCAATATTGTTGTACTCATTGTCGTCCAAGTCTTGTGCCCCCGACGTGACAGATTTTCCTTTAGAAGTGGATGCTCTCGCTGCTTGTTGGAGTTCTATTCCTGACACAGACTGGTCTCCTCCCGTCGGATGCGGCCCGGGAAAAACTGGTAGTGTGAGAGGCTCATCCCAGTCATCTGCAGACCACAGTATTTGTTCATCTTCAAATAATTCTTCTTCATCTGGATCTTCTTCTTCGTCTTCATTTTCATCTTTCTCTTCATCCTCATCTTCATCTTCACCATTGATCCCATTCATCTGACACTGGTTATCGACTTCATTCGGAAATTCATCCTTTGTATTTTTATTACCATCTCCCAATCTGCGATAACAACATGGTAAGAATGGCATGCATATTGTACAAAAACGTCTAAACGACTTGATTATTTAGTCGTGTTGTCGACAACACGACTTCAATTCCAGTCGTATTGTATACAATACGACTTCAATTCCAGTCGTCTCGTATGCAATACGACTTCAATTCCAGTCGTCTCGTATGCAACACGACTTTAATATATGTCCACTCGTTAATTTCACCCCTTACCTCACGGTTTCAATAGAAAAATTTTCATCTTTTCCTCCTTCAAAGGCTGGTGCAGGTGACTTATTCCCCGGCCTGCACGGCCTCTCCTGTGGTGTCTTACTGGCCGGCCTCCCATTTGGAGGCATTGAATTCTCGCCGTCCTTATCCACAGTGGAAACCATTTGCTTATTGGCAATGAAATTCTCTGTGTTGTTATTTCCAGCAGAAGTCCACTCCACGTATAGATCGAGTGGTCCATCTGTGCATCGCCTCTTCTTGTGAAGAATGAATATTGTCTTCACGTCTTCATCGTCTTCAAGGACGTATCGGGTTCCACAACGAACAAGATATGACAAAGACAATGTACCGGATGGAGACTTCAGCGGTAATCTTTCTTCCACTTGTTGCAACAGTCCCATGTACTTTACTTGTGTATCAATAGACATGAGCTTCAGTTTCCCACCCACATACCCATCAGAATTTGTGAATATTCCATCGTAGTGTAAGCACAAAGGTATAAAATCCATCCTTACCTGGTATTACAATAACGAAATTAATTAATAAACCTTGATTGAAAATAGTCATGTAATAGTCGTATTGTAAAATACACGACTATAGTTATTGTCGTCTTAGGGAATATACGACAGTAGGAAAAAGTGGAACACTGTGCAAATTTTCAACTTACATCTCTCGATCAAATTTACATTATATCAAACGTTGAATTTCAACTTGACGTACCGTTTTTGAATGGGCGATGACTCTTTCGCAGTTGTGTTTGCGTATCAACTGCTTTCCCGCTCTTTTTTCGTGTTTTGGCAGCAATATAACTTTTCCTGGTTTAGACGGCGCCGGCGCCGGCGACGTTATGGCCGGAGCTGCTGCACGGAACTTCTCCGGAACACCTTCTTCTCCGGACCGCCTTTTCCTTCTTCTCCGGAACGCCTTCTCAAAAAAATGCAAAAACCCCTGCTGCCGTATATAGAAGACAAGGGTATTTTGGGTAGGTTCCAGGTCATATGAAAGGAAATATCTTTTTCCAGGTGATATGATACAACCAAACCCGGCGCCAGGTAATATGTAAAAAGCCCAAGAAGTGTTTTCAGCAGATTACCCAAAACAACAAAAACTGTTGTATACTCCCTATTTTCGTCAAGGAACGGACAATTGGGTCACTAGACTGCATATGGGCCAGTGTTTTTGCAAATGTATTTTTGCACTGGCCTTTAGGATGGAAGCTAGGACCCAAGGAAATGGCCTGCCATAAACTCACCAACCTGTGTTCTGAGAAGAAGTATCGGACAGGAGATGCTCAGCTAGGAGCATAGATGCCCCCAATTGCAAACAGCAGCACGGCGGGACAATCTCAATCGAGTTACAAGACTTGCACAAATTAGTACAGTATACCGAGGTCCCTGCCAGAACCAAACAGCAAGTGGCTCGTCCGTGCTCTCCAAGGCGCTGCCTATGACTCGGGCAGAATGGGAGAAGGGAGCTGAACTGCACACTTTGGGTTGGCAGCATTGTCCATCAGACAAAGCTCGGACTGCCGACACACTTTCCCTTCCCACATGTTGCACCTGCAAATACCGGACTAGGGATGGATACGATCACAAAGTAAATTCTCTCCACCTATAGGGGAAACGATATTTGTACAGCAGATTCCTACACATTTCCATTCTGCTGTAGGGTTATCACTGCCCCAAATGGGAAACGATATTTGTAATAACAAATGCATTGCTCTTCAAAACTGAAGGAAAATAACTCTTTGTCGAGCATTACAACTTTCTACACTGTAAAAGCCCCGAAGGAGTCCTACTGTGTAATGCTTTTCGTTATAGTACGCTCATTGAAATCCACCACCATGACTAAAGCTCCGAAGCTGTAAAATACATCAATAATAAAATACAGATCTTTTTGTTGTTCTTTTTAACACACGATCATATCCTAATGATACCACAAACTAATATAGATTCCTGCCTTTCAGACAAATAAAAAATATTGTTCTTTGACTATACATGAATTGCATCTATCCAAGTCCATTTCTTCTGCTAAAACTCGAAGAAAGCGGTTAGGCGCTGTGAACTATACAACTCACAAAATACCCTTCCACACATACACTGGAGGCCATTAGAGTCGCAAGCACGCAGTTAATAGCAAACAGATCTGTCATTCCTGGAAAAGAAAAAATTAAAATAATTTTTTCCTGCCACCTACAAAACAATTAAAACAGTTTTACAATTTTATGAACAAATTTCTTCTCAACCAAAGATAATGTACGAGACTATTATAGCGACTCTATCTGCAGAAACTTTCGTATGTTATTACTCCCTCTGTTCCAAAATACTATGTACATTTGGAAATATTATTATTCCAAAATACTGTATACATTTTGTCAAATCACGTGACTTCCTTTTTCCAAAATTGGAGGAAACTCGGAAGGATTGACTAGAACTTTGTTTAGGAACAATCATACGAATTGGACAGGATATAAGGGAGAAAAAGTAATGTGAATTCCTTGTGGGTTTCATGGTCCAATAAAAATGGGAATTTTCTGAAATGTACTCAATATTTTGGAACGGAGGGAGTATAAAAGAAGACTAGAAGTAGGTTATATAGTTATGTCTAACACCAAGATTCGTAGGAAGAACATAATAGAGTCTCAGCTGCAATGAGGTTTTTCTGTATTATTTTTCCATCATATAACTGGCACAGACCTTAAAAACTGTGGCCTAAAAAGCACATGGCAGAGCATCCATGAACGCATGATTTCATCACAAATAAGTCTAGCATAATTATACCTCAAGTTTGAGGGGGAAAGCAATTGGTGGCAAACCCCATTTGTTGCATGACACCGTGAAGCTCATCATCCCACACCCCTGGTATCTGCATATTCCAAAACCAATTAAAAAAAAAGCATTGCATGTATATAAAGCAAATGAAGAAAATCTGCAGCATCCACCATCCTATTCAGTCCCAATCAGGAGGTTCAATATTTGAAAAGCTCAACAAATTTACCTGCGCTAAAGTGGAAAATTGGGCATTTGTAGCATGCAATGGGTCTACAGAATTACTAATACTTCTGTTTGCTATTTCTTCTTGTCCGCTTCCTTGTGGGGATACAAACAACTGAGGGTGTGGTGTACTCAAGCCAGGACCATACCGAAGAGCAGCTGAGCCATTTCTTCTTGAATTAAGAATCTACAACAAGAATTGTAGAAAACTCAGATCAGAAGAGAGCAACAGGATGAGAAAATGAGATCTATAAGTGAATCATTAACACTTACTTCTTTTGAGAGAATCCGCTGTATGTCAAAATTAAGGTCAGGGTTCACAGCAGCCAGTTTCATTGAAAGGAACTACAAGGCATTAAAACAACTTATACACCTGAATTTCTTGATGAGGGAAAAATCAGATGAAATATGGAAAAGATTTCTCATGCAATTCGCTACTTGAATGTAGTAACATGTCTTTCAATTAAGAGGGTTCTATCTTGTGCTTAAATGCAGAAAATCTTCACAGGGGTATAAAATCTTCAAATTGATAACCAGACATGAAGCTCTTTGCTTCTATATATAAATCAAAATAAGTAGAAAATCACTCTTGTAGACTACACAGCAAGAGCATACCTCGACCTGTCTTTGAAGGGATTGCACATAATTTATTATCTCGTCAAGCATGACAGCCTTGCCAATAACCTACAGACAGTAAACCAACCTTCAATATATGGTAATACAAACCTGAACCGTAAGTGAAAAGAAATGCAGTTTCAAGTTACCAGAGAAAACAAAAAAAAGCATAGAGTTTTAGAACATTACTTTATTGCAGCCTGGCACAAGATCTTGAAGAAATTTCATTCTTTCACTAATCTTTTCTCGTCTCACCTACACATAGAGATAAGTTTTCAGATCCAGCTTTCTCAAAATCTGAAACTGCACACCAAAGACATATACTTCAAAGTGAAGCTTACTCTTTCTGCAAGGCTGTGGCTATTGGTGGCTTGGCCCCGTTTTGCTCTTACATGTATGTAATCATCTTTTAGAGCATCTACATTTTGAGACCGATCCTTTGCTTGCTTACCAGTTAATTTTCGAGAAGGGCATTGTTCGGTCTTTTGTTCTTTTTCATCTTTTCCTTGAGAGCATTCACTAGTGTTGTATGATTCGGTCAATACATCCTAAACACCAAGAACTAACTATAAACTTGCAACGGAAGAAGAACATACAAAATAGCATAAGCAGGAGCAAGTTAACAGCATAAATCAACAAACACATCATACCTGAAAGTCACTCTCATCAGGCATTCTTGTCCTCTTCTTTCCCTTACCCAAACTTGGGCTCTCCTCTCCACTGGTTACTCCATGATCTACCTCCTTGCACCCCGGAACCCCAGCTCCATCTGTCAGGTGTCCTGCCCCTTTCCCATCAACAAGTTCATCCTTCTCAGGATAATCACAATGAGAAACAGGACCAGCAGCCTGGTTACATTCAGAGAGACCAAATGAACCAACCATATTGGCATAACTCCCATTGTTGAAGCTGGAAAGCCTTTGGCATTCAAACAAGTTAGCAGAACCATTAGTTGGACGCATTTCAACAAGCGGATTCCAGGCAGAAGAACCAAAGAATGAGTCCAACCCATCTTTCTGTTCATAAGACACATGCATCAAGTTCCCAGCTGCATAAGACACAACAGTAGGCTGAAAGTCCCCATCTTTCTGCTCAAATGGAAGCTCTCCATTACTGCCAGACCCCATGATCTTCACTCCTCAAGCAAGAGACACCCAAGTGAGATATAAGTCTATTGGTTTGACTGAAGTTGCTTGCAGGACTCAACAAGGAACAAATGAGCTTGGCAGCTTTATACAAGGCAGGAAGAGAGGCTTGTGGTGATGGTGAAAGCAAAAGCACATTATATGATCTTTACCATACCATCCACGCCATCTTTAAGTTTACTTTAAACTCACACTAGATATCATCAAAACATCCTCCTCTCTCTCTCTGCTTATTATGATGCTAAAAACGCCCCCACAGACAGGAAAGTGAACCTTTCAGAGCATAAAGCAGACAAAGGCCAACAGCTCATCAAACTGCAACACCAAAAAAAATTAAAATTTTTACAAAGGAAAGCAAAAAGATTCCTGCTTTTTCCCCTTCTATTGCTTCCAACTCAGCTAAATCTGGCTAAAATGGATGCAAAAACTTGGAGAAGAAGAGGGGGGAGATGGGTTTGTGTATCTGTGATTGTGTAAATGAAGGAGAACTTGGGTTCTTGACTAAAATGGTATTGACAAGAGAGGACAAGTGCATTGAATTGTGGATGGAATTGTAGAAAACACCGAATAGGTGTGGCTGGAAAGGCAAGAAAGCATCAAAATTTAAGTGCAGAACTTGAGAAAAACCAAACTGGGTTAGTGAGGAATTTATATATTCCCTCCGTTCCAAAATATTACGTACATTTGAAAATATTATATACATTTTGCCAAATTACGTGACTTCCGTTTTTTAAAATTGGAGGAGACTTAGAAAGATTGACTTGAATTTAGGGGCCGTCTGGGGCGTGATTATTGCAAAATATCCAGACTGGATATTAGATGTTTACTGTAGCATCCATATGGATTTTTACATCCATCTGAAACACCGGCTGAGGTGTTTCAGCAGGATATATAAAATATCCAAATGCTACAGTGTAGCAAAACATCCCATCTGGATGTTTTGCTTTTAATCACGCCCCGAACGGCCCCTTAGTTAAACGAGCATATGAATTGGACGGGATATGAGGGAGAAGAAGTCATGTGATTTCCTTGTAGGTTTCATGGTCCAATAAAAATAAGAATTTTCTCAAATATGCATAATATTTTGGAACGGAGGGAATATAATAATTTACTTTAGCTGCCAAATAGGGTTTGAACTGTTTACAGCATGGTGTTTGAATGATTAACTATGGCCAACTGCCCCCTCTATAAAATATACTTGTTTTAAACTTATTTTATATATTCCCTCCGGTCCAAAATACTATGTACATTTGTAAATATTATTATTTTAAAATATTGTATATATTTTGTCAAATCACGTGACTTCTTTTTTCCAAAATTAGAGAAGACTTGGAAGGATTGACTAGAACTTTGTTTACGAAAGATCATACGAGTTAGACGGGATCTAAGGGAGAAGAAGTCAATTGACTTCCTTGTGGGCTTCATAGTCCAATAAAAATGAGAATTTTCTTAAATGTATATAGTATTTTGGAACGGAGGGAACAATTAATATAACTTATCTATATTAATATAAGTTACACTTAGATTATTAAGAGACCCATTTATATGAGATGTACGCTTTTGCCTACGCTGCAATGAGGGTGGTAGTGAGGGCACTAAGATTTCAATCCGGCGGCGTCGTTAATACAGGGGCAGCTACCTGCGAGATCCAACAGCGAGAGGCACTACGGGCCATTGGATTTTGAGCCGATGGCTGGTGCTAATACAGGGGGTGCAGGCAGGTTTGAATAACTTATGAGGTCCGATCACACAAGCACTAGCATAAGAGGCCATTAGATTTCGATCCGGAGGCATTCGTTAATACAAGAGACAGACGGGGTTTGATTCACCTGATGGCTTTGTGCGCCATAGTACACAACAAATGGCGTGAGTTGGACATATTAACTTACTTTTCTTTGATTAAAATACACTAATCTTCCTCCACAACTTTAGGCAATTGGGTTGGTTGGATGATGGATGTGTTTGCCTTTATTCTCATGTTCTTCTTCTCTTCTCTTCAAGGCCAAGATTGAAATCTTTTTTTACTGACACATTTGCCAACCATGCACAGCCCGTGTGCTGTCCTACACTCAATTTTTTTCCATGACAGCCAACATCTTTTTTAGCTACTCTTATACTAACATCTTTTTTAGCTACTCTTGTACTATTATCTTCTCTCTCCCCATCTTCCCCCCTCCATCAACTTTTCCTTTTTCACATTTTTATTGTCAATCCAATCCACACTGGAGCTGATGGAATCTTGCCATCTTTTTACCTCTTGTCCTTGTACATTTCCAGCTGTGGGGAAATGCTTCCATCAGATTTCCATTAGTCAAATTTCTCCATCCATCATCTTAAAGCATTTCTTTGTGAAATCAAAATGAATGAGCCTTACTAGTATGTGCCCCATCTCATGTGTGTCATGGGGCCATCGAGTTTTGATCCAACAGCAAGTGTTAATACGTGGGCAGGCAGGTTGGAGATCCAAATAGAGCTAACACCATCTAAGTGTATACGCTGTGGCCTGTGAACTAGGGCACATATTACCTTTTTTTAAGTAAAATAGAGGGTCTAATTGCAATGTTGGGTACAGCTGAGGTGGAGGTCACCAAATACAGGTAAGTACCTGACCTGCAGCAAGGGTATAGGGTGCAGGAACAGCAGGTGCAGAGCATCTATCTCTGAAATCTGATCTTTGACCAAGGAGGAGGCAAGCCTTATAAGCTACGGAGGAGTGGAGAAAAGAGAGAGAAGATCAATGGGGAAGAGTGCCAGCCAAAATGAGGCAGTGCATATTAGAAAGGAGAAAAGACTAGAGAGAGGGGGAAGAAGATTTTGTAGTACAGTTGTTGTTGACAAATGGATGCAGTCAATCGGGGCCGTTGATTTGTGGGACCCATGAATACCTACCATTGTTTTGATTCCTCACATTTCACAACATGAAACATAGGAGAGTACGGATTTGAGAATGACAAACCTACTTTCTTCATTGAAGAATCCGAACTTGGGTGTGGTTTGCAGCAAATATCATCATGATTGTGGTCTATAGATGGTGAAAGCTGCAGCATCAAATGCGAAGGGTTTTATGGTGTCATGTCAGATAGCCCCATCAGATCAACGGCCCATATCAATTTGGCATAGAGCAGGGCTCAAAGAGTTATAGGGCATGGGTTGGGCCTTGGGGGTGTTTGGAACTCCCTTTGAGATTGGCTTTAGGATTCTAACTGCAAGCCAATATGCCTGTCAAACATTTCCTTATTTCATGGGCAAGGGCTAAGGTAGAGAGGGTTTTTAAACCATTTTCTTTAAAAATCAGAGTAATCCAACAGTTTAATTGCATTACTTAATTTAAATAACAGTCATTTTGGTATGTAGGAGTGACTTTCGTCAATTGCACTAATTCCCCTGGCTGCTTTCGTCGGCTTGCTGTAGGCAATTGTCCAAGAACAAGCGGGTTCTAAATTCCAATCTTTACCTGCCTCCTTGATTGACATGCGCCAACAGATCTTGATTCAACATGAGCTAGGTCTCATATTAACTTTTTGTTTAAGATACATAGCATAGGAGTATTAAGCTTTTCCTTTCCTTTCGAATCCCGTTTATATGAGCCACGGCTCACTCGCAATTGCTGAGCCAATACAGTATGGGCCTTCGAATTACAACATGGTAATGCAGGGGGGAGACAAGTTTGAATAATCACCCGCTCTATGCGCCATCAAATCTCAATATTGACAGCTCAAAACATTTCTCACATTTCCTTATTCCTTTTCATTTACATAATTGAACCTTGTTTATATGAGCCCGGGCTCATGACATTGTGGGCCGCCAGATTTTGATCCGCCGGCGCACTTCGATAGAGGGGTAGGCAGGTTCCCCCCATATATTAGTTCTAAGGTGCCCCATTTCATAAGTGCCTGGGTCCGGACTTCAACCCTGGACGGCTCATATTAACTTGTTCCTACATAATTACATTTTCTTTTTATATTTCCTACATAATTACATTTGATATTTGGATCTTAGCCAGAATTTGTGAGTCTCAAATTTGAAAATCTGGCGGTAAAATTAAGACCTTCAAAAAAAGTAAAGCAAAGGAATTTCTATTCTGATAACGAAATTTTCATAGTTTTATGTGTTCTTGCCTCCTGGTTGGAGAGAAAGGAGATAGAAATATGAAAGCAACAGGTGTCAACTGTCAGCACTATAGCTGGAAGCAAATGGTAAAATTTGGGAGAAAGCTAATGATAATTTCCTTGTATGAGCAAAATTTGACATTGAAACCACCTAAAGATCAATGATAAGGTTCTAGAATCACTACCTAAACCCTAGAGGTCCAAGCTTTCTAAGATCTATTTGAGACCACTAATGAGTACTAATAGTGACCTATCCTAACGACATTGATTAGATGGATGCACGGCATTCTATGCTTGAGATGGTGGGTTCTGTTGCAATAATTGGTATTTGAAAGTGTTACAATACATGTTTTTGGTAGTTCTCTTGCATGTCGATCAACTGAAAGTCTGAAACTTGCAAGTTTTTAAATTTGTGTGCAATTGTTGTCCCAAACCGTAGCTGAAAAAAAAATGCCTCACAAGACTCACATAAAATACGATGCAATTGCGGTCAGAAAAAAACTTTGATGGACAGGCTCTACATATAAGAAGAATCTCAACAGCCATGGGGATGGGATTCTCTTTCCCCAGCTAAATCATGGGTACTGGCTTTCTACCCTTCCCTGCTTTAAGACTCATGTTTTTGTTTTGTTTTTGTAAAGTTACACCTTACTTTTCTGGAAGAAAAGATTATCCAGTACAAACTCGCCAGAGGCCGAGTTAAATTAAACTCAAGACACTACCTTTAAAGATGAATCAAATCAAGTGGAGGAGGAAAGAATCATATTCAGGTATTTCCAGCTGAATCAAATCTTGTTAGAACTGTGTTT
The DNA here is from genome assembly GCA_039654745.1 of Houttuynia cordata. Taxonomy (NCBI): domain Eukaryota; kingdom Viridiplantae; phylum Streptophyta; class Magnoliopsida; order Piperales; family Saururaceae; genus Houttuynia; species Houttuynia cordata. The sequence goes on from CM077512.1 coordinate 2,216,139, forward strand.
GCTCCCTTTAAGAGATCATCTCATCAGTAGTAAGAGTTCTGATATATCAAATCTAGTTAGAGCAGATGTACCCAGAAAAAAATCTAGTTAGAGCAGCCATGCAGTAACTTTATAGTTTCACTTATGCCATCCATTCTCTCCCTCTTGCATAATTTTTTACCCATGTCCAAATTGTAGGTGTACATACATGTACAAAGACGCACTATCAATTGACCATGTTTTTTATGATGCTAATACATGTGAAATGATAATATGAATTTGAAGACTAAAGAAATGGTATGTATCAAAGAAATATTCAAGGCGCAAAAACTCCCATGAAGGAGAAGAGGGAGAAAAGAAATGGTTTGTTCTTCTCCTTCTATTTAACCCACTTCTTCCTGGAAGACCATGCTACCTTACCTTCTCCTTCATTGCTTCCCTGCAACCCTAAAGGCCAGTACGATGGAGAAGAAAAACACGTAAAGACCGGACTATAGCAGGCTAAGAAAATGGAGAGCTTGGCGAAGGAGGATGGCCATGAGCATGGAATTCCATATCGGCGATATATCGCCGATATATCGATATCGGGCCCCACCCGATAAAACGAGACGGGCAAATATCGTTTTTTATTTTTTTTTAAATATCGCCGAGCCGATATATCGCTATTTAATAATAAAATAATATTTTCGGAAAAAAAAATTCAAATTTTTTTTTAAAAAAAAAGGGGAAAAAATTAACTTTCCCACTTGTTTCCCATCCTAATATGCATATTTAAAATCTATGCTTTGTCTAAATTGATATAACTCATTTTAGAAGCTAGATTATGAAATTATATGGTAAAAACTAGTTTTTGACTGCCGATATTTTTTTACAAATATCTCCGATATATCTTCGATATTTTGTCTCTTAAGCCGACCGATACGATACCGATATCCGATACGGAATTCCATGGCCATGAGCTCATTTTGGGCTTGGACTAAGGTTTAGGAAAATGGCTAACAAAATGGCGCCGGTACTTCTCAGCCTAAAAGTAAGAGTCAGACTTTTGGAGAAATAAATCTTAGTTATGCATCTAATAATGTCCTTGTTTGTCTTGTGTTTGGTCATCTAATGCCCTTGAATATATAATTTTTAGGGTTTAGGGTTATGGTTTGGTTATGTATCAAAGAAATATTTTGTGTTCGGTCCATATCCTTCTGAATCATGTTGGACAAAAACACAAAACATTTCTTTAATATATAACCAAATCATAACATTAAACCCTAAAAACTATATTCTCCGAAACATTTCTTCTATTGAAGGACATTAGATCACCAAACATAAGACATTCAAACAAGGACATTAGATGCATAACAATGATTTATTCTCCGAAAGATTGAGTCCTACTTTTTTAGGCTGGGAAGTACGATAAGCTCAGACCAAAAGTGGGCTCAGGGCCATCCCCTCCTTGGCCAAGCTCTCCATTTTCTTAGCCTGTTCCAGTTTACACAGCTTCCCCAACTCCTAGAACAACTCCACCTGGCCCTGTGCACATTTAATTTTTAGCTCAAGCTTGCGCCTCTCTTTAGCGGACATGGAGCCGCACCACTTCGATATTGGTGGAATTGCTGGCGAAGGTGGTGGTTTTTTCCTCACGGGGAGGGGGGATAGAGAGCTTTTTCGCCTTCTTTACTGGCATTGTCTCCTAACGCTTGGAGAATCTTTTCGCGTCTTTACTGTTTTTCTTCTCCATCGTGCTGGCCTCTAGGGAACAGGGAAGCAATGAAGGAGAAGGTAGCGTGGTCTTCCAGGGAGAATGAGAAGAGCAAACCCCGCCCCCCCCTCCTCCCCCCCTCCCTTTTCTCCTTCCAGGGAGCTTTTGCACCTCTAAATGCATTTGAGAATAATCACATATATGCAAATGTAAGACAGTTCATAGGAATAATCAAGATGATTTTAGTTTGTAGGTATTACACATTGGATAAAAGAAAATGTTCCCTTCTAACTGAGAGAAGTCATGGGCGTAAAATGCTGTACTGTGCAAAAAAGATCATCCCCTGTAGACACCCGTCGGATCAGCATTTTGAATGATCCAAGGATGCTCCAGCACCTTGTGGAGTGGAAGGCGTTGGGAGCAATCTTTTACCAACATCTGTTCAAGAATCCAGTTTATAAGTGTCATTTACTTTTATTAGGCTAGTCAGCTCATTGATCAGAAGTATTTTGCAAATGTTAAAAGATAACAACAGTTTTAACCTGGGCTATGAGATCTTTTGCAGCAGAAGAGACACATGGTCTGAGAGGAAACTTCAAGTCAACTTTTATAATCCTGCAAATTGATGAGAGCAATTTGTTAGTGAAAGATAGAGAAAAAACTAAAGCTATTTAGTACATATGAAAATAAAATTAGAACAAGAAACACAGAGCCACAGAGCCACAAAAACATACAGAAGAGTTTAAGAACAGTGACACGTGAACATGCATATAGCTACATACCTTCGATATGTCTCTGAATGTTCTTTCGCTTCAAATGGTGGGACTCCATAAAGAAACTCATAGCACAAAACTCCCAGGCTCCAAATATCCACGCTTGCATCATGCTCAACACTCTCCACTGAAATTATATACAAACGGTTCAAAATATGCTTATTACAAAACAATCAAAAGATTTGCTAAAAACAGATAATGTGAGACTATTTTGTTGTCAGCATACCCATCTCAGGTGGAAGATAATCCAATGTCCCACACATTGTTCTCCTCCTGTTAAATGTGTGTACGGACCACCCAAAATCTGCAATTTTCAACTCGCCCTGTAAAGAGAGAACTAAATAAGCCCTTGACTTCTCAAAATATGGCTGTTGAAAATCCCATGGCCAATTTAGATTCACCTGCATGCTGATCAAGAGGTTTTCTGGTTTTATGTCTCTGTGTATTACATGTTTCCCATGACAGTAAATAAGAGCCCGAGCCAAAGAAGCTATATACTGCAGCAACAACCATCGAAGCAAAATCTCAATGTAATATAGTAATATCCAATTAGAATTTAAAATTTATGTTCAATATATAACCCTGGACTTCAATATAAATTTACGTTCAATACAACCATACAAGCACCAAGCTGCATGGACAACACTGTACACCATGCCCAGAACCCAAACAACTTACTGTAGCAGCACGTTTTTCACTAAAACATTTGCTTCTCTGCAATTCCTTGTAGAGTTCACCTTTGGCTGCATATTCCAATATTAAGTAAACTCGTGACTGCATTAAAAAAACCCAAGTTAGATAAATGTTCTCATGAAATTTGAAACAATATAAAAGGGTGAAAGGAATAATGCACTCAACTTGATCATAGAAATATCCATAAAGGCGTAGTATATTTGGGTGGCGAAGATGGCTTTGTATCTCAACTTCTCTGCGCAGCTGGTGCTCAACTTGAGACTTCTTTAACTGGTCCTTGAAGAGGACCTTCAAAGCCACTATGTGGTTACTCTGACGATTCAATGAAAGGGTATAAAATTTTAGTTATAATACCAGGTGGAATTTGAGTCTAGGTCATTCCCAATAAAAGAGAACAACGAAAAATAATTCCGTAATCAGATTAATGATATTATATTTTCAATTTACATAAAGGAAGCATCCAAAGCAGACCCAAAACAACATAGAGATTTTTCTTTAAGCATATCTCTACCAGATTCAACACAAAAACTTTTTGTCTTTTCTCCTTCAACCAAAACAATAAGTTTCTTACAATAATGGGAAGTACAAAACAGATGAAGGGTTAAATAGGGTTGTATTACCTGTAGAAAATTAATCTCCAAATAATAATCGCAAAAAATGAATATAATACAAACATACTCGTAAAGATAATCTTTTTTCAATTGTCATTATGTAGCTATAATTATATAACTCAACAGAGCTCTATAAGTATGAACCTCAGACACATTTGGAGGTGAACACTATAACTTGCAAAACCATATCCTCAAAACAATAATAATCCCTCCAGTCACTTTTAATAGAGACAGCTGATTTTCAAATGAACAAAAAAATTGGTTCATTTGAAAATCAACTGTGTCTATTAAAGGTGACCGGAGGAAGTATCATTTAGACAAGACTCTGATAACATTTAGGGAGGTTACTGAAGTTCTCACTACTCTGACCCAAAATGCAGAGTTTGAGATAATATAAATCATGTTCTAACATAGGTATTTATGTAGATACATCACAGTAGAAATGAAACATATTGAACAATAACAAATCTCAAACATATAGGGCACGCAAAAAAGAGTTTTTGTTACTAAACATACCCAAAGACAAGCATGTGATAATGATTTTGTGGATTACCACAAGCAATCTTCTTTACATCAGCACTTCAAAAATGTAGCAAAAAGGTTAAAAAATGCAACAAATTTTACCCGTTTTTCCCTTGCCAAATAGACATGGCCAAATTTCCCTCTGCCAAGTGGCTTCCCAATGTCAAAATCCTTGAGGGTCCACCTTCTGTTCTCGTTTACTGCTGATACCTCTGTTTGGACTTCTATCTGAGTCTTTAAGAGAAAGAGGCGAGTAACAATGAGTAAGCCAAATTTAGCTCTTTTATTCAAAGGATAGAAATATTATAGACAATAAAAATTGTCAAACAAATATTATTGACAATAAAACAACTAAAAACTGAATTTTGAAGTCTAAATTTTGTCCTGATCACCCACATTCCAACTTCTCTAAAATAATATGCACACACAAATTAAAACTCCCTCCAGCATTTCATCGAACAGTTTCTAATGACATATTTCTACAAATCACCATTCAGCAAAAGAATTTTTTTTGTCCATTAATTAGCTTTTTATCATACAATAACAGGATACCAACATTATAGACAATAAGACAACTAAAAGCTGGTAATTGAAACCCAAATACGCGTCTGATGATCCACATTTCACCCTTTCTAAAAAGTTACAACACACGCATACTAACAGAATGCCATCAAACATTTTCTATACTAGAAACATTTCACAAGATTAACATGCATGTCTACGTTTACGCTCTCCGCGGACACTAAAACAACAAAAAGCTGGCATTTGAAACCCAAATGCTAGTCCGAAGAACCAGATTTCACCCTTTCTAAGGAAGTACGAAATACAGATAGAAAAACTCTCTGCAGCATATCATTCAGCGAAGGACTCTTTTCTTTTTTGTCCATCAATTCCCCTTCCACATTCTTGAATCGTTTATAACCCCCAAAGCAATCGATGGGAAAGAAAATTATCGGATAACGAGTAAGAATGCCACAAAGATATAAAACAGAAAGACCACCAATCTCACTGCTTTTAAAGAAGGAAAAAAGACAAAGCCCATCCGAAGAAAACCCACAAAGACAAAAGCAAAAAAGAACCAATCTTTGCAAATATCTCAGAGAACAGAATACTCAGAAACACATCATTTATACAAAACCCTAACAATCAGAAGTCAAATAGATTTCCACTAATCAAAAACAAAAATGAAGGCTCTCGCTCACCTTCTCTTGGATTGCAACTCCCCCTGCGTCGATAGTCATAGGGACCAAACCACCAAAAGAGACAACTGGGGAGATGGATCCGTGCAGAGAGCAAGACGACTGCTTGATCTTCCCTCTCTCTCTCTCTCTTGGCGTCTCGTGTGCCTTTCTGGCTTTTGGCTCTGTTTCCTCCAACGGTTACTTGGTCTGCGGCCACGTGAGGTTGACGAGTTTGGGATTTTGAATTCCAAACGGTCGAATTTTGGAGCCAGGAATTTCGAGAGGCTAGCTTGTTGATCTACTTGGGAGCATGGGGGCCCACGAGATTCAAATTTTTTCTAGCAACTGGGCTAACCTGTTCTGGCTACTTGATTTTATTTTAATTTTTTGCTGAACAATGGCTACTCGATTTTAATGGTTTAACTTTAATTTCATTTTTCAGAATAAACAAAGATTACTTTTTTTCTTTTATAACGAGGGGTGTTCGAGTCCTTAGGACCCGACACAGATTGTCAGGTCCTTCTATGGCTGATTAGGAGGGAATCAAGAAAATAATTAACCAAGTGTTCCACAGGGGGATACATGGTGGAGAGGTCCATTGGATGTTTATTACATTTTAAACCATGGTAGGTCTTAAGATTTGAGTAATTTGATATTGGAAAATGTTTTGCTGACCAAATTTGGGGACCAGATTGCAGGACCCCAGGCCACATAGGCCTGGGGATCTGCAATTGTGCATCCCCATGTAAACTTTACATGGGGATGCACAATTGCAGATCCCCAGGCCTATGTGGCCTGGGGTCCTGCAATCTGGTCCCCAAATTCGGTCATGCTAGACGCTCTCTTTGATATTCTACTACTTGTCTACGTATTAGGAACCAAATGGGCTTGTTGCCAAAAACGAAGGAACCAATGGACCTTAAGCATGGCCACGCGGCAGAACCATTCCACTGGATGATTAATTTGCCGAAGAAGTCCTCCTTTGTTGGTTAAAGCTATATCTGTTACTCCATCCGTCCAAAATTATTTATCTAGATTAAAAAACGAAATGAATTGATTGCCATTCACTTTTGTTTTCATCATGACGAAGGGATTATAATTTAAGTGAACAATTGAACTTTTTACAATTAATATGAAAAGAGAACTTACCAGAGTTCTTGTGCATTTTTCATAAGGCAATTGATACTACGGCTGCGTTTGGAAGCAACTATTAGGCTGAAAAAAGTGTCTTTTCAGACCTTATAGTTGTGATTTGTGTTTGGAAGTTGATGAGTGAAAAAACTGTCAATGATGAGAATCCATGAAATATGTATTTTATGTTTGGAAGCTGATGAGTGAAAAATGTTGAAAATTTCAGTTGTGATGAGAATAAATGTGTAATCATTGCCGTGAAAGAGAATCTAAGGTAAAAAAACTGATGCTCACCAAGGGTGCGTTTAGAAGCTGAAATAAGACTCTGAAAAAAAGATCACAGTTGAAATATTTCAGGCCTGAAAAGAATCTTGATGTTGTGTTTGGAAGTGAACATCAAAAGAAATTTTGTCACTGCTGAAAGGAGCTTGGAGTGGTGTGACAATTTTCGTCAAGCACTGATGCTTTACATCTAAGGGCCAGTCTACGTATTAGGAACCAAATGGGCTTGTTGCCAAAAACGAAGGAACCAAATGGACCTTATGCATGGCCACGCGGCAGAACCATTCCACTGGATGATTAATTTGCCGAAGAAGCCCTCCTTTGTTGGTTAAAGCTATATTTGTTACTCCATCCGTCCAAAATTATTTATCTGGATTAAAAAATAAAATGAATTGATTGGCATTCACTTTTGTTTTGATCATGACGAAGGGATTATAATTTAAATGAACAATTGAACTTTTTACAACTAATATGAAAAGAGAACTTACCAGAGTTCTTGTGCATTTTTCATAAGGCAATTGACACTAGACTGCGTTTGGAAGCAACTATTATGCTGAAAAAAAATGTCTTTTCAGACCTTATAGTTGTGATTTGTGTTTGGAAGTTGACGAGTGAAAAAACTGTCAATGACGAGAATCCTTGAAATATGTATTTTATGTTTGGAAGCTGATGAGTGAAAAATGTTGAAAATTTCAGTTGTGACGAGAATAAATGTGTAATCATTGCCGTGAAAGAGAATCTAAGGTAAAAAAAGCTGATGCTCACCAAGGGTGCGTTTGGAAGCTGAAATAAGACTCTGAAAAAAGATCACAGTTGAAATATTTTAGGCCTGAAAGGAGCCTTGATGTTGTGTTTGGAAGTGAATATCAAAAGAAATTTTGTCACTACTGAAAGGAGCTTGGAGTGGTGTGACAATTTTCGTCAAGTACTGATGCTTTACATCTAAGGGCCAGACTACCAAATAGCGTGGTGGTAGAGCCTCTCTATCTCTTGCAGGAGCTGGAGGAGGGGGGAGAGAGGGTAAAGGTACAACTGTGGAGTATCACCATGGATGGCGGTATGGGTCGGAAGTACCAATTTCCTGATGAAGAAATAGATTGCTAAGTTGGTGAAAATGGTACCCATTTTGTAACCATTCCGTTTTTTTGGCGATACACCTGGCAATAACTTTATAGGCTTTCAATCAAAGTGAACGTTCTCATACCGCATGTAAAATCATTCCCCATATGCTCCAACGTTCAACAAATGGCATACTTTTGATCTACAATTGACAAAGCCGAAAAAAAGATGTTTTTCTTCTTTTTTGTCGTCTGCTTTGGTCACCCCCGCTGAGTGTTACATTAATCTGTCTATACGTTCAGTCGCCCTGCTAAACAAATTGTGATTCAATTTGAGTGTCTTCTTAGATCAAATATTTCAGAGAACTGTCCTACCAAATTTTAACAACCAGCTAATTTTAAGCCTCATGAAATCCAAAACGCTCATAATCACTCATCTTGGAACAGCTTGCATGTCGAATCTCCCATTAAGTCCCTTAGCTATCAGAGCCTTCATCCTCATCAGTCATCACCCTAAATACGCAATGAAGATGCGCAAGCCAACTCAGTAATATACGCAGTTGTTTAATTAGTGGCCATGTCTAATCAATTGCAATAACTGAATAAAATAGGTGGCTTCTGATGTTTGCAGCCGTTATTAATAACTGTAACTACAATCCTTTCAGTTATTTGCCCATAATAAGTGCAAGCTTTCCGAAAAAATAGATTAGAACAATAAGATGTCATACCTTGGTTTTCTTATTACATAATACAAGTTTTTTTTTTTCAGAGCCAAGCATACATAACAAAGACATATGATATGCGTAGTAATATGGCATATATTTTTCCATCATGAACTTATCCATGTAGGCCAATGTAAACGAGCAAATCCCACCTCGCTGACAATGGAGCCTGCATACGCATGTTGCAGCTAGAAAAACACCCTAAAGATACTTAGATTTTAACTGCTAGTTTCATGCTAAAACACACTTCATTTTTTTTGGCGACAGCTAAAACACCCTTCCGAACAAATTTTTAAAAAATATTTTCAAACAAAGATGGAAAAATAGCAAACCTGAAGGCGATGTTCACAAAATTTGAGACTAAGTGGCTCTTGCTCCAGCTTTTCAGTCATGGAGTTTTCACAAAGAGTAATTTTTTATAATACAACACAAATAGTAAGCTGCAGTCATGATAGAATGTACAAAATTCATTCTTTGTGGCTCCATCTATATAGTACTGATCGACAAGGAAATTGAAGCCTATTTCTTCTCAATGTAGAGCAACTTTTCTGATAAGATCAGGCCTGACCATCTTCTTTAAAAAACTTACATTCATTATTGACAAGGCTGACTTCTCATCGCAGAAAGAAATTCAAGAGTAAAATTTATAGTCAGTTTGAGATGAGAAAGATGCCATCCTATGCTTGCAGCTACGATCAGACTTACCTATGCTTAAATAAACGTGCCAGTTTATACCCAAAAATAAAAAAGATCAACCAGCCAGTCATAGACACCATGACAACCTCCTTAGTCCAACTACCATGCTCCAAAGTCAGTCAAGCTTACTTTGCAAGGTTTCACAACATGATTACAGATTAGTGACAGCAATCATCTGATCTGCCATCGCACCTAAGCCACCTCTAGGCTTAACCAATCAACCCTCTAACCTAAACAAATGCATCTCAATTGGGTTCAAGACAATCACAAAAACAAAAAAAAGGAACACCATGTTAAGGAATTTCTTCATAATAATTCCCCTAGCTAGAAAGCACCTTCCTGTTTGCCAAAGAAAAAAGAAAGAAAAACACAAAGCACCTTAAGGCAGCATCAAACAATTTGAACAACAAAATCCATGCCATTCTCACCAAAAGCACTTAACCCAATCAATGATCAGAAGAAGCACTTGACCCTATCCCACCTTATACACTAGTTGCCATTTTTTTTCTGTGACTAAACTTGTGTGTCATCCTACATTAAACACTTAGAAGTCTTGCATTACTAATCGTTAATGGGTGCCTAGATTTGAGCCTAATGCAATCCAAACTCATTCGTGATAGATCCTCTTTGAACTAACAAATTTCAATTCCTTATAGTTAGAAGTTGTTGTAGGCTAAAATTTGTGTGATCTTACATCAAATACTTGCAAGTCTTGCACTCCAAATGTCAATGTATAGCTACTTTTAGCTTAATACAATCCAAACTCAGACGTTATAAATTTTCTTGGAACAAACAATATTCAGTTCCTTATAGCTAGAAGTAGTTAACAATTACAAATTTCCCATTAAGCTCCTTAGCATTTACCAATAGATGGCAATACCCTACTTCAAATGCAAGATCTTAGAGCTTGGCCCTTGTAATTTAAAACACACATTGTAAATTAACAAACCAACTCAGTGCTATAGTGCCAAAAAAAAAAAAATCAGTTCTACATAGAGTTATTTAATTGGCCTTGAACACTCCAATGTATAATTCACCTAAGCTAATTGGCTAATACCATCACAACGAGCCAATCCCACCTTGCTAACAATTGAATCTATCCATGATGTTGCAGCTAAAAATCACCCTAATAATTACTCCCTCCGGTAGATACAGTTTTTTTCATATGAACTAAATTTTTAGTGCATTTGAAAAAAACTGTATCTATTAAAAGTGACCCGAGGAAGTAGATGATAACGGCCAAATTCATGTTAAATTGTCAGTTTCAAACAAGCCGAAGACTAACAGGGAAAAGTAGCAAACCCTAGAAAGTTTTGAGACTATGGCTCTGTTTGGTTGCAACTTTCTGCAGTAGATTCTGAAAGAATCCTTGGCTTTCCGCAAAAGTGCATTTGGTTGCACTTCTGCGGATGAATTCCCACGAGTAGTGAAGTCGACTTTCCCCCTCAAATTCTGGGGAAAGTCGACTTTCCCTAGAATCTCCTCAGGAGGAGATTTTAAGGAAGAAGCTCTCTCTAAGGAATCCCGTGTTTTGCCCCTGCCCCTCGTCTCCTTTCTCCTACTACTCGTCGCTCATGCCTCTTGTCTCCGCTTCGCCATGGATGGTGCGGCCTGAGCTCAAGTTCGCCAGGGAGGTTACGGGCTTCGCCATGATAGCATTGGTGAAGGATGGCTCCGCCACCTGTTGGGTCAAGGCTCGGACTCACTGCGACCATCTTCCACCAGACCTTCTCTCCCCCACCCCCATCTTCCACCAGATCAGTCTCAATTGGAGGGGGCCAATGAGGCGGCAGAAGCGCGGGGGTAAGGTACGATGCCGAAGCTGTTTAGGCATTTGGAAAATAGAAAAAACACTAAAAATGAGGAAGATTTAAAAAAAAAGGGCCAAAACGGATCAGAAATGAGTAAAAAACGGAACGTTAAAATTTATCTCATTAAAAAAGTTACCAGTGCTATTGTGTAATCGATCGTGTAATCTAACACACGATAACTAGGCTATCGTGCATTGGATTATATGATAGGCTATCGTGGAATCGATTACACGATAGTACATTGTATCGTATAATCTCCCGTTAAAATGAGACAAACTTCAACTGTTCATATCTCCCTCATTTTTAGTCCGTTTTTGGCTTCTTTTTTTTTGTTCTTCCTTATTTTTTATGCTGTTTTTTATCATTATGATATACTAATGGCCTTGATATCCTATAAAAAAATACCACAAAATCCACGATAAATAGTACGCAATGGCTCAACATATTTATGATATCATCATTATAAGAAAGAACACTAAAAATAAGGAAGAATGAAAAAAAAAATAGGCCAAAATGAATCAGAAATGAGTAAGAAACGCATTATTGAGGATGTTTGATGAAGGATAATTTTGTAACTTAATATTCCAGAATTTGCTTTCTCCTTATGTTGCCAAACAGACTACTCACCAAAAAACTGATTTTTCTTTATGTCCAACCAAACACACATCACTTCATAACCAAAATCCAAGAAGCATAATACTCTAGATTCTGCTTCTTCTACTCCAAGAAATTGCAACCAAACAGGCCCTATATCTCTTGCTTCAAATGTCCAATCATGGAGTTCTCACAAGTAGTAAGCTTCACTCTTAATGCAACAAACAAAATACATAATGACTACATCTATGCAGGGATAATGAAAGGATAAACAAGCAAATTGAAACCTCTTCTGACTTATCCAAAAAATTGAAACCTCTTCTCAATATACAACAACCTTAACAACCAGATCAGGCCTGACCATCTTGTTCAGAAAACTTATATTCATTACTGACAAGGCTTACTTCTCATCACAGAAAGGAGATTCAACTTTACCAAAGACAGCTTGAGATGCAAAAGATCCCATACAAAGCTCACAACTAGGATCAGACTCAACTCTGTCTAAGTGAAATCAACCTGGCAGTCAGTGACAAACCCCCTATTCCAACCACCATGGTCTGAAGCCATCCAGTTCTTATCCAAAGGCTTCACAACGTGATGATCACAAATTAGAGACCCCAATCATCTAACCTACGCATCACACCTAAGCAAACATTTTGGCTAAATCAATCAACCATCTAAGGAAGCAAATGCATCTCAAATGACGCCAAGACGATCACAAAAAGAAGAACAAATGTTAAGATTTTCTCCACGACTACTCCCCTCATAAGAAAGCATTTACTGCAGCATCCTAACAATTTTTCAAACAAAATCCAACGCACCCTCGTATACGTAAGGTAGCAAACAGGTTATCATGAAATGAATCACCAAAAGCACTTATACTAGTTGCCAAATTTTATTTACCTTATATAGACTGAGATTACAAAGTGCAAATTGACTGCATTCTCCATCACACAGTCATATACACAGCCAGAAATCCTTAACATGGTTGACTACAAACTCCATCATCCATATCATATACACAGTCATAAGAGGCAAAGCCACATAGTGTAATAGAGTCCACATTTCCATCAAAGCTTTCCATCATATTGGTTGTTAGACCAGCGATTGATAATCTGAACAAATAATTGTCCCATCTATGGAATCTGATAAATAAAATTGAAAACATTTGCTCCGAACAGCATATATTCATGTACATAAACAAGTACCAAAGTGCTAACTACAAAGTTTTTGTGCTCTCTAATACGATCCTTAATGGTATTATTATCACATATCCGTCTTGCCGAACATTCCTCTCCATGTTCACTCTTGTCTTAAAAGTATCACCTTTTAATTTTTCAAGGATTGCACAACAACAAATTTGTAAAACTGCTCTCCACTTCAACCACCGAATCCTGGTATTACAAATTACTTCATATGTTCCTCCACTTGCATCGATCATTAATCTAAGACCTCCAAATCAATAATGCTTAGGTTTTTATTCTCAAAATAATTTAACAGAAGATCCATTTTTAACCATACTATAGTCAAATTTAATACAAGACATCAAAAATATTGCAAGCATAGTGTGTTGAAGAGTGATTAGAAGCACATAACATAATATTATTCAAGTCTGTTGAGAATAAAATAAATTCCCAAATGAACTAGAGGGATCGCATTAAGCAAAAAACTAAAACCTATATTAGACGTCAGGAAAAGATTGTTGGGCAGATCAAAGGTTAGGGATCAACAGGAGCATGTGGTCAAGTTGAAAAGCATAAACAACCAAGCAAACAAAAATAATTAGAAATATAAGCATCAAAAGTGATAAGCTTAAAATAAATGTATCAAAGTAGACCAATAGAATCTAAAAACCACCAGAAGGTGCATATCACTTATTTCACTATATCTTATGAACATGGCTTAGTAGTAAAGTAAGAGACCACGACATGAAACAAATGATCGTGGACCAAACAGCATCTTAAACAAACTTCTATTTTACATCAAAACATAAACTGGGATCCACTTGGATTACCATGAGGTGAGAACCGTCTTGGGCGAAAAAGATCCCTCGCAGGGAGACGACCACCAGGGATCAAGTCATAATCACCACCAATGATAAACGAAGGACCTCCAAAAGGGACAGGCCTCCGCATCGGATAGTAAAAATTTCTGCGTGGAGCTCGCCGCGTCAAACCTCTCTCCATCTTCTTCTGCATCACCCAACTTGCAGCGAATTTGTCTTTCCATCGTGTTTCTCTCCCTCTCACTATTGCCACCTCTCCAAAAGCCTCCGCATACCGCTGCCTCCACAGATCATCATTAGATGATAGATAGTTCATTTCTGAGCACACACATGCCATCTTCGCAAGATCCACCCCAGGAAGGCGATCTAAAATATGAATCTTAATGTCAGTGGGCATCCTCATAAAGCATGGGGGAGAAGGCAATCCAGCCTTCTCCGAAAGATCAATGTGCAGTGGCAACAACAGCCTGTCTTTAATGACTTTCCACAGCTCAAAAACCAGCTTCTCATGCGTCGTCTCAGATTTCCCGCTACCCAAAGTACTCAAATTCTCCCATAGAAACCCAATTGCTGCGGCATAACGCGAAGCATCCAATAACAAATGGAACGAGTTTGAGCCCTTCCCAGCCACAGACCCATAAACATTCACATATTTCCCTAAAATTTGGAACCTCAAGTCTAGAGTATTCACTAAACTACACTCAGAATGCACAAGACAAGGCAGCAAATACCGCAATTTGAGTAAATTTGTCGTCAGGGAACCCGCCCAGCCAGGGCGGAGACCGTATCCCGCCATTGCTTCCCCTCTAAGAGAATCAAAACCCAGGAATCCATACTCCAAGAACACCGCATGGACGGATACTACCATAAGCCGCACATCGCTCCCCCTCACATTGTCCGCCTCTTCTTTCAGAACCTTCTGCAACACACACGGCAGTGCACCATACTTTCCCACTCCCACCTCTTCATAATCCACATCCATACCTTCAGACATTCCACCTTCACCCTCCAACTGAGCCTCAGACTTCTGCTGACTTGGGGTTAGGGTTTCTCCATAACCCGCCTTCGTACTCCGGTGCCACGGAGAATTCCGATTCCCATCCGTATTAATTACAAGACCCAAACCTTCTCCTTCTCCCACAGGAATTCGCTCCGCCCGAACATCATCACTCGACGAAATTTGGGCGGGCGGTTCGAGGGGGATTTGCGCTGCAGCGGCGTCAAGTGTGAAGAAGACAAGGTCGCCGGAGGCGAGCCCGAGAGAGCGGAGGGAAGCGGCGGGGTCATCGGCGACGAGCTCGTCCTTGCGGTTGAGGGAGAGTCTGACTGACTGGGTGTCGGCGCCGGAAGCGGCGGAGGAGGAAGAAATGGCGGAGAGGACGGCGGATTTGAGATCGGAGAGGGAGCCGGCGGGCGGGAGGTCGAGCCTTAGGGTTTGCCGGGGATCGGCGACCGATCGGAGTCGGAGCTTCATCCCTCTCGTTTCCATTGCGTCGGTGTCGAGCTGAAAGCGGTGGGAGAGATGATAAGGAGGGGGTGCGATTGTGGCCCATGGGCCTTGAGGTTGAGATTGGGGGCGGGATGGGCTTTGTGAGAAAGCGGTTCAAAGAGCACAGTATAATGGCAGATTTTTATATCATCCCACAATATTCCTTACCAGTATTGCCTCACCGACAATAGAAGCATGCCACGTCAGCAAATAAGAACTCCGAGGTAAACTGGAAACGGGATCAACCGGTGCTTCTTGTCTCCTCTTCCCACCAGTTTGCTACGGTCGGGCAAGTCGCCGGTTGGCTATCAACAACCGCTTGCAATCTGATTTTTTTTTTAAAAAAAGTATGAAGGCGGCGGCATTGAGCAACCGTTTGCCGGCGGTGGGATAGGATGGAGGGAGAAGAAAAATATTTTTCTCACCAAACTGCATACGGTGATATGGCCGCTTCTCGTCGGTGGAGTATACGGAGCATATATCTGGCAGTATTATTTTAGGGGCCGGATCGTGAAAAATTAGCTCCATCCACTCCCAAAAATCCACTAACCAGCTTGATTTAAGCGATAAAGCATGTGACGCATAAGGCTGCACCAAAAACCCAATCCCGACCCAACCCAGGTGGAATTGACCCGACATTGACCTGGGTCGGGTTGGGTCCTATCTCAGGTAAGGTCGGTTCTAAGGTTTTAAAACCCGGGTACTATCTCGGATCGGGTCGGGTTTTGCTTTAAAATACCCAATAACCGAGATACCCGAGATATATCATTTAAATCTCTTATTTTTTAATATATATATATTTATTATTATTATATAATTTTATTTTTTATAATTATATTAATTATTTTTTTAAAATCTCGGGTTCTTAGTTAGGGTCGGGTTTAAGATTTTCGGGTCCTATCTCAAGTCGGGTCGGGTTTAGCATTCTCGGGTCCTATCTCGGGTAAGCTCCCCGACCTTACCCAACGAGATGCAACTCTAGTGACGTTGGTTGCATGTAAATACGATTATGATTTTTCATGCCCCAAACGGCCCCGTAGTCGTATTCACGTGCGTTATCACTTAATGCGCCATTGCACTGCATGCTTTTGTACTTCGATCTGGTGGCGCACATTAAATATCATCAATAAATTCTTTTGAACTATCCGAATAATATGAAAAATTCACGAATTGAATGTTAATGAACAATTCTACTACCAAACTCTTGATTTGCCAAATCGCCGATTTGATCTATAAATCTCTGATTTTCTTGAAGTTATCGAGGGGCTCATGAAGAAAAAACGGATCTCTTTTCCCAAATTTGACGTATGGGTACTCATATGAATATCAACTATCACCGATCTGGGTATCAATATGCTAGAAAAGTATCTTTTTAAGTGCAATATTATGCATATTCACATTAGGAATATAGTGTAGTCATTTTTTAATATGAATTTTCTTTATGGCCATCCATATATGAAATACAATAGTGTCTCATCATTTTTCTTTTTGAACAGGTGAAGTAGAAAATAATGTCAACTAGCGATTATATTTTCTTGGGTAAAGCATTATTGTTGTTAAGTATTATGAAAACAAGGTAAAATAATGACTACGACTGAACTTATTATGCGTTAATCCCCAAATTTTTCCAGAATTTATACAATTTTTGCTGAACTGAACCAAATCCAGCCCCTGCCGAATTTGATCCGATCTACGACTTTATGGCAATGACGTTAATACAAGATTTGAATCACCTGCCCACCCACTCGATCAACACCAGCCATTGGATCTCAATCAAAATGCTTGCAACACCAAAGCACATGAGCCGAGGCATGCATTAACCCTTTCTTTTCATCTTTACATTTTCATCTTCTCGCACAAGTGCATCTGGGCCACGTGATTTTGATCACGCAAATAGTTATTGAATGACAGGCAGCTTTAGGTGGGGCCCAATTTTGATATGTGGGCCCTGCCACTAACCTATGGGTAGTTTGTTGTAACCTGCCAGCCCCCTCTTAACCCGAGTAAGAACCCTCGTGTCCTTACTCGGGGCCTGTTTGGATACGGAATGCAATGAAATCGAAATTAGATACTAGCGATGTAAATTCCGTGGATTTACCAAAAGCCATCTCTATGTTTGGATTGAAAATTTTGGGAATCCAAATTTGAGGTGAATTAGGAGAATCTACTCAGTGGTGAATCAGCATAATATAGAAATTTTTCATGGAAAAAACTAATACCAATTTCTATTACCAGCATTCTATCACCATCAAGAGAGTTTGCCAAAGTCATTAGGGAAGAGGAAAAAAATGGCTGAATATAAGGGAAATTACAACTTACCTAAGTTTGTACTTTGTAGGTTCCCCTTCCATGTCCCTTTGTTATGACCCTATTCTAATTATGTTAGGAGTTTTTATTAGTTTTCTACTCTAATTAGAATTTTTATTAAGTTATTATTTTTCTTAATTAGTTGAATTCTTAGGACTAGACTTTTATGTCAATTAGGATTATAATTTAGAGTCTATAAATATGTAAATGGTCTTCCCATTATCAAATAAATTAATAAAATTTATTTACTATTTTAATGTTAGTCTCTCTTGACCCTAATCCTACTCTTCCATCCATTTCTCCGATGGAACTACCCGTAGATCTTTTAATCTACAACACCCTTGGTCCTACTTGCTAGTCGCCACATGATCTGAGGGCTGTAGCGCAGGTTAGTTTTTAAAAAATGTTTCCAAACATGACGGAATAGAAAGATTTGCACCAAATCCTTATTGAATTTAATGTCAATGCCATGTCCAAACATCCCCTACATATCTCCTAGAACTATCTATTTGCACAAGTACAAAAAAACGCAAGACGGGTGGGGGGGGGGGTGTATGCATTGGACTGAATTTCTAAAATGGCCATAACGAATTTAAATAGTGATATCATGGAAGGTTGGGACAAGACTCAGCAGCCATGCTTATGACAAGAACCAAAAGGTAGAGGTGCCCACTGGACAGAATCGTGCTTTGCTATTTTTAAAATATTAATGAAAAAACATAACGAGCTAATTCAATAACTTCATGATACAAATAAACCATCAGCCAAAGCAATTCAAACTTCAAAGTACATAGTATGGTATGGATTTGTGGATATATGCCAACGAAACTTTATTGACTTCGTACATGCATAATAGACAAGCAGGAATAAAAACTTCAAAGTACATGTAAGCTTCTGGGTAAACTCAATTGATTTCGATTTTCGAACATGCAGATTAAAATTTTAGACAAGTAGTTACAAAAATCAACTTCGTACCCAGTTTGTGGTAATTGTAAGATCAAAGGATAATTAACTATGAAAGAAGATATTTCCTTAGCTAAGATAAGGCGTACGATGATGTCGATTGAACCTTCTTCCCTCATGCAAACAGTCATCATTTTCTCTTTCGATAGGTATGAAGGATCTCCCAAAAATAATTCTTCATGGATTGTCGGACAATGATGCAAATAGATACCTTTACCATCTAGATGAAGCAAACTGAAGGCAGTCACGATTGACTAGGTAACACTTCTTGATGAGACTCAGAGGAAATTATTATTTTACTTGCAAATTTCCATAAGATAGACTCCCTCTGTCCTGTTTTAGATGGTCCACCTGAATTGGATGGTAGAAACACCGACTAATGGGGGAAGAAGAGGTCCAAAATCCACTTAAGTTGATCATATGGAGCATCTAAAACAGGACTGTCTCTCTTTTCGAAATAGAGCATTTAAAACAGGACGGAAGGAGTGTATGATAATAAACAACTATTTTAGTTGAGGAAAAGAAGCAGATGCTTCAGGAAAGAAAATGTTCTCATCCTATCGGATGATCCTAATCAAGACCCATAACATATGTGGTCATGAAGTATTTAACATCAAAAGCACTAATTATAAACCCTATTCCATATGCAGTAGCTAGCTAATCAATTTGTAAATCATACTTATTTCAAAAAGGTAATTCACTTGACATTCAGAATTGAACTTCTGATTCAATTCCTCCTTGGAACATTGTTAAGATTTCTAAGAGTAAACTGTGTTTTGGACAGGTTGTCTACACAGGCAAATTGGAAGAGGAAGTCGGAGGAAAAGGGGAAAAGAAGGGCAGTAGGGAGAAATTATCAGTGCCCTCAGAGTAGGTTCTCCATTTTCCAATAACCATCAATCATATGTATCGCTGGCACATATGCTAGTGCACGTTAGTACAAATAATGCGCTAGTGTGTGTACCATTGATCCTGATGATCAACGGATCCTGTACAGCTGGAGGACATCCCAAAGGATACTCCGAGAGCACTAGATAATTTTTCGCCAGTAGGGGTTGAGTCAAAGTTCAGAGATAAAGGAAGAGAGCAAGGAAACAAGACATCTACTGCTAGTCTAGTCTCTACCAGTTTATCTTCTTCAATGTCGTAAATTGGCCAGTGATCTTACAATTTATAGAGATTGATATTACTAAGCATACTGAATTAGAATAACTAACTAAAAATCTGTTATGGACTTAATTAGGGTTTCTTAGTTCTATTAAGAGCAGGATTTCTTATCTAATTTTGTTTCCTACTTGATTATTACTACATGCATTAAGATTAGGTTATTTTCACTCTTTAAATATGTGAGGCATATGGCCAAAACAGGATTACAAAAAAAATACAAATTAGTTCTATCTTGGTTATCTTGTTCTAGTTTAGCTTTTCTATTTCCTTTCGCTCCTCCCCGTTACATATGAGAGTTTACATATCATTGGCTCCGATAAGAAAGTAAAACACATAAAATAAACTTAATTCTTCATTATTTTCTCTGGAATCCCATTTTGGCCATAGGCCTCACATATTTAAAGAGTGAAAATAACCTAATCCTAGAATAGTAATAATTAAGTAGAAAACATAATTAGATTTGAAATCATACTCCTAATAGAACTAAAAAACCCTAATTGGTTTTTTTTGTCAAGTTAGTAAGGAATTATGTTGCCAAAAAAAGAGTTAGTAAGGAATTAATTTTTTTTATTGTGTTAGATTTTGTTATGGAATTTTATTGTGTTAGATTTTTTTTACTAATTACTCTCTAGTTAGTAAGGAATTAATTTGTTAGATTTTTATTTTTTATTGTGTTAGATTTTCATGACATTGTAATAATAAACCCTCCAAGTCTGCTCAATCGGTCCACAATAAACTAGATGCCTGTTTCCTAGCCGGTCGAAATGAGCTTCTCATCTTGTAACCAAATGAATGGCATCAGCAAGAGTACAATCTGTATGAGTAGCAATTCAATCCTGAATGTTCAATTCAAGTCGCTAATACTCTAGCTACTAATTGAGCTTTTGAATCATCTAAATCATACCAAGCAGAAAGTTTATGGAATTCAGCAATATTCCCTGATAATTATATTCCCTCGTCTAAAATTTGAGGATGAAATAATTGTTGATCATAGTCAGCTGACACAAAACTTGCTCTCAACAATTGTTTCATTTACCTCGAAATTCGAATTGAGTTTTTCCTATTCTAATCCGTCTAGTATGCAAATGATCTCAGCATGCCGAAGCTCTACTTTTCAATTTATAGGAAACTAACTTAGCTTATTTCTCTTCAACAATGTCATGAAAAAACTTTCTACCTCAAGAAGCCAATCTAGAGAGTCTCCTGTTTGTGTTGGTCATTCAACGAATTTAGATCCCTTTTTAACCTATATTTATAGCTGTTCAAATGCACACCCTTAGTATCCCTAAAGAAGATCATCGATATTTTCCTTGCTGGAACCATCACAATCAACTGGAACTGCAGGAGGAGCTGGAGGATTTGATTAAATCTTTTAAGACTTTTTTTTTGGGAAATTTAAATCTTCTATGAGTTGCTCCCTGAGTCTGCGGAACTGAATGGTAATCCCTGATTTTGCAGGCACTAGAAGATTGATAGTTGATTCTCTAATCACTTCAAATTTGGCAATCTCTAATCGGGCAAAAATTATAGTTGAGCAAGCTCCATTTGATCGACTCGATGAAATTTTTATCTGGTGAAGTCCGGAATCATTTCCATGTATACTGGTTTCCAATCCTAGTGGAAACTGGATACAGTACCAAGATGATGGCATTGCTTAAGCTTGAATTGAGATGGAATAATAGATACAGAAAAAGTATCTGTAATTTACAGAGAAAATGGAATTACCATTGATATGGAATCCGCCAATCTACATGGTTTTACAGAGGAGCTTCAGCTCAGAACTAACTAAACAATAACGAACCTAATTCAAAATGACAAGATGGATGGAACTTTTACCTGACTCATACAGAAAAAACAAATTTAAATATATAATATCTGGTTTTTAACCCCTGTCATGGATTTAAGTTGTACATTTAGATCCTGACAACTAACTTCTACAGCTACTGCTTGACAAAATGTTAAGCTCAGCTTTTTATGATCATTTAATAATCAATGAGTGTTGTAAGCTTCCGCATTGTTAACTTTTGATTTCTACACCTCATATCTCTCGCCATCTTTTAATCGTAATCATAATCATAATTATAATCAAGTAGTGACTTTTCCCAACAGTTTGAGGTCGGTGACATAAATCTTAGGCTTCCATTCTAACTACTCCCTCTGTTCTAAAATACTGTGTATATTTAAGAAAAAGAAAATGATATTTATACATCAGATTTCTTACACATTTTCATACACAACTGATGTGTATAGCAACTGATGTGTATACCCACTCATTGCTATACACATCAGTTGTGTATGGAAATGTGTAGGAAATTTGATGTAGGGTTATCACTGCCCGAAAGAAAATTCTCATTTTTATTGGACCATGAAACCCGCAAGGAAGTCACATGACTTCTTCTACTTGATATCCCGTCCAACTCGTATATTCGTTCATGAACTAAGTGATGTAAATTTTAATATAGTACTCGCAAGCGCACGAATTTAATGCAGAATAGTGGCTACAAGGTCGATCCCTCAGAGACTTAGTAAGATATTCAACCTAATTCTAGAATATGTAGCAAGCAACAATGAAATGAAAAGTTTTAATTTTTATTTTCTAATTAAGCAATAAGATGTTCAACTAACTTAAAACACAGAAATTGGATAAATAAAAGATAAAATAATAATAATAAAAATCCTGTTTGCTGCTTTCAGTCTGTCTGTAATCCCGTTTTGCTTTCCTCTTTCCTCCACCTTCTGCAACAATCTCTCGATTGCACGCCTCAACCGATCTGATCTTTCTCTCGAATAGAACAGACAACCCCCTTCTCGCCAAATCCTCACCAGTTATGTCTCTCGACACTTCAGTCCTTCTCAGCCAGGTCCTTTGTTTTCTCAAACCAGCAATCCTCTTCTCACGAGCAACACAATCTCTCGACTGTACCACTCTTCTGTCCCAGCCAGTACCCCAAAACAGATCCGGCAACACCGACCTCTCCTAACAGGCAGAACAAACTCCCAAAAGCAGCCGCCACCTTCTCTCCGACCTCCACCTTCTTCCACAACACAGCCGCTTCTACTATTCACCGCCTCTGCCTCTCGACAGAGCATCCGCCACCACCTCTACACAGCCGACCTCCTTCTCTCTGACCCGCCGGTAAGAACAGCGCCACTCCTCCTCTGCCTCTCGACAGAGCCCCCCTTTGAATAGACAGAGCAACACCCCTTCTCTGACCCCTCTCTGCCTCTCGACAGAGCCGCAAAAACCAGTCCTACCTTCGAACAACTGGATCCCCCTCTCTTACAGACCAGTGCCCCTCTCTTAGTGTAGCAGCTTTCCTTCCTGAGGCCGGCCAAATCAGGAGCTGGAACACATCTTTCCCGATTCAAACTTTCCCAATCGCGGCCCCCTCTTTTCTTTCCTTTTTTTCCAGTTCCGTTGTTCGCCGTCTCAATCCACCGCCACCGTAGCCTCGCCGCCTCTGTAGCCTCGCCGCCACTGTAGCCAGAAGCATGACCCACCGCCACAAGCCGCCAGATTTCAACCTCTGCTCACCTCTGCTCGAACAGAGCCTCCGAGCGAGGCTCTGTTTTCTCTGTTCCAGGCGCCCGGCGCCCGAGCCATCGGGCTCGGGTTGCTCTTTTCTTTTTTTAATTTTTTATTTATCCCGAATCGAACCCTTGGATAGCTAAACCGGTTCTCTTTTCATCATGTTTTTTCTTTTCATTGGGTTAAAGCCCGTCGTATCATCCACGTCCGTCGGATCTTCAATCTATTCACAAAACCAATTTGGCGTGCATTTGCTTTTGGCGATCTGAATCTGGAGCTCTAAAGCCTGCATAAATAACATTAAATTGTAATTAGACGCATAATAAAATATAAATCTATTAAAACTAATTAATGCATCTAAATAACTCAATTAAGCGCGTTTATTCATTAAACTCCAAATTATTCACTTAACACAGCTAAACATTAATTATCCTTACTTTAACTAAAAATACGACTAACAAATAGGTAGAAAGGCATATAACAATGTGTATATTTTGTATATATCAAATACCTCCAAACCTACATTTTGCTAGTCCTCGAGCAAAACAAAACAAAACAACACAACAACAAAGAAATCTAACTAATCCACTTTCGCAGGAAATCGCGATTGCATTTAGCGTATCCAACAAGCCTTTTAAACCCCTAGGTGTCCCTGGCTGGACGAGTGAAGTCTCGTGAGGGTTTGCAGCCATGCTACCCACAAACATGTACTTATGAAATAAACCTATTTAATCTAAGTGTAAAAAGAAATAGAAAATCACTACAAAACAATCAATCCTAATATCCCTTCGAATGCAAACTGCAATGTTTAAGAAAATCAACCACATGTACTTGGATTTATAATCAACTGGAATATAGAAGCCCTCAAGTAAGTGGTTTTATTCTACACATTCATCTTGGAAGTTTCTGCTCAATATGATATAGCATGATACTTTATATAGTAAAAGTGTAGAACATTGTAGCAATACATTCTAAATCTCTGTTTTATACAGATCCAGTGTGACCCATTAACCAAAGAACATCAGAATCAACACAGTCATTGTAATATTTAGGTTCATGATAGCACAGATCTGCGCGCCTCCTTCGGGTCCAACATTCTAGATTTGAGAGGATAATACACCATAGACTTTTTTTTTCTGCTAGGACTGTGTAAGGCCTGACTTCAAGATGCTTAGGATTAGCAATGACTCAGGCCAATGACTCCCAGCCAATCTGGCTTAGGGCATTAGGTTTTAAGTAGACCGCTTCGGGCCTGAGCATCAGCCTAAGTTAATCCTATAAAGTCAAGCAGCCCCTTTCTTTTATTCATTTTGTTTTCATTTTTCGCATTTTTTTCTTTTCAGCATTCATATTTCCAGCAATCTTTATTCCGTCGAGGCTGTATTTACTCTCAACCTATTTCCGGTTCCAATCCCTTGCCATAGCCAAGTAAATGGTCTATCATGATCTTTTAAGCTCAACAGACAACCACATATCATCCAATGACTCTGACTAAAGATATCCCACTGTAAATTAGCATTCAACAAATCTCTAGACTGTATTACTTTATGTAACTAGTGTGTGTGAGTGAGTTTTATTAGCTCAAGCACATGTTCCAAGAGGACTGTAACAGAAAGATATTGCTCAGTTAAGTTCTCTATCCTCCAG
Source organism: Houttuynia cordata (assembly GCA_039654745.1). Taxonomy (NCBI): domain Eukaryota; kingdom Viridiplantae; phylum Streptophyta; class Magnoliopsida; order Piperales; family Saururaceae; genus Houttuynia; species Houttuynia cordata. Next base: position 2,240,992 of record CM077512.1, read on the forward strand.
TATACTTACTCACACTTCCAATGTAAATTAATCTCTTAAAAATTGAAGTATGCATCATAAAGGGATAAACTATCAAAACCTAAGAAAATTACTAACAAACGACCTAAAACTAAGTAAATTTTTATGGTTTTTTTTCTTTTCTTCAATTTTCAAAATTTTTTTAATTTTTTTAAATTTTTAATAATAATAGAAACCAAAGAAATACTACTTTTATTTTCTACACCCCCAAACCTAAACGAAACATTGCCCTCAATGTTTACCAAAATAAATATCACAATGACGAGTAAAAAGAAAAAGAGTGTAAAGAAAGAAATCACCTGAATGGAGAAGCCTCATGGTAGATGTAGAGCATTGAAACACACAAACTAAGAATGAGGAGTAAGTACAAAATATGGAAAAAGAAAATACACCCCCAAACCTAGATTGTAGCACCACACATGTATCAACAACCTAAATATTAAACAAATAAAAAGCTATCAAAAACCAAAAATTTGGGTTGCCTCCCAAGAGCGCTAAGTTTTACGTCTTCAGCCAGACGTAACCAAAAATCATGCAGGAGCATTAGGTTCATCCAAATCTAGAACAATCTCCTCCTTTTCAGTAACACCCTCCAAATATGGTTTCAATCTTTGCCCATTAACTTTGAAAATAATTCCATTTTTAGGGTTTTGAATGTCAACCGCTCCATGGGGAAATACTTTGTGCACAATGAAAGGTCTAGACCATCGGGAACGAAGCTTTCCTGGGAAGAGATGTAACCTGGAGTTATAGAGCAAAACTTTTTGACCGGGCTCAAATGACTTTCTCAGGATTGACTGATCATGAAAAACTTTGGTCCTCGCTTTGTAAATCTTCGCATTCTCATAAGCCTCATTACGAATTTCGTCTAATTCATTGAGCTGCAATTTGCGAAGTGTTCCAGCCTTGTCCATATCAAAGTTAAAAGTTTTGATGGCCCAATAAGCACGATGTTCTAATTCCACAGGTAAATGACAAGGTTTTCCAAATACAAGTCTATAGGGAGACATTCCAATTGGTGTCTTAAATGCAGTACGGTAAGCCCACAATGCATCATGTAATCTTTCAGACCAATCCTTTCGGTCGGGAGGAACCGTTTTCTCAAGAATGCGTTTAATTTCCCTATTTGAAACTTCTACTTGTCCACAAGTCTGCGGATGATATGGAGTTGCAATTTTATGAGTAATGGAGTACTTTTTCAGAAGTGAATCAAAAGCTTTATTGCAAAAATGTGCACCACCATCACTTATAATTGCACGAGGGGTTCCAAAACGAGAAAACATGTTTTCTTTCAAGAACCGAACCACTACTTTGTAATCATTTGTTTTGCAGGGAATTGCCTCTACCCATTTGGAAACATAATCTATAACAACAAGGATATAAGATAACCAAACGATGGAGGAAATGGGCCCATGAAGTCAATACCCCAAACATCAAAAAGTTCAACAATCAGAATGTTGGTAAGGGGCATCATGGACCTACGTGATAGTGTACCCATACGTTGGCATCTGTCACATTTTGTGCAAAACTCATGAGTGTCTTTGAATAAAGTAGGCCAATAGAAACCACTTTGTAAAATTTTTGCAGCAGTCTTTTTCGCACCGAAATGGCCACCACATGCATGAGCATGGCAAAAAGAAATGATACTATCAACCTCATGCTCCGACACACATCTCCTAATGATTTGATCTGGGCAATACTTGAACAGGTATGGATCATCCTAGAAAAAATGCTTAACCTCAACGAAGAATTTGGATTTATCTTGTTTTGTCCAATGTTCAGGAAGTTGAGTGGTGACAAGATAATTAACAATATCAGCATACCAAGGCAATTGAGAGACAACAAAAAGTTGTTCATCAGGGAATGACTCATTCAAAGGTAAGGGTTCCTCAGCAGACTCGTCAATAAGTCTAGACAAGTGATCAGCAACAACATTTTCAGAACCTTTCTTGTCTCTTATCTCAATATCAAATTCTTGAAGTAATAGGACCCAACAAATTAAACGAGGTTTAGTGTCTTGCTTTGAAAGAAGATATTTCAAAGCTGCATGATCTGAAAACACTATGACCTTGGATCCTAAGAGATATGATCGGAACTTGTCTAAAGCAAAAACTACAGCCAACAACTCTTTTTCTGTAGTAGAATAATTGAGCTGAGCATCATTGAGAGTTCTACTTGCATAATAGATGACATGGGGTATCTTATTCACCCACTGCCCCAAGACAGCTCCAACCGCATAATCGGATGCATCACACATGAGCTCAAAAGGTAAATTCCAGTCCGGTGGTTGGATGATGGGTGCAGATGTGAGAAATTGCTTGAGTTGATCAAACGCTTTAGAGCAATCATCATCAAAGACAAAAGGAGTTTCTTTAGCAAGCAAATTGCACAAAGGTCTTGAAATTTTGCTAAAGTCTTTGATGAATCTTCTGTAAAACCCAGCATGGCCAAGAAAAGATCGAACCTCCTTTACTGATTTTGGTGGAGGCAGACTTGAAATTAAGTCAACTTTGGCCCTATCAACTGCAATTCCTTTATTAGAAATAACATGCCCCAGAACTATCACTTGACGAACCATAAAGTGACATTTCTCCCAATTGAGCACAAGATTCGTTTCTTTACACCTTGCCAAGACAAGAGACAAGTGGCGTAGACATTCCTCGAAAGAGGATCCAAACACCGAGAAGTCATCCATGAAAATTTTAAGAAATCGCTCAACCATATCTGAAAATATGCTCATCATGCACCGCTGGAATGTGGCGGGTGCATTACATAACCCAAATGGCATGCGACGATATACATATGTTCCAAAAGGACAAGTGAATGTGGTCTTTTCTTGATCCTCTGGAGCAATGGGAATTTGATTGTAGCCTGAATAGCCATCTAAAAAGCAATAGTAGCTATGACCAGCAAGTCTCTCAAGCATCTGATCAATGAATGGCAAAGGAAAGTGATCTTTCCTTGTGACCGAGTTCAATTTTCTGTAGTCAATACAAACCCGCCACCCAGTGGTCATTCGGGTGGGGACTAATTCATTATTATCATTTTTGACTACTGTGATCCCTGACTTCTTAGGAACAACCTGAACGGGGCTGACCCAAGTACTATCTGATATGGGGTAAATGATGCCAACATCTAATTTTAGCACCTCGGTTCTAACGACCTCCTTCATACTAGGGTTAAGTCTGCGTTGCATTTCACGGGAAGATTTTGCATGCTCCTTAAGGTAAATGTGATGCATACACAGAGCAGGACTTATACCCTTAATGTATGCTATTGTCCACCCCAAAGCTATCTTATGTTCGCGAAGAACATCAAGCAACTTTCCTTCCTGTTCTAAATTAAGGTCTGAAGAAATGATAACAGGCAAGGTCTCAGAAGAACCTAAAAACGCATATTTGAGTGTATCAGGTAATGGTTTTAGGTCAAGTTGAGGTGGTTTTTCAATAGATGGGACAAGTTTAGACTCGGGAACTGGAAGAGGTTCCACCCTGGCTGTCCATTTGGTCGGGTCCAATATAGGGGTAAAGTCAAGCAATGCATTGACGTCTCTAATGGACCCTTCGATATCAAAGTCTAAGACAAAATGAGTTAAACATGTCTGGAGGGGATCATCATTTAAAACAGTTTGCAGAGATTCTTCTACTAAACTTTCAATCATATTCACTACAAAAGAATCATCTATCTCCGGGGGTTGTTGTCTAACATTAAAGACATTGAGTTTGACCTTTAAATTGCCAAAATACAACTTCATAACCCCATTTCTACAATTTATTATGGTATTGGATGTGGCTAAGAATGGCCTTCCCAAAATCACAGGAATCTGACTACCAGGATTCTGCACAGGTTGGGTATCTAAGACAATAAAGTCTACTGGGAAGTAAAATTTATCCACCTGAACCAGAACATCCTCAATAACACCGCGGGGGACTTTAACTGATCTGTCTACAAGTTGAAGTGTTATGGTAGTCGGTTTCAACTCTCCTAATCCAAGTTGCTCATAAACAGAGAATGGTAGCAAATTTACACTAGCTCCTAAGTCCAACAATGCCCTCTCCACATTATGGTCTCCTATAACGCATGAAATTGTGGGACATCCTGGATCTTTAAACTTAGGAGGAGTGTTATGCTTAAGAATTGAGCTAACTTGTTCAGTGAGAAACACTTTCTTGTGTGCATTCAATTTTCTTTTCTGGGTGCACATGTCTTTTAAGAATCTTGCATAAGCGGGAACTTGCTTAATAGCATCGAGCAATGGAATATTGATTTGCACTTTCTTAAAATTTTCCATTGTCTCATCAAGTTTGTTCCCTTGAGATGTTTTTGCAAGTCTTTGAGGAAAAGGTGCCTTGGGTATATAGGGTGGCATATGGCTAGACTCAGGACACGAAGAAGCTTCTAGGCTCTTCTTCGATGTATTAGGACTCACGTCTAGTCTAGTGGTGCTCTCTTGGTCCTCACCCTTTCTAGCGATTGTTTCTATGGCAGTCTTAGGTGGTTCAACATTGTTGTCAATCTGTTTTCCACTCCTAAGTGTAGTTATGGCTTTAACTTGCGCTGGAGGTTGGTCTTGACAAGAATTAGATCCCACTTCAAATTGTCCTTTGGGATTAGCTACAGGTTGACTAGGAAACCTACCTTTTTCCCTCTCATTTAATGCAGAAGCCAATTGACCCATTTGAAGTTCCAGCTTCGCAATTGCTTGTGAGTTGGCATGTAAAGAATGTTGGGTATCTTTTTGAAATTGTAGAGAGCTTTGCATGAACAAATTCAAAGTATCCTCAAGAGATGGTTTCTTGGGTTGTGTAGGGAATGTTTGAACTTGTTGAAGATAAGATTGATTGGGAGGGTACCCTGGTGGTCCTCCTTGATGCGGTCCTTTGGACCATGAAAAATTGGGATGCCTTGCCCAACCTGGGTTATAAGTTTCCGAATATGGGTTATTGCCAGGTCGAGGAAAGGCATTTATAGCATTAGCCTGATCACTATTGTATTCCACTCCAGAGGTGTTAGAGGGACAATTTTGTGTGACATGGGAGGGGTTAGAGCAAATAGCACACACATTGACATGTGATGGCATTTGGGGCCCACCAACAGACATCAACGCATCAAAACGTTGTGTCAGGCTGTCTATCTTGGAGATCAAATGTGCATTATTGTCTACCTCATATACGCCTCATTTCTTTTGAAAAGGAAACGTTCTGTCAACTCTACTTGAGCAATCCCATTGCTGAGAATTCTCGCATAGAGTCTCAATAAAATCCCATGCTTCTTCGGCACTCTTCATCATAACTGACTCACCACTAGCGGCATCAACCATTTGACGGTTCTGAGGTGTTAAACCGTCATAGAGGAACTGAACTTGTTGCCACTTTAAAAATCCATGGTGTGGACACTTAAGGAGCAAATTCTTCCATCTTTCCCAACACTCATAAAAGTGTTCACCCTCCTTCTGCATAAAATTTGTAATTTCTCTACGAAGGGCATGAGTTTTATGAACAGGGAAGAATTGTTCAAAAATTTTTCAGCTAATTGATCCCAACTCCTAATTGTTCCAACTTCTAAAGAGTTCAACCATGCTTTCGCTTTTTCTTTCAAATAAAAGGGAAAGAGGCGCAACCTAACAGATTCATCAGAGAAATTTTGGAATTTAAATGTAGCACAAATGTCAAGGAACTCTTTAACATGATTATAGGGATCTTCTTTATTGGAACCATAGAATGTGGGCAAAAGTTGCATCACCCCTGGTTTTAACTTAAAGTGGTGTGCCGTGGTGAGCGGCAACACTATGCAAGAAGGTGAGTTGAATTGAATGGGGGATGAATAATCTTTTAATGTCTTCCTCACATTCTCATTTTCCATGTTACCTAATTGATTTGTAACATCCATTGTATGTTTGAGTCTTGCTTTAAAAGTTATTTCAATTTCTAGGTCAAAAGGTGCAAGCTTTTCACCCAGTGACCGACGACCAAGCATACACTAATTAACGGCACTGAAAATTAAATACCTAGAACAAACCTAAAAATTGCAACTAACACAAGCATGCAGTCACAGAAAGCAATATAAAAATACCAAGCACCTAGAAAAATTAAAAGAGAAGGAAAAAGAAAGCAAACGAGGGGAAGGGGTGGCCCTTCCAACGTTGGCGAGAATTTCGCATCTTCTCTTACTCCAACAAAAAGACAAAACACTAATAAGCAACACAAAGTAGACCAACTTAAATTGAAACTAAACTACTCTAAGAATTCGGTAAATTATCCTACGTAGTCCTCGGCAACGGCGCCAAAAACTTGATGTAAATTTTAATATAGTACTTGCAAGCGCACGAATCTAATGCAGAATAGTGACTACAAGGTCGATCCCTCAGAGACTTAGTAAGATATTCAACCTAATTCTAGAGTATGTAGCAAGCAACAATGAAATGAAAAGTTTTAATTTTTATTTTCTAATTAAGCAATCAGATGTTCAACTAACTTAAAACACAGAAATTGGATAAATAAAAGATAAAATAATAATAATAAAAATCCTGTTTGCTGCTTTCAGTCTGTCTGTAATCCCGTTTTGCTTTCCTCTTTCCTCCACCTTCTGCAACAATCTCTCGATTGCACGCCTCAACCGATCTGATCTTTCTCTCGAATAGAACAGACAGTCCCCTTCTCGCCAAATCCTCACCAGTTATGTCTCTCGACACTTCAGTCCTTCTCAGCCATGTCCTTTGTTTTCTCAAACCAGCAATCCCCTTCTCACGAGCAACACAATCTCTCGACTGTACCACTCTTCTGTCCCAGCCAGTACCCCAAAACAGATCCAGCAACACCGACCTCTCCTAACAGGCAGAACAAACTCCCAAAAGCAGCCACCACCTTCTCTCCGGCCTCCACCTTCTTCCACAACACAGCCGCTTCTACTATTCACCGCCTCCGCCTTTCCTCCTCTGCCTCTCGACAGCGCATCTGCCACCACCTCTACACAGACGACCTCCTTCTCTCCGACCCGCCGGTAAGAATAGTGCCACTCCCTCTCTGCCTCTCAACAGAGCCGCAAAAACCAGTCCTACCTTCGAACAACCGGATCCCCCTCTCTTACAGACCAGCGCCCCTCTCTTAGTGTAGCAGCTTTCCTTCCTGAGGCCGGCCAAATCAGGAGCTGGAACCCATCTTTCCCGATTCAAACTTTCCCAATCGCGGCCCCCTCTTTTCTTTCCTTTTTTTCCCGTTCCGTTGTTCGCCGTCTCAATCCACCGCCACCGTAGCCTCGCCGCCTCTGTAGCCTCGCCGCCACCGTAGCCGAAAGCATGACCCACCGCCACAGGCCACCGGATTTCAACCTCTGCTCACCTCTGCTCAAACAGAGCCTCCGAGCGAGGCTCTGTTTTCTCTGTTCCAGGCGCCCGGCGCCCGAGCCATCGGGCTCGGGTTGCTCTTTTCTTTTTTTAATTTTTTATTTAACCCGAACCGAACCCTTGGATAGCTAAACCGGTTATCTTTTCATCATTTTTTTTCTTTTCATTGGGTTAAAGCCCGTCGTATCATCCACGTCCGTCGGATCTTCAATCTATTCACAGAACCAATTTGGCGTGCATTTGCTTTTGGCGATCTGAATCTGGAGCTCTAAAGCCTGCATAAATAACATTAAATTGTAATTAGACGCATAATAAAATATAAATCTATTAAAACTAATTAATGCATCTAAATAACTCAATTAAGCGCGTTTATTCATTAAACTCCAAATTATTCACTTAACACAGATAAACATTAATTATCCTTACTTTAACTAAAAATACGACTAACAAATAGGTAGAAAGGCATATAACAATGTGTATATTTTGCATATATCACTAAGTTCAAGTCAACCCTTCCAAGTTTCCTCCAATTTTGGAAAGAGGAAGTCACATGATTTGGCAAAATATACACAGTATTTTAGAATAGTGAATGTTTCCAAATGTACATAATATTTTGGAATGGATGGAGTATATGATAAGCTAGTGCTTATGGGGCTGCTTGGTTTGTAAATTTGGCTACAAATTCAGTTTGAATTGGGAGATAAACTAACTGAATCATGTTTGATTCATGAATTTGGGCTGAATTTTAAATTCAGCCTAAAAGTGGATTCTCCCCCAATTCATCAACCAAATGACATTCTCATTTTACACAAATTCATCTTGAATGAATTCCACTTAATTAAGATTCAGATTCATTAAATTTACTAACCAAACAACCCCTATATTATCTTGGGTAAAACATTATTGTTGTTAGTATTATGCAAATAACATTCTATTCAAGCTAAAACAATAACTAAGAGTGAACTTATTTATGCATTAATCCCCCGACTTTTCCAAAATTTATACAATTTTTGCCAAACTGAACCGAATCAACCTGCCACCGAATTTGATCCGAACTAACTTTGTGACAATGGTGCTGAGACAAGGGTGCTCCCAACCACAGGACAATTGTGTCTATTCAAAGTGCCCAGAGGGAGTAGATAGGTTTGATTGAGCATGAGCATTATGCAGGCCGGCAGCCTTTGCCTACAACAGCCTCCCGGGACTCTTTTTGTTATGCAATATTAGAATATTGGGCTACGGGCTTTCTCTTTTGGGGAGTCAGGTTGTTCGCCCAAGGAAGCATCTTGCCGGTTGATTAGATTGTTTGCTGATGATGGTGACTTAGTGTGGGTGATCTCCTCTTGTGGCGTGCCCAATCTGCTTCTTGGTTCATTAGTAGAGGTCCTAGGGGTTCTTCAATTGACCTTTTTTAATACGGTCGGCATGCACTTCTATGTTCCAAGCGACTTGCATTACCTGTGAGCTTTTTCCACATTACCTAGCGCCACTTGCCCTTCTCCCATATCACTTAGAATTTACAAAAAACTTCCATATCACCTGGAAATGGAACCTGAACTTCCCAAAATGCACCTCTTCGGCCTTAAAATATTTTAACCAACAGAATTCTAGTAGCATTTCACTTGGAGGAGAAGGCTTTCCGGTGAAGCTCCGAATGTCACGGCAATCCAGACCAAAGCTGATGGCCGCCCATGCCCAGAAAAAATCTCTGATTGCAAGATTTTAAGGTAAGAGCAGTGGGGAAGCCAGCCCTACTACAAAAGTTGAGATCTACATGTAAAGAAACACATGTAACGGCTACCCATTGGTGTTAGAACCGTTAGTAGATATCAAATAAGATGATAAAAAAGGGCAAAGCGTGAGTGACAAATACTATTTATATATTCTTCATCACAACTAAAAATTATGTAAATAAATTTAGGATATCCTCATGAGGATAAAGAGAAGGAAAAATTAGGAAGAACGCAAAAAAAGTGCAAAAATGGATAAAAAAATGAGCAAGTTAATGACATTTTGAAGTTTGTGTATATAAACACACGATTTTACGGCAAACTTTAAAATGTCATAACTCACTCATTTTTTATCCGATTTTGCCCATTTTTTGTGTTCTTCCTCCTCTTCTATTTTATTAAGATCATCGAAAAATATTTATACATCATATAGTAGAATGATCAATTTGAAAAGAAGAGTGACCCTTTATGCGATGGATCTAAGATGAGGAAGTGTTTTAAAATTTTGGGCTATCCTCTTGAGGATAAAGAGGAAGAAAAATAAAAAAGAACAAAAAAATAGGCAAAAACGGATAAAAAATTAGCGAGTTATGACATTTTGAAGTTTGTCGTAAAATCGTATCTTTATATACACAACTCCAATTCAAGTCGTGTGTTAGACACAACTCCATTGCTATCGTGTGCACAAACATACGACTTGAATTGGAGCCGTGTATATAAAGACACAATTTTACGGCAAACTTCAAAATGTAAAAACTTGCTCATTTTTTATCCATTTTTGCCTATTTTTTGTGTTGTTCCTTATTTTTCTTTTTTTTTATCCTTGTGAGGATATCAATAAATTCTTTTACACAACTTTTAGCTAGGTTGACGAATATATAAATAGTACTTGCCACTTGTCGTCGAATACTATTTCATCCATTTGCCCATTTTATCTTCTTATTTGATGTTCATGAGCAGTTCGAGCACCAATGGGTGGCTGTTACATGTGTTTATTTACATGCAGATCTCAACTTTTGTAGTAGGGTGGGCTTCCCTACTGCTCTTACCTCAAAATCCCGCGATCATAGTTCTTTTTTTTTGGCGTGGGCGGCCATCAGCTTTGATTTGTATCGCCGCGACATTCGGAGCTTCGCCGGAAAGCCTCATCCAACGAGTGGAATGCTCTCGCCGGATAAAAGTGAAGAATTCCATCGATTAAAATGTTTTAAGGCCAAAGAGGGGCATTTTTGGAAGTTTAGGTCTCATTTTTAGGTGATATAGAATTCTTTTTTGTAGATTCTATGTGATATGGGAAAAGGGCGAGTGGCGCCAGGTAAAGTGGAAAAGACTCATTATCTGCCAATATTATTTGTCTAGTTATTAATAAGTTCAAACTTCAAAGTTTGCCAAGAAGATATTCATGGTTGAAGAATCTAGGAAATAGGGCCTTTGAAGACATTAACAAGTTTTCATCATCATCGTTCTCTCAGGTTCCTAGAGTAGCAAATGAGGTTGCTCACCACATTGCACGGCTTGAGCAGTTTGTGGGAAGCTCAATGGCTTGGAGCAATAGTGAGCCGTCTTTTGTAATCTTTCTACATTAAATGAAGTTTATCCGTAGTGGAGGTTTTTGTAACTCATTGTTTCATAAAAAAATTAGAAAAACTTATTAGTTGTTGTCTAATTTGCTCAAAAGTTGTTAACATCCATAGTCGGCTATCAGCGAAATAAATAACAACATGAGCAATCACCTCTTGTTTTTTGTGTGAATAGCTTTAATTCATTACAAATAGGTTATGTTGTTTTAAAAATGTCTTCATTATGTGATTGTGTGATAGCATCAACTTGAAGATTTCTGTTCAGTGTTTTTTGTACAATGATTTCCGTAAAGATCTACATGTGGCTAGAGTTTTCCTCTTGGATTTGAACGGGTTTGGGCCAAAACATTCTTAAAAGATGTGCACAGAATTTTGTACATTCTAGGAAGATATGATGCATTGGTTTACTATCATGAAGATATAATGCATTTAAGTTAAAATGGTATCTCATTGTTATGATCCTATTATGATTAGGATTAGATTAGATTAGATTAAGATCCTATATCAATTAGGACTATAGCTTAGGGTCTATCCTATGTCAATTAGGACTATGGCTTAAGAGCCTATAAATATAGCTATATGTACCCTAGCAAACTCTTGTGTCGCCCAAAAATAGTGAATATTTTTTCAAAAAATTTAATTACCTCAGCATCCCATTGAAAACTCATTTATTTTAAAACTGGGTTACAACCGAGAGATTTGGAAACTTATACATTGGGTGTAAATATAAAGGGGGACATAGGAAATTATTGGGGTCCAAATAGTTGCATTCTATCAGAGAGATAGGTCGTGGAGTAATAAATAATAAAAAGAGTTAGTTGAACGAGTGGAGAGCTTCTTTTTGTCAATGGTAGTTTTGACCAAATATCAACAAAATAAAAGAAACAAAAAGGTCTTTCGGCTACATTTTATAAATGTTTTATGTTAAGATAACAATTCAAACATATAAAGTCCTGTGGCTAGCATGTTGCATTCTTCCAATATGAAATATACATATAATAATTTCATGTGAAATATTTCTCTGTATAACAATTTTAAAAAGTCAAACCTTTCCAGTTGTTAGTCTTGACATTCTTGTAATAGCTGTTGAGTCTTGACATTCTAGTCGTAATGTAGCATGTGGTGTATCTGACTCTGAGTTGATAAGCCAGTGATGTCCGTTGGATGAGTTATTTAAAATTTCCGCTCACATATTTCAAACCAAAAGTGCTCCCTCTATCCCGTGTTAGCGTATATCTGATGCATTGAAAATTTTTAACGTGATTCAGACCTTATAAAATGATCTAACAACATTTTCGATCGGCAATCTACCATTTTTAGACTCACTAATTACAACCTAAGTTTGCTTAGTCTTGTTCGATTAGCATCCGGCCCTAAAGGGGGTTTTGGCAAACCATAAATCTTAAATATTTTGCCTTTTACTTTGTGGGCAAAAGTATCCTCGAAATGTATAACATGTAATGGTGAGTCGGTGACAAGAAATACCATACAGGTAGTAAATAACCTCATGAGGAAATTTAAGATGTCAAGGTTCTTTAACACTGTCACCTCTTTCAAGGCCATTTGTGTTGCTTTCTCAGCAAGAATGGGCATTTAGAGGCTAAAGTGTTGCTTGGCAAGGGTCATTACCAGGCTAATGAATCACTCATATTTTAAATGAAGAAGCTACCCTAACAAGCATTCATCCAAACACCCCTAACATTAATTGTGCCATGAAGTTGGCATCCCCAAGAGTGATATAAATAGCGCATTTGGTGGGATCCGGTGCATTAGTGCGGGTATGATCGCACCCATAAAAGGCGCATTTGAACAACCAAAGTACTTCATTTACCGTTGTTTCTTGCTTGGATCTCCTCAGGAGGTGGGTTGGCTGAAATCGAGAATACCACATGATGAGACGTTTTATTAACGGGGCTGTAAACAAAGCACTTTGGTTTAAACAATTACACTTTTAATTATTTCTGTTTACTTTTGAACCGTATAAGGACATTGTACCCCTTTGTCCCCACTTCTTTGCTAATCCAAGAGAGGTTCAAAATCTAGAAAGAGAAGAGAGATTTTATCCGGAAAGCCAATACAATAATTGCAGACAGATGCCTGCTAATTCTGACCGCGAAATCCTAAACAAACCCACCACCGACATTAACTCCTGGCATGGTGCAGAACATGAGCATGATTTGGGAATCCACTCCTTTTTGAATAATGGAATGGAATGTCTGCTATTCTGATGAAAAGAAATTAAAAGCAGAAGCAGGGTGATTTGCAATGACGAAGATGATGACGAAGAAAAAATGGAATTAAAAGGGCAAGGCAAGGATGTTTTGTGATGTATCTGGTCAAAGCAAGACCATGCATTATTGGGGAAGCACTGAGCTGTTTTTTGTACTTAACTAGGAACCTAAAAGTTGGTTTTACATGAATGGTAGATCCATATTACCAACATCATTTCAAACCATCAACTTTTCAATACCACCATTTGCACAAACATCTTCCAATAAGTTAAATAAAAGAGCTGTTCCAAATATTTTAAACATGCTGCTACAAACATATCCTCCCCCTTGTCCCACTTTGACCTCCATGATTTCCTCCCTATTCTGATCCACAAACACCTACATAAGTAAAAGTAAACACCCCCTTTCTTTTTAGATCTTTCTTTTGGCCATGCAAAAAAAATTAACATGTGCTAAGATAGAGAAGACTGCTAAGCATCAGTCCAGGCAGCAAAGACAGGCATGTGAGCCATGGAAATGGCAGGCCTAAGTTGGCCTGAAGGATTCCAAGAGGTAAAAGGATTACCATTAGGTTTTGAAAAGAGCATCGAGATGCTGGCCTTGTCTGGGCTTCCCTCCCTTGAGCTACTTAGACTAGTCACAAGTGATGAAGGATTGGACACATGGGTCCTCCCAAGTTTGGCTGAATCATCAACCGCTTCTGATGAATTCACAGCCTCCAAGCCCATCAAATCATGCAGAGAAGCTGAAAAAGCTGTATTTCTAATAAGTGGTGACTCATGAGCACTAGCTTGTTCCAGGGAGGACTGGTTGTAAAGTGCCATCTTCCAATCTGAATTATCTTTAGCCAACTCTTGAGCTCCTTCAATGTTAATTAGAGCTGAAGGTTCACTTGTTTTGACCTCTTTGTTCTTCTTTGCAAGCTCCCCAGCAAGCAAAGTGCTGCTGGCTATTATCCGCTCCACATCATATCTTGATATGTCAAAGTTGGTGACAGCATTTACCCCACGGAATTTGATTGCAGCTATGTCATAGGCCTCTGCTGCCTCCTCTTGGGTGCCTGAATGTAAAAATGTCAGATATTACAGTTATAGCTGTAGTCTTATAAGGAGGCTCATGCACCTTTACTTTTCTGAAAACCTCTGCCCAAGAAAAAGCACATATAGAGCTAAAACTAAGCCATATCAAAGTAGTGTGAGTAGAAGCTGGGAAACGGCCTTATTTTGGCTGCATTGCAGTGTCAGCCTTTTTTATATGATTAAAGCAGCTTGGTGTTCAAATAACATGAGCTACTGCAAGGCTTTATTCATCCACCTATCAGGTTTTGAAGAAGTAGATTCTATTCTCACCAAAGTATATCCACTTAGATATGATATTCCTCATATTATAGTTTATGGTAGACAGACACATATTCAGAGTTCCAAACAAGACGGCTTGAGAGTTCACATTCTTGCACAATGGACTTACTGAATGTCCCAAGGTAGAGATCTTTGTTTCCAGCCACCCGGCCTATTCTAGCTTGCCATCTTCCATGCTGGTGATGCCTAGAGAAAATACAGATAGGATTTTTGTTATAATTATGCTTTCTTTTGTTGTGTCTGATATCAATGAACAAAAAAATGAGACCTTGTTACACCACGGTACATGGAAGCTCCTCTTGAGAAGCCACTACTCTTCCTGCAATGAGATTAAAAATAGATGAAGGTTTTATGTGATATGACATAAAGTTGACCCCCACTAGCTCCTACTAACCAAACGACAGCAAAGGGAGAAAATTATCACCTTCTTAAATGGGCAACATATTCTTGTCTGCTCATGTTCTTCATTTCTTCCTGTTCTTCCTGGTAGCTTTCCAACTTCATGGCACCAAAGCAGCTCATATTCAACAGATTGTCACGAGAAAATCGTCAAGAAGCAAATGTGGATTACAATGACCATCTTACCGGGAAGTTTATATGAGTTGAAGGCCCCCAGTACTTGAGAGCAGCTAAGTCATAGGCCCTTGCAGCTTTCTCTTCCATATCATATCCTCCTGGAACCATTTAATAGAAGAGATGTGAAACTCAACGTTGTTTTAAGATGCCTGAGTAAATGAAGTGATACCAAACAAAAAAATAATGAAGAAAATGTTAATGGCTTTTATTGGGAAAAGGCCATACCCAAATATACTGCAGATTATTTGTAGGAGCAGAGAACATCCCAACATGCCAGAACAAAAAATGAGGATTGTCAGCTTCACTAAAAAAGTTGAGTTGTTGACTGAAAATTTGCAGAGGCAATATAGAGAGTAAGGAGGAGAACATCTTTTGATCTAAACCAACCTTGCCTTCCTTTTCTGGTCTGTCCTTCCTTCTTGCAACTGTTGTCCCAGAGGTGAGCCTCATACCTACCAGTCCATCTATGCCTGATGATAGTAAAATATAGTTCAGAACTTACAAGTAACCCATAGACATCAATGGAAGAGAAAAACAGCTAAAAACAAAAAAAAAATCAGAAGGAAAAGAAAGATAGCAAACATGTGCATAAAAAGCTAAGGTCACAAAAACAAAAAATTATTAAGCAAAAACCTGACCTGGTAACACCTCTATATTGTGAGGTTCTCTGCCCAAATGTTTCAATGGACTTCCTATGAACCGGCTGCTTCTGATTGGTCTTCCCTCCACCCTTTTTCTTGTCTTCCAGTGCCACGCATTCAGCAGACAGCTGCTGTGGGGCAGTGACACAGCTAGATTGAGACCGTGGGCTCATGGACAAGCTCAAAGACTGTAGATCCCCATACCCCATTGCCCCAGACCTCCCACCACCATCACCCACACAATTTTCTATTTTTGGTTCCATATCATTACTTGTATGATAATGCCTTCCTGTCCAGCTCTCTTCAGCCATTTGGGACAGATTTTGATTTGAATCTCCTACACGAGTCTGTCTGTTTTCTCCCTCCAATGGTGCCCCATAAATGTCATGGCTTGCCATCCCAGTGAAGTAATGGCCTTGCTGGACTTGAATGTGCTGCCTAAGTGGCTGGAAAAGGTCCAGATATTGGTGCCTGTTGGGCTCAGAGTCTGGATTTTGGTGGTAGTACATACTGTCCAAGCTCAGAACCATGGTTTCTCTGTCATTGTTGCCATATTGGTGGCTCCCCATTGTTGCACCACCTAAGAAATCTTCAAGCTTTGGGGATGAACTTGGCACCAGCTCTTAGGAGATAAACAAAGAAAAAAAACTTGCATGGTGAGTTGTTGAAACTAAATGAGATTAAGATATTCATGAGATGTTCAACATAAAGGCAGACAGGAAGAACATACCTTCTTGATGTGATCTTGAGAGAGCTTCCATAATGCAAAGAGAGCCATCAGATTTGAGTGGCATTACAGACAGCTGAGAGTACAGATTCCCATTCTCCCCTTCATAACAGACAGAAGAGTTGTTCATTTGAGAAGCTAAAAGGAAACTTGGGGGAATCCCAGAAGGAGCTGCAGTTGCCTGTGCATGATGATAATGATGCTGCTGGCCTGCAGAAACCTCCATATTCATGTGAGGTGAGAGGGAGAATCCCAACCAGTTATTAGTAGTGTTGCTGTTCATGGGCTTCATCTTCTTCTCTACAAAAACCTTCCAGAGAGGTTCAGTAGGATCAGAAGCAAGGCAACTCAATCATTGGAGGAACCACATTAATCATTTCCCCTCACCACTTCCTTGCTCTAACCTTTTGAAACTGGATTTTTTGTTCTGTAACTGCAGAACTCATAGAATCAAAGCTTATACCCCCATTCTCCACTATGCTCCTCCCTTCCCCTCCTATCTGTGCAAAATCCAGACACCACAAAAGCTTCAGAAATAGAACAAACAAGCCCCTTTAAACTAAGCAAAAAGAATGAGCTATAGCAAGCATTGCCGAGTTGCAATCCATAGGGATCTGTGTAGTGGCCATGCTTACCCTTTTCCTTTATATTAGGACTCTTAAGCCATAGGGATCATACTAAAACCAAAGACTTGATGATATCTGCACCAGAACATTCAAACACCGAAAAGGCTTAAAGGGGTTTCTTGGGTCTTTTTGGATCATTAGTAGAAAAGAGAACAACTTCAAATTCAAGAAATAAATAGCAAACTCCTAGCTTTGTAGAAAGCTACTTAGCTAAGTATTCCTTTTTTCCTGCTGGCTCTAGATATCTAGTGGGGTGATATAACCAAAATAGGCTGCTCTTTTACTCTCTCATGCCTATGGATGGACAGGTAAGGACAACTGTCCCACCAGTCTTCTCACAACAGTACTGCCTCTGTACTGGTCTGGAGCAAGAGGATCTAAAAAAACCATTGTTTTGAAATTATGCCGCACTAGTGGTAGTGCAGTTCAATTCAAATCAAAAAAGAAAAAAATTGGGAAAAGGAAAAGATAAAGGGAGGGAATATTATTGTTATTAAGTTGATAAAAGGCACAGTTGTTGTTTGACGGAAATTAGAGATAAATTCTTCTATACTGTTTTATAAGTTTTGGGCAATGTAGTCAACACCTGCCCTCCCAGACAAAAAGCAGAATGTGGGACTACATGGTGAACGTGAAATATTCCAGGAATGATGAGCAAAGGGGGCCAGAGACATTTCATGGACTTTGGCCAGGAGTGCCTACAATATTTTATTGCATGATTGCTGAGAGCCTGAGACACTGATTGCTAAAGTAGCTTAGTGTCAATAGTTATTAATCCTGTTGGAAGCAAATAAATCCATGACAAGTAAATAGTTGATAAGCAGATTTCATGTACATTGTCATTTTCTTCATTACTCACAATAAAGAATACAGTCACAAGCCAAGGCCAATGAGATTCAAAATTGCCTCTCTCCAATATTGTGCAAGGAAGCAGAGTTATGAAAGAGAGTTGTTAATTACATGTTTACAGTTTCCAACTTCACATGGAAACTATCTTCACCTTTGGCATCCACATGATTAAGGATTTGGAGCTGTTTTCTTCCTCTCCATCTGAAATCCAAGTAGGAGCCAGTATTGAATTACCATATGCATCCTTTTACAGTCAGGAGCCCTCAGTGGCAAATTACATCCAATTTAAATTATCCTCCTTGAATTACCATATGCATTGCAAGCTGTATATGTGATCTCATCCTCTAAATGATCACCAGTTCTCTATTGTATGAACTGGCTAAGCTTGCACTTTAATTAAAACTATCTTACAAAATCCTTAAACATGCTAACAAATCTTTAACAATCTGCAGATGAAAAAGGAGATAAACTTGGGATGAAAAAGCTGCTAATTTTGCTGGCATGGTTGTGCATGGATATATGCATGTTTGCAGACTTGCAGTATGGCTTGATTCTTGGTGAGGAGACAGATTTTCTCAATGAAATGATTTGGTTTGAAAAGAATGAAGAGTTTGAGAGGGAAAACGAGACTCACACACGTACACTAGTCACTCTAGGTATGAAGAATGGGAGTTTCTCTTTTGATTGTTGCAATGATGAGTGATCCACCAATGCAACAATTTCCCTCCCATGATACTTTAGGAATAGTGCCTCATATTGCTATGCATTTGCCTCCTTTCACTTTCACTCACCTTTTGGTGGGCAGTAAATTGGGAGAATGATGTTACTATTTTGCTTTTTATGCTTTGAATCTACTCTTATGAGAGAGAGAGAGAGAGAGAGAGAGAGAGAGAGAGAGAGAGAGAGAGGACCACTTGAACAGTGAAGACTTATCATAGCTAAAAGCAATTAGTCTTTGGTTATTGACAAATTTTATCTGCTATCAACGTTCAGTGCATGAAAAAATCACTTTATTTAGGGGCCGTTTGGATCGTGAAAAATGAGAAGGATTTTTCGGAGTGGATGTTTGGGATTTTTCACGATCCAAAAGGCCCCTTAACACTGAGGTTAGTGCTCAGAGAAGTTATTGCTCCATTCACTAATTTATTTACATTTGGATGAAATTGGATCTGCTTACCCTCCCCTCCCTCTGAGCCAGTTCATTCCATTACCATCTTTGACTAGGAGTCACAGTTGCTTACAACTATCTACTTTTTACCTTTTTCTTTTTAATTATAAAAAGACTATTTTTTTTCCAAATAAGGAGCCCAGATGCCAATTAGATAATCTGATGGTGAATTATGGCACACGCATGCCTATATTTGAAGAAATTGGTAACTTTCTTCTTTTGGACATACTAAAGAAATTGCTTTTGTTTGATGAATGAAGCCTTTTTGCCCAATGCACTTATGGAAGTCTTCAATTCTAGTGTATTTTTTCTCCATACAATTACATGAAGACATGCCCTTTTGTCTTTACTTCAAATTTGTAGCACTAGATTTAGTTATTCGGTGAATATTATCATGTTATTATCTTCACAAACAAAATTGTGGTTGAGAACATCAAGGAACTATCCAATAAAATGGCATTTTCCTATAGTAATTTCGATAGTCTTCAATAAGCTGAAATAAAATCAGCACTGTTATTAAATTGGCTTAAGCACTGCTAACGTGCCCAACACCAAGTTCCCCGAAGTCATTAAGTTCTTTCATAGAAGAATAATTACATAAGAAAAGGAAAAAATCATCGAGAACTTGAAACTATAAGCAAATGTTAGAACATGAAAATCATGAACGTACTTGTGTTTTTTTTTTGGCTAACACAAGTTGCATTGCATGGCCATAGTGCCAAGCACGGAAATAACATCTCAATAAATGAGGCCTCAGAATTGATTAGATGTTACATGTATGAGAATAGCTATGAACTGTAAGATTCTGTAGTCAATATTACTGCTGGAGTGGTGTGATATAGCTCGATATATAAAGAGCATATGATAGTGCATTAGGGAGCGAACAACCATGTACTTGAAAGTCTATGATGTTACAAGTCCTGCTTCGTGCCCCTCATTGACATGCTGTGGGCCCCACCTTCTATTTCCTTTCACGTGAAGTTGGCCGTGATAAAAAAAGCCGAATGAATAGCAGTATTCCACTTATTTGTATTCATATTTGAAGTTGCTCAATGAAGGAGAAAAGTAAAACAAAGAAGAGCCTGATCAAGACCTATCACTAGACAAGACAGAAACAGACCAAAGAGTTCTTCCAATATGTATTCTGAAAATTTTTCTCGAAAAATTGGCATGCATTAACTCATCAAACAGATAATTACCCCTTTGTCTACCAGACCAGTAAACATAATCTGATATAAATTAGACAACATTGTAGCCTAAATAAATGACAGATTGAAGCAGAAGCGCATCACAACCAGAAAGAGAAAAAGGGAGTAGGAATTTTCTATAGCAATGGCAATGAGGATTAGCCTATATCAGTAAGGGACAAAAAGAGTGAACAAATACATTTGTAAAACAGTTGGAACTGTAGCAAAGCAGGATTAGGCATGCCCAGTAGGAGAATACTTGTCCAAATTCACCTGATTCAGGAAGTGGTAAAATGCAGAAGATGACAAGTCAGGTGGTCAGATGTCATTTTTTTATTTTTACATAGGTTACTCTTTCACTATCAAAGAATTAGGTGCAAACAGCAATCAACCCCAATTTGTGCGTTATCAGTTTAGCCCAAACAGTGAGCTTTAACTGCAAACAAGGGAGCGTCAGTAGTAGGCAAAAGAGAGTCCTGGTTTGCAGGGCTGACACCCTGAAGGATTCTTAATGCCCTCCAGTTTTAAATTTGAAGTCATCATTCACTGTTCAACTTATTGTATATAGAACTGCTACTCACCCGGTAAATTCATGGAAGAAAAATATGCATGAAACTTTACTTCAATTAATTTAACATGAGACTTGATTGGGTGAAATTGGATTTTCTAATTTAAGGTGTTTCTTGTACATGTGGTTCAAGGAATTTGTTAGAGTGATTATGGTAATGAAGTCGAGTCCTGTTGTGCTTCTGCAGGGTGCATTTCCCTAAATTGATAAAGGATTCCAGGGTATTTGCATAAAACAAGAGGAGACACGTGGACAGAATTTTGGTCACACTACATTTCAATATATAATCCATAGCCAAATTCAAAGCATGCTCACATGCCCACAGAAGACAAGAAGAGTGCCCTTAATAGGTCTCTTTAGTGTATATAAAAAAAGGTCTCTTTAGAAACAAGTCAACCCTCACTCAGATTCTCAATATGAAAAAACTTTGTTTTTCATTACAATTGAGTGGTCTGGGCAAGTGAATAATCACATCATACATGTATCAAAAAAATTAATCACATCAGATAAACTTTTCTAAATTGAAGAAGAATAATGTCTGATTAATTTACCAATCTTCACCTTCAAAAATTTGTATAACATAAACTAATACAAGTATAGAGGGACCCTGACGCTTAATTGCTTAACATCAAAAGAGCATGTTGAATATTTTCATCAACACCAAGTGTCATGGTGACATTTGCAACTCCGGCATTGATAGGTACATCAAAGCTAGATCTCTAAAATTAGTTAGGATGTTACATAAGCAAGATTTTCATCAATTCAATTCACCCCCCGGCCATCTTCGAGATGTATGTTTATTCTTTGTACTCATTGAATTGCCCCTCGTAAATATCCAATATAATTAAAAAGAAACTACTCTGACTTGCATTTATAATATCCAGTTTGCATAAAATAGAACCCTTCAATTGCCATGAGAGAAAAGTCACAAAACATAGAAATGGGAAGGAGAGGAGAAAAACATACTCCCTCCGTTCCAAATTACTGTATATATTTAAAAAAAATTATTTTTATTGGACTACGGGGCTCACATGAAACTCACATGACCTTCCTCTCTCTACTCCCACCTCATAGCCTCCAAGCAGCAGAAACGCGCTGGGACTCCACCTTCTTCAATGGGTCGGTTCTTTGCTACTTCTTCGTCGTCCAACCCCACCCGTCGACGCAGACGGACGCCATCAACGATATCGGAGTGCGACGAGTCGATGCTTCCACTGTAGATTCCGAGAGGAAGATCTGATGATGAGGGTGCCTGGTGCACCTGGGCATCTCAGCCCACGTCATTTGCAACGTCACGATGTCGTCCATCGCCCGTCAGGGACCTGCTGGCGATTTCTTCCGGGCTTGATGGGGTCCCCACCGTCAATGCCATATGGAAGTGACCCACTTGGTCTGGGCCAGGGTGCGGTACGGACGGCATGGCAGGAGGGCTCCGCAGCTCGGTTGGCTAGCGCGGGGGCGCATGCGGTGGTGCCGACGATGGATGACGAGGCGGGGAGAGGGGGGTGGATGCGCTGCTACTGCCGATGGGGAGTTTGGACGAGGGTGATTCTTTGTGCTGTTTAATACGGTGGTGTATAAGTTGGCCATCGTCAAGGAAGTCAGGTGACTTACAAGAAATGTACCTAGTATTATAGAACAGTAAAATAATAAATGTATACGATATTTTAGAATAGTAATAGTTTTTAAATATGTATTCCATCCGTTCCAAAATATTATTATGTACATTTAAAAATATTATTATTCTAAATCACATAACTTCCTCTATCTAAAATAGGAAGAGACTTAAAAAGATCGATTAAAATTTTGTTCAAGAAAGATATTAAGAGTTCGACGGGATACAAGGGAGAAAAAATTATGTGAATTTCTTTTGGGTTTTATGGTCTAATAAAAATGAGAATTTTTTAAAATGTATATAGTATTTTGGAACGGAGAGAATATAATATTTTAGAACGCAACGAGTATAAGAAAAACTAATGAAAGCCCAACATCCCAAAACTGAAAGTCCTTACATTTACACCTCTTTGGCTCTTGGTCCCCGTCAACCCCAATTGAGAAAAAAACTTCTGAGTCCAAAATTACTACCCTGCAATTGCATTTGTCCATTTGGATGGCAAAACCACACAGCAAAACAAAGCAAACTCAAATTCTGCAAATGGTAAAAAAACCCATGCTGCTCATGTAATTTCAAGTTCAGTGGACATTGTGTTTCCTTGTGGGAGCACAAAGTAGGATAAATTTAAATAAGACTTGTCTCATCTCATGCAGCCTCCGTGATGCCAATCTCGAGCTGTCAAGGGGAGAGTGATGCTTTACACTCACCTAACACTGATTTAACACCCGGATCAAAATTTGACAGCTCATTTAGCTAATGTAAGCTACATTAGACTTGACTCTCTAGTCTCTGGCCAAAATCCAACCTCCAAACCCAACAGATGATATGGACAGAACGAACTGAACGAGTGACCCAGAGAGAAAGAGAAAGATGGAGAGAGCGATAAAGAAAGGAAAACCACGTGACATACTGTGTTGCAGACAAATTTGATATAGAGCTTTTATTGGGCACTTTAATGGTGTGGAAAGTGGAATGTCATGTGAACTCTATATTGGGCTCTCTCCCTCTCTCTTATTGTCTTCCACCAACCCAGAAGGTAAAGTCACAATCTAAGTGTAATGTCTCTCTCATACGTCGTCGTCACTTAATCACACCAATGACCAACCTACGTTCTTGTCCCTGTTTCTGTTTCGCTGAGTCTCTCCCTCAATAGAATCAGCTGAAGATCCCCTTCTGTCATATCCATATCTAAGAATTTCTACGTTTTTCTTAGTAGTTTTGTCTTTCTCCATGGCAAAGAAAGGCCTGTGAGGCTGGGCTATGTCTTCCCACGGAACATCTCATTGTTGGTTCAAAGAGGTCCATGGGATATACTCCTGTATAGAGAGATCTATACAGACACGTTGTCTTAAAGTGTAGACTGGTGATCAGTGGGCTCCAGGATCACTTTGCATGTGCAGATTCTCTAAAGGAAATTTTCTTCTCCCGCTTTTTTTTTCCAGTCACCTCATACGCACGCTGGTGCTAGTGTATTACAATGTTGTGGGCTCTATTTTCATTTCCTTTCCCCACACTAACATATTAGGTTGCCCGTGATAAAAAAACGGGAGATATTACTCTTCTCTAAATCTAAGCTGTATAAAACTTGCATACATGCATGTCACTTTCATGGGCCCGATACAACATACGGGATCCACTTGATGTTGTGAGTGGCTGAGGAATGCTGTATTGGACATCGTGGATATGATCGGGAAAAACTTAAATGAGATCGCCCTCGTTTGCCTTAGATGAGGCCATCTTGATCAGGCGAATGATGGGTCACACACACTTACCCACTGATTTAATACTCACCATCAGATTAGAATGCGACCCAAATATTATTTTTATGCTCCTTATATGAGAACGATCTCATATAAACCGTATAGATTAAATTGCTCCGAACCATCGACACATGACCATCGACATCATTTTGTTTTGGAACCTATTTGTCGGTGATTTGCAAGTATGTGATTTTAGTTGCTTTTTCAACTTACAAATTTTTTGGGTATTACACCAAACATATTTAATTGGAACATAACAAACATGAATTTTGCATTTACCCATTGATGGGCTTATGAATATTTAAGATAACACAGCCCTTAACTTGACCCACTCATGTATGTGTTCTTCTATACAAAGACCATTCTGAAAGTAAAAGTCTAGGACTAATTTTGACAAATAGCTCTACAGTTTAAAAGGCGTTATTTGTTAGAAGCAAGGTTTTTATTTTGTCGTTTTTTCTTTGGCTGCTTAAAGGAGGAAAGCGCCTTGGACAACAGAGTTGCCAGTTGCCTTCTTATAAAACCAATCCCATCATCTTCTTGTTATACTCTAGTGTTCTTTTTGGTAATCAAACTTAGTTTTTGCTTTTACCCAAAAAAATATATGTTGAAGATTAATTTATACTGGTTACATTAGTGACCAAGGAGTGAACTTTTTCTTTTCTCATACTTTTACGCCTTTGTTGTGCATCAAAGGCGTATGTTTGTAATTGGGCCCAACTTTTTTTTTTTCTTGTTTCTTACTATAAAAATAGGCTATCTGGTCCAGGAATTAGGATAGACGCGTCGCGTCCCATAGGTGAAATGTCCCAATATTATATGCTAAAAAAGTTTAGGCTTTTCTTAACGAAAAATGATAGTCCAGTTGAGTGAGGACCATGAATGAAAAATGAGTAAGTTGGATCGAAGCATGAATAATGTGCTAATTCAGGTAGCTATTCATTTCGGTTCATAATTTCTTTGGCAGGTTCAACATTATTAGCTTTAGCTCGAGCTTTAAATCTCCTTCTCCAACTTTGCCTTCTCCTGAAAGCTCATCTTGAAAAGGTCTTTGTTGTTCTCTCCTGACTTTTGACTGCTATCAGCCTATCACCATATATCCACGACACACACAGCAAAATAATACATTGTGTAGTTTGGACGCACAAATTGCATTAGCACATTTGTCTCATACATTGTGTATATTTGTTCATCCTATGATCATAATACGTAGTTGTTAGAACTTAGTTAACTATCAATAAACTTGGCTAAGAGAACACACATCGGTAGCCATGGAAGAACTTGAAGCTTCAACCTTAATTACATCATAAATCGCGCCCTAATCAAAGTGCTCTTCAAGTTTACTTTAGGCTGAGATAAACTCACTTAAGATGTCAATTAGGATGGCAATAAACAAATACCTAGCAAACTAGGGCACTCAAAATAAACTCTAAGATTTGGATCGTCTTTCCAATAAGTCCAGATACGGTGTTATTGGTAACTGTAGGTGGAATTAGTGTTAACTTTTTTTCATGTAATTAGTATTAATTAGTGTTATGGTATGATCTATATATTGTCCTAGGTTGACCATTTGGAATTTGATCTCACATTTTTACTACGGGTCTTTTGTATGTTGTCTATAAGTTGTGATTAATGAAGATTGGTCCATCCTACGGTCGTGATGTGCAGTGTGTTAATCCAATCCTACATCCTACGATTAATGTATACAATTGATAATGCTATCAAATGTCGTCCTACAATCAGTTTTTACCTCTTCGTATGGTGCCAACATTTAATTATTTATTTATTTGGCGACCAGACCGTTAAACGTGTGATAGCAGTCTGTCGATGCAAATTACAGTATGAGGGAATGTTGGTTTTCTGTAGTTTGGCTTGGTTTGATTTGGCTGAAAAATCTATTGTTGGTCATTATCCTAACAGCTTAAACTTTAGGAAACTTCATTGTAAAATTCAGTAAATAAGTAGTAACACATCATAACTTCAAAATGCCTTAAAGCATTGCAGATGACATGTATTTGTTACCTGTGTGAGATCCTAAGTAACTGAGTGGACTATCACTTGAACCAATGCCTTATTTAAGTTCAATCTAATCCAACATACCTAGATCTATATTTAATAGGTTAATTATCACATGAATAAGACAACATTGATGGGTTTGGACGCACAAATTGCATTAGCACATTTGTCTCATACATTGTGTATATTTGTTCATCCTATGATAATAATACATAGTTGTTAGAACTTAGTTAACTATTAATAAACTTGGTTAAGAGAACACACATCGGTAGCCATGGAAGAACTTGAAGCTTCAACCTTAATTGCATCATAAGTCGCGCCCTAATCAAAGTGCTCTTCATGTTTACTTTAGGCTGAGATAAACTCACTTAAGATGTCAATTAGGATGGCAATAAACAAATACCTAGCAAACTAGGACACTCAAAATAAACTCTAAGATTTGGACCGTCTTTCTAATAAGTCCAGATATGGTGTTATTGGTAACTGTAGGTAGAATCAGTGTTAACTTTTTTTTCATGTAATTAATATTAATTAGTGTTATAGTATGATCTACATATTGTCCTAAGTTGACCATTTGGAATTTTATCTCACATTTTTACTACGGGTCTTTTGTATGTTGTCTATGAGATGTGATCAATGAAGATTGGTCCATCCTACGATCGTGATGTGCAGTGTGTTAATCCAATCCTACATCCTACGATTTATGTATTGTCAATTACAATTGATAATGCTATCAAATGTCATCCTACAATCAGTTTTTACCTCTTCGTATGGTGCCAACATTTAATTATTTATTTATTTGGCGACCAGACCATTAAACATGTGATAGCAGTCTGTCGATGGAAATTGCAGTATGTGGGAATGTTGGTTTTGTGTAGTTTGGCTTGGTTTTGATTTGGTTGAAAAATCTATTGTTGGTCATTGTCCTAAGAGCTTAAACTTTAGGAAACTTCATTGTAAAACTCAGAAAATAAGTAGTAACACATCATAACTTCAAAATGCCTTAATGCATTGCAGATGACATGTATTTGTTACCTGTGTGAGATCCTGAGTAACTGAGTGAACTATCACTTGAACCAATGCCTTATTTAAGTTCAATCTAATCCAACATACCTAGATCTATATTTAATAGGTTAATTATCACATGAATAAGACAACATTGATGGGTTTGGCCAATTCTTGATGAAATTGTAATAGCAGCTGATCACTAACAATGTGAATACATCTTCTAATTGTTGATATAATTATGGAGTGTTTCTTAGTCAAATTTTCCTTTTTACTAATGTTAAGACTCACATCTTTGTGCAGTGGTGATCATGATTTACTGGCCCCTTTTGTTGGTACACAAGCATGGATCAAATCTCTCAACTTTCCAATTATTGACGAGTGGCTTTGTTTTTTTATTTAGGTGGATATTGTTTATGTTCTTTCCGTATGACATATGTAATTACTTTTAATGCTCTGTAATCTGCTCTCTAAAGTTCTCAATATATAAGGTTAATCCACCCATTTACCAATCCAAAAAATAATAATTTAAGATGGTTTAAAATTGAAATTTTATATTATTTACAACAATGATTTTTATATTATTTAACTGTGTCCATCCTCGCAGCTCAGGTGCCACCTGATTGACCAACAATCCGGTTGCATATCAACTTTTCCTGTGAAAACAATCCATATTTGTCAACGTTCTAGAAATGGCTATGCTGAAATTTTCCTCAAATCAAAGATCTGATGATAGAGGGCTGTTATGGCTAGAGGTAAAAGAGACGTAGGAAGATCTTAGTGCAAAATTGGGGAACTAAAAAGGACTTCTACTTAGTTACAAGTTACAACTATGATTCAAGTCTACTATATTGAAAGTAACTAACAAACTCACTAATTTCTCAGAATACTCCTAATAGTCCTCCTATATTACAATTGATTGCTTTGAGAGTTTCAGTATCAGGGACAATTTTTTTTCTTTTTTGTGCTGAGACAATTTTGTTGACGGCTTCCTTAGCAGCTTCATACTCTTGAAGCCAAAATTTCTTCCCCAGCCGCAAGAGTTGCAGTAACTTCCCCATTGCTAACATCGAAAGAAAGATCTATCATTGGTTTGACACATAAATGAGCCTTAAAGGATGCAATGCACGCCAATTGCTGGAGAAACGGTTTCCTGCAACATTACAACATCATATTGATGTGTAATATTCCGACTAGGCAAACAAAAAATAATCACCTGGCCTTCCTAAAACATTGCTTGTAAGGTTTCTTGCTAAAAATAAGGTAAGTGTAAAGTCAACACAGAGTCCCAGTGGAATTCTCAGTTCTACATTTTTTGTGACTGAAACATCTGACACACAATTAAAGATGAATCCACAACCTAGGAAGCACGGATACGGCAAAATCGTTGTTGTATCTGTATCTGATATGTATCGGACATGGATATGGCAGCAACACGGCTGAATGTAAGTCCTACCGTATCTAATATAAAATATATATTTTTATTTCGCAAAAATAACTTGATAAGCCCTTGTAGTCTAATGGTAAAGTTAATTATTTTTCAAGCAACAGACCCGGATTCGAGTCTTTGCAAGTGCATAAAATATATATTTTTATTTCGCAAAAATAACTTTGCATGCACTTTAGTCTAACGGTAATGGCAAGGGTAATTGTTTTCAAGCAACATAGGGTTCGAGTCCTTGCAAGTGCATAATTATTTTTTTTGTGGCATTCTCGTCGGCTAGAAATTATAAAAAAATAATTTTTCAATCACAAGTTTGTAGCTGTAAATTTTACATGGTTTAAAGAAAAAAATGTGGTGGTATAATACTAAAAATATATTTAAAATTTATATAAATAATTTTTTATTAGTCATATCGTATACTACTTTTTGGAAAAAACGGCGTGTCTCCGTGTCCATGTCGTATCGTATCATGTCGCCATATTTGTATTTGTGCTTCCTAAACCACAACTCATTTGAATGTCTTCTTCCACTAATTTACCAGAGAAGCGGATTCTCCTGGAGTAATCCAATCTAGTCACTACTCATATAATGTTGCAAGAATTTGTAGGAAATAAGAAAGTAATTACCTTTTCTTCCTCAAACATTGTTTGTGAGGTTTCTTTCAAAAGGACAGCTAGTATGAAACCAATAGAGAGCCGATCAATTCTTTATTTTTTGGAGATTGAGATAGCTACATCCAATACACATGACACAACAAAGAGTTTTTTCCATATTACCTGGCGCCAACTTTGATATTCCCATATTACCTGGTTTTTCCTGTGAAATCTCATATGACATGGAATCTGGACTTGAAGTACCCAAAATGCCCTTTCTTCTATTTTTTCGTGCTAATACTGTACGAAGAGGCGTGTTGTGTATAACATGAAAAACACCAAGGGTTCTCTGGCAATTTCCATCGGCGACTTCACCGGTGACCGGCGAGTTCGAGCGGCGATTCAACCAGCAACCCCGACAGATTTTGACGAGCCTATTCGGGTCCCCCATCTCGATTTCGAGCCGCCTCCCTGCTGAATTTCGACAACACAACTGAGGGAGAGTGCAGAAAGGCGGCGATTTGAAGCATATAGGTCAGTATTTCGGATCTTCAAACTTTTGAGTTCCCCCGCGGCTCCTTCCGCCTGCATGCAACCGGCGGATTGACCGATTGAGCTTCGGTTGACCGCGAGGAAGAGTGTGAAAGCACCTGCGAGGAAATACATACATACACATGACTAAACCGCGGTAAGTTACAACAATCCTTACTGATTTTAGTTTCATAAGATCCGACATTTGGATTTTATATTTTTACTATGAACTATACAGTCGTGTATGTAAAAGACACGACTTTCTATTTAGTCGCAACACGACTTTTATATTTTCGTGTTTCACCGACACGACTTTTCTACTGACCACTCTACCTCACTCCTTGCAGATGGATAAAAAAAGAGATGAGTCTATGGAGGAAATACCATCGAAAGCGGAGGAGGATCAGGATTTTGTCTTGGCACCTCGACAGCGAAGGAAGGCTCCGATGGACCAGCCAGTAAAGAGAACATACAATGCGCGACTGGCGCTTCGGACGTTTTGTCAGCCGGGAGCGATGAAAAAGTGTGCGACCCTCCTACAGCGTTACCAAAGATGTGCCCAAGTGATCAAAGATACTGGTTTCGCTGTCATTTTTGAAGGTGAGGACGTAGTTGTATCTCATAACCTCCTCGACTATTTGGTCAGGTACTGGGATGAGTCGGCGAAGGTCTTCAATATCAAGGGCAGGATGCTACATTTTACAGAGCAAGAAGTTGCTCTTATCACCGGATTTCCCAAAAAGGGCGAAAGAGTTGAGGTCCTCCCCTCCTTGACACGTAGACCGAAAGGTCAATTCTTCAGAAAGCACTTCGCTGCGTGGAGAGCGGATATTCCATAGATTGAGGAAATCATAGACAAGCTTAGCGCGGATGAACTGAAGATGGAAGAGGAGGAAATCATCTGCCTCCTCTTCTGCACGGTGCTGTTTCCACACAGCACTAGAGTGGTTCATCTCTGTTTGTACCGTTACATTGACGACCTCCCAAGATTGAGGTCATACAATTGGGCTGGGGCTATGCATAACATGTTGGTTTCTGGTATAATCCATACCAGCAGACTAGTGGGTGCGATATCGCAAGGAGGGTGCATGTGCGGTGGATACCTAGACGGTGCCGCATATGTCCTTTAGGTATGTAGCATTCATAGTCTTCGAAAGGCAAACAAGTCTTATACAATACCACTATATTTATAGTTGTGTCTTATACAACACGACTATATTTATAGTCATGTATGATAGAACGCGACTAGGTATATAGTCGTGTTGTATACATGATAAGCATAAAATATACATATTTATATGCCTTATTTACCTATATGCTAGTGTAGTTTTTGTGATAAAATATGAATAAAACGGGTTATTTGTTATTAGGGTAGTAATTAGGGGATTAATAATTAGATTACTCTAATTAATTATTTTAGAGGCATTATTGAATTTAATAAATCATATTTTTATTATGCGTCTAATTTTAGTTTGATTTTGTTATTACAGGTTTAAAATTGTGAATTGCAGATCAGTAGCAGATGAGCACATTAGACGTGTTTTGAAATGCCAAAGTGACCCATGAGCTAATATCATGCGTATTGAAGAATCTGAACCATTGATTAGCTACTTAAAGGAAGAATGGCGCGAAATAAAAAAAATAAAAAAAAAGAAACGACCCGAGCCATCGGCTCGGGTGTTCCAGACGGGAAAAAAGCACGACGCTCGAGCGTCTGCTCGAGCGCCGGCAAGGTGGGCTGATCGAAAGTCATGGCGGCAGCCGGTGTTGAGCTGGAGATGGCCGGCGATGACTTTCACGGCGACCATGGACTCGGGACGGCGGCTACAGAGAAGGCTATGGCAACGACAGACGATCGGCAAAACAGAGAGGACCTGACGCCGGCGATGGTTCATGGCTGGGCGACGGCGGTGCTCGTGCTGGCTATGGAGCTGGGCGGCGGTAATGGCGGAGCTGGGCGGCAATTGCGGCGGCGATTGAAGCGTCAGGACAGGAACAGAGGAGTCGTGCTCGAATCGGGACTCTGTTTGAAACAGAGTCATGCTCCATCGGGATTTTTCTGTAACAGACTGATTTGGGCTTATCCAAATCCGAAATCAACGCGAAGAGGACTCTCAAATCGAAGCCTATAAATAGAGGAAGAATCGAAGAAGAAAAAAAAGGGATTTTTGGGAGCTGACGGACTGTTCTGGACGCTATGTTTTGAAAAAAACAGAGCTTTGGTTTTTGGTTTTGGGCCGTGTTCTTCGTGTTTTCCGTCAGATTTTAGCCGGAATTGAAGAGAAATCGAAGGGAGAGAAGAAGAGGAAGAAAAAAAAGGAAGAAAGTCAGGTTTTTGGCCGGTGAACAGTAACTGCTACAGTGAACGCGAATTGCTATAGTACCGGCTGATTGGGGAAGACGATGAATAGTAAATCGTGAATAGTGCACTGCTACAGTGATTTGCTACAGTGTTTTTCGGTGCAATTTCTTCTAAATCTGATTTCTCTCTTGAATATCAATAGCTAAATCTTTTGTCAAAGCCAGAGGTGACGTTATTTAGTTGATATTTTTACGTCTATAAAGAAGTGTTTAATGCTTATTTGATTGAATGCGATGTTTTAGAAATAGTCATAATCTATACAATTATTTAATTTGTCGTTAACGTAAGGTACGGCGAATGCTTATAATTCCCTGTGATTAGTAGACTATGCTTGTTAATGATAGATATTCGATCGATATTTTTATGTTAATGGTTATGATGAACGTGAATGAAATAGCTTCCGATTAGGTCAAATCATTATTTGAATCTAATTGCGTAATTAAATAGACGTAGAGTATTAATTAAATAATTGATCCTTTAAGCTTTGATATCTCTCATCGATTATCTTTCCTATCTTTAATTAGTTTTAATTGAATTTTTAATCGTAATTTTAGTAGTTAGTTAAATTACAATTTCTCTACAAGATTTTCTGATAAGAATTTTAATTTGCTAAGCTAAGTAGTAATTAAATTAGTTTGAAGTAGAATAATCCTACATCATTCCCTGTGGTTCGACCTCGGACTTACCGAGTATATATTACAATTTATCAACCTTCGCTTGGGTTAGATCAAATTTTGGCGCCGTTGCCAAGGAGTGAAGTTTAAGATTAATCTTCTAATTAGTTTCTTTCTTTCTAGCATAGTTTAGTTAATTTTAATTATTCTTAGTTTAATTTAGCTGCTTCTTTTGTAGGACATCTGGAGTATTCTGAGGCTATCTGGAAAAAAAAACTTTTCATTGGATTTTTATTCAAAATTTGGTAACTTCGTTCCATATCTCTCTTTGAAATTTCTGTTGCCTGTGCATGCACTCGTGGAGTAGAGATATAAGTGGAAGATTGGTTAGAGATAATTCTGCTATTTTGATTGAGAATCCTTTGTTTGAATTTTCTATTCCATCACACACACCACACAATATGGTTGATCAGGGTAGTAACCCTGATATTAATGAAAATGAGAATGAACATGATGCACCAATGTGGCCCTTGCGTGAGTACTTGCTACCTGCACGCACTAGTACACCCTCGTGTATTATATTACCTCTACAGGCACATCACTTCACTTTCAAGGCTGGAATGATAAACTTGCTTCCCAAATTCCATGGTTTAG
The DNA here is from genome assembly GCA_039654745.1 of Houttuynia cordata. Classification (NCBI taxonomy): domain Eukaryota; kingdom Viridiplantae; phylum Streptophyta; class Magnoliopsida; order Piperales; family Saururaceae; genus Houttuynia; species Houttuynia cordata. The sequence goes on from CM077512.1 coordinate 2,274,187, forward strand.
ATTATGAAAACTCTTATTTACATTTAAAGGAATTTGAGGAAGTATGTGCAACATTCGAGCAGGCTTGTAGTGAAGACATTATTAGGCTAAAATTGTTTCCGTTTTCCTTGAAGGATAAAGCCAAGACCTGGCTGAATTCCCTTAAGCCTAGATCGGTAGGAACTTGGAAAGAACTACAGACTGAATTCCTTAAAAAGTTTTTCCCAGTTCATAGGACAAATGCTTTGAAAAGACAAATAACAAATTTTGCTAAAAAACAAAATGAATCATTTTATCAATGTTGGGAGCGATATAAAGATTTGTTAAATTCTTGTCCACATCATGGGTATGAGAAGTGGCGCACCATCAGTTTCTTTTATGATGGGATGACGCCCTCAATAAAACAATTTGTGCAAACAATGTGTAATGGGGAATTCTTTGATAAAGACCCTAATGAAGCCCTTGATTTTCTAGATCAAATAGCTGACGACTCAGATTCTTGGGATCCCACTGATCCCTCTGACGTTTCTAAGCCGAAGTCTTCAACTACTAGTGGGGGTCTGCATCATCTTAGGGAGGAGGATAATTTGAGTGCTAGGCTGGCCTCTTTGGTTAGGAAGGTGAAAGCCATGGAATTAGGGAAAGTTAATGCTGTTAAGTCTGTTGCTACAGAAGAGGTCTGTGGAATTTGTGATGTCATGGGACACCCTACTAATGAGTGCCCTACCATTCCTGTTTTTAAGGAGGTGTTGCATGACCAAGCAAATTCCATGACCCCTTCAAAAGGCAATCTCCTTACGGAGACACATACAATCCAGGATGGAGGAATCACCCCAACTTTAGTTGGAGGAATGATAGTGCTGCACAAACACCACCTCCTCAAGCATCTTCCAATTATACTCCATATGTTCCAAATGGAGCCAAAGAAGTCATCGATGAATTAGATGGAGCCAAAGAAGTGGCCCCGTGACAAGGAGCATATGAAGAAAACTCCGATTGGTATGCGGACAAAGGAGTTGGCAAGGAAGTCACATCTCAATTCGACGAAATGGGGTAAAGGTAAGTTGTGGACGATTATTTATTTTCTCGTGCTGCATGGTACACGACTATTATATTTGTCGTGTTTCATGCTACACGACTATGTAGTTTATCGTGTTTCATAAAACACGACTATGTTCTTTATCGTGCTGCTACTGACACGAATAAGTACAATATCATTTTAGCTCCCATCAAACGCGCGGATGAGGAAGACATGATTCAACGGGCTACAAAGAGATCCTCCGCCAAGTTGTTTTTGAAGAAGTTCCAACTAGAATTCAACGAAGATATGGAGAGTGCAGAAGTCGAGTCCCGTTCGACGTACGGACGAGACCTATTCCCCCTGGTCTAGTGGTAAGGAAGAGAATGAGGACTGCCTCCGTGAGGGAATTGTAGACGATTAGGGAAGATGACCATATACGGAGAATGGCGGAGGAACAGGAAAGAATGAATAGGTTCCCTCAGCCGAAAGCCGACTCCGAAGAAATCATATCCGATCGATAAGCGACCGCTATCATCGATGAGGTCATCTCTTCCTTACAGCAGTCAGATATCCAAACCATCGAGGAGGTGATGGAGGATGTGAAGGATGGGGATGTCGAGGAGGAGGAGGTGAAGGCTTATGTGAAGGAGGAGGAGTCGGAGGAGGCAAAGGAGGATGTTCTGGACAAGGAGCCGAAGGAGGAGGAGGCGAATGAGGAGGAGGTGAAGGACGACGAAGAGGCGATGGAGGAAGAGAAGGAGGAGGAGAAGGAGGAGGAGGTGAAGGAAGAGGAGGCGGAGGAGGAGGAGGTGAAGGACGACGAAGAGGCAAAGGAGGAGGAGGTGGCGGAGGCCACTGGCTTAACTGCATCCCAGCCTGTTGACGACAATGTCCTCCGAACCCCTCAAAAGTGTAAGTCTACAGTTACAATCCCCCAAAACTATGCCGATTTGGAGTTATGCTTCGACATAGGGGTATTGTTAGAGCGGGATAGAGTGACAATAGATGGATGGATTGCCAATCCGAGGAAGGCTTACCTAATCCCAACGCTATGAGATGATGACTACGTATCCCTCCTACAAACAACAGAAATAAACACAATGTAAGTAAACCTATGCTCCTCATATGTTTTCCTCTTTTACTTTTTCAAATATACGACTTGACGTTATGTCGTGTATTCGAAGACAGAACTTTACGCATAGTCGTGTCTCTCGACGACACGACTATCATGAAAGTCATATATACAATAATCGACTTTTAATTAGAAGTTGTATATTGCCTTACTTCGACTGTTATGAATCTTGTGGATGTTTTTCTATAGGTTATAGATGCGTTTTTAAGTCTATTGAGGGAGCGCAATGACAGAGACTGGATGAAGTATCCGTGGACACTTTTTGGATGCCATGCATTCAAAGAGATATTCAACAACGTAAGTATTCCCTGCATAATGAGTGATAAGTAATTAAGTATCATGTTCCCAGCATCGTTGTCTGACTCTCTTGCGGTTTCCCAGGAGCACAAAGAAGGATGAAATAATACGAAATTGATAAAAAAGCTCGGGAGGATGCTCGACGGCTTGAACAGGAACATGTTCTATGCATTTTTCCTAATCCACATCAGCTCCCACTTCTGCCTCGTGTATGTACATTTCCCGCACTGTGTATGGCGCTTCTACAACCCTCTGTCTAGCAGATCCCAGCTATATCCACATCACAGAAAGCTGCTGACAAATTCACGTAGTTCATGAACGTTGTGATGGCAGGCAAGCTGGGGTGGTTTGGTTTGCTCGACTGGAAGATGACTTAGATTGCCAAAGCGCCGTGGCAACAGAATTCCAAAGACTGTGGCATCTTCATCATGATATACGTCGCGCACTTGGTGTCCAATGTCAGCCTACCGGAGTTTGATCAGTCCACAATTACACGACTTTGGCGACCAGTCATCGCTTCAACCTTGATTCGCGGGGTTATTAATAGCGAGTTTGACGACGATTCCGGAAGAGTAAAAAAAGATGCCGTCACAGCTGCGGGTTTTATGCGGCTTGCAGATAAAGACTAAATTCATATTCATTTTATTCACATTCTTTTATTGTACAAAGCTTCTTTGGTGTACATACCGTACTCTTTCAATTAATTCGATATCATTTTTGGACACCTTGTTGTACAGTACTATTTCATTTAATTCGAATTTATTTTTGACACATGGTTGCCTTAGAAAAAATTTCGCAAGCATCACTTTGAATATGGCCTTCATGCAACACGACTACGTATATAATCGTCTCTGATGCAACATGACTTTATATATAGTAGCGTACTACCCGACACGACTTTGTAAATAGTCGTGTTTCACAATACACGACGGTATAGATAGTCGTGTTTCATAATACACGACGGTATAGATAGTCGTGTACTATAATATTCGGGTATAATGGAAATACACGGATGATGCATTGAAAGATTATTTTTTCATTTCTGATTTTCTTTTTTGGATGCCACGTACATTTCGGTATAAGCTAATATGCGTTATACAAGAATTTGACTACATCCTAAGTGAAGAATGGTGGGGGCTTAGGTAAGCTGGAGCGGCGTATATGCGATGTCTCGTTCGTAGTCAATTTGCCTTGTTGCTGGAGTGTTCGCTTCCTATGCTTCCTATTTTCTTTCGGAACCGGGCTGTTGGTGCACCTCGTACGGTTGTGACCAGCTTGATGACAATTCCCACATTTCGAACTTGTCCTTGCAGGTGGCTCGGGCTGTGACTCAATTCTCTTTATCTTTCTCTTGCCCTTCTTTGGAGCTTCAACCATGGGCGGTTCGTATTTAAATAAAATCCCGTAATTCCCCCACTGACTTCTGTCTAAAGTAGGAAACACTACTTCTTTGTACATGGTGCGGTATGTACTTGCGCAGTACCACTTCTCATAATATTCTATCGGTTCCAAACTCCTCTCATCAATACATGCAATGACGTGCTTGCATGGAAGTCCCATGCTCTGGAAGAAGCCACATGTGTAGGTTCTATTCATAAGGTCAACAACATCTTCATGCGAAAACATGAAGAACATCAGTGTATTCCAAGGATACTCGACTAGTCGTGTCTTCGACGACACGACTTTGTTATAGTCGTTTCTTACAAAAAATGAATTTATGCTTACCACATGGTACACCGATATCACTTCAAACTGCCGTAATGATAGCGGTTGAACTCGAACTGTTCCAGCCCTCTGATTCCTCATCTGATTGATATGATTCTGTGCATACTTCGTTAACGGAGTTGGTAGCCTGTCTGCTTCCATTCGACGTCTCTGAAAATGGACGCTTGTGGTCGCCCGTGTTTGCTCGATCAACCGAGTTATTGGCCAAAACTTAGCCTTCAGAAGCATATTATTGACACTTCCAAACGCGTTTGATGTGAGAGTGCCGTACCTTTTACCCGGATATTCTACGTTAGCCCAATGTGTTTTCGGAATATTGTCAACATATTTCAAGGCCGCCTCATTGTGTTCCTTCATCTTCTCCATGATTGCATCGAATTCTGGTCTCCTGAAGCATTTTGCAGCTCAGAATAGAAGTTCCTTCAGGTACTTATCCTTCCAAGTATTAAGCATATTTGCAGCCATATGCTTTAGGCAAAATCCATGGTGAGCCTCGAGAAAGACATCGACGACCGCTCTCAAAAGGCCCTTCTATCTATCAGAGACAATAGTGTCCAGAGAGGCCGGGGGGTCCGTAAAGAGAAAACATTTTAGTAAGGTGAGGAACCACGTCCTGTACAAGTGAGAGACAAAGCATATTAAATACAGAATGCTTCAGGTTGATAGAAGGTCGTGTATCAAAAACATGACTGTATGAGTAGTTTTGTTTTCGAAGACACGAATCTGTGCCCAGTCATGTCGTCGAAAACACGACTGTGAGAATAGTCGTATTTCCTGCTTCTATACTTACCACATTTTGATATTCTCTTTATCGACAATTGCATATGCAAGACACATTAATTGTTGATTCTAGGGTACTTTCCTTTTAGGAATGTTCCATCAAGCGTGAGCAACGGTCTCAGTGTTCTTCGGAATGCTCTTGCGTCTGGGCCGAACATCCAAAACACATGTCTGAAGTCGTAGCCGGCTAACTCAATTGGGATATCAGGTATATCAACTGATCTTTTTATCACCACATGTGTGCCTGCGTTAGACCGCTCTAATTCCCTTCCGTTATGTGGCAAAATACGATATGCGTCTTTAGGGTTGCCATCAATCAATCGGATCAATTCCTCTTTCGCCCTCCATACCCTTTTATAGTTGAATGTCATGCCACAATGCTTCTCTTGGATATTTGAGATTTTTATGGAGTTTGAATCCTTATGGAGGCCATGACACTTCCTCGGAATTCAGAGGTGAGAAGCCAATGGATGCTCTTTCGAACTTACAGAAGTGTCACATGTATGCCGTTCTTCCCTCCTTGTCACGCTGACTCCATCAAGTCTGTTCGACGCCCGTATGTACCACTTGCACCCCGAAACCTTGCATGTTGCAGCGAATGTGTCCTTGCTCTCATCCGCTACTTTAAACATGAACTTCCTCTTGATTGCTAGATCAGTTAGAACAATCTTGAACTGCTTGACGCTTTCGAACTTAGCCCTAAGGGTGGAGCTAGGACGTCAAGGGAGGGGCGGAGCTGGTATGTCAGGGGCGGAGTGGAGCGGTAGGCTGGTGCGGGGAGGAGTTGGGACGTCCGGGGCTCTTTTTTTTAACCAACAAAAAAATTGTTAAAACCTTAATTTTTGTTTTTATTTTTATCTTTTTATTTAGAAACAAAACAAATTTTTAGCAAAAAAAATGAGACATCTTAAACCTTAAAGACATCACTTGAAATGATATCTTTATTTTTTTACCAACAAAAATGAAGACGTCTTAAACCATAGTCTTTTATTTTACCACGCTGGCGCCTACGTAGCATATAAGATAATTGAATAGGGAAATAAAGTTGTCTTGTTATTATTTATTTTAATAAATATTATTTGATAAATTGTCCATAACTGAACAATCATTCGACCATTCATGTCCCATTAACCTACACAATCGACTTTTAACTGGTTTCATGCCAGAATATGCCTCCTATCGTTCTCGCGACACGGGGAGGATCAATGCCAATTTCAAAAGCAAGTGAACTAGATGCCAACATCCTTCTTGGCCTCAAAACTTTTATCTTTTTATAAGACCCCTAATTCTTTTCTGTTCTGACGAAGTATTATCAAAAGGCAATTTTTATTTTATTTTATGTTAAAACACAGTTCAATTGTGTGCCAACATCCTTTTAGGCGTCAACCATTTTTTTTTGGCAAGACCCCTAATTCTTTTTTTGCTTTTGAAAATATAATATCAAAATATATTTTTTATTTTATACAAAGCACAATTCAATATTGAAAATTAACACTATAGAACAATCAAATTGCTTCACCAATAGGGAGAACTACAGGTTGCCGCAACAAGAAATATTCCTGTGACCAAATTGCATACTCCCTCTGGACTATTTTGGCAGTCTGTACTAGAAAGCCAAAATGCATAATATTAACTTGATTTTAGTTTTCTAATGCAAATAAGCAATAGGACAAAGAAAGTAGAGTTGTCTATGTATTATTCTAGCAAAAAAGAAGTTTATGTACTACTTTAGCACATAGACAACATTTGCAATTTAGGATGCTCCAGCCCTTTTGGCTTATTCAAAAAGGTAACTTGTGAGGTTAGATTCCGACTATATTAAACTCATTTGCACCAGCGAAAAAGGGCAATCCCTCTAGGGCCCACCTAAGAAAAAACCAAATATAAACCATTGAGGAGGGGCATGATTATACAGGATACTTACACAATTACCTTAGTAAAAATCAGTCCTCCTATAATGTGACCAGGGTCAGCTGGTGCACTAGAGCTCCTGCAAACAAATCCATTGGCTGCCCACCAAAGGGACCGCCGGTGTCTAATATCAGGAAGCTTTTTTGGTTCGCATGCAAGATATCCGCAAGGATATCCTCCAGAATATAGGAGCCATCGGTCGTCAGGATCAATAGCAACTGGCATGTACTGTGCACTCCAACAAACAAGTATATCAACTGGCTAGACAGGCAGGTGAGCAGGTTTTCATGTTAGGGCCTATAGGTGAGGACTAATCAGGGCAGTCATGACTAGTGGGACACACCTACAAACTGCTCAACCGCTTGGCCGGTGCATACATTCTTTTATACACCGTTCTCTTCGTGCACTCAGGCTCTCATTTGTATGCTCGTCACATGTAGGGCATAAAAAGTGAGTCCTCACAAAGCTACTTCGAAAAATCTGAAAAATTCACGAATTTAAGATCAACAGAATAATTCTTCAATTAATCTCTTGATTCACAATCACTGATTTAATATGTAAATCTCCACTTTTCCTGAATTTCTTCAATTTTTCCGAATTTATTGAGGGGCTCATGGCAAAAAAATAAAATCTCTGTTCTCGAATCCGAATAGTGGGTACTGACTACTCATATTAATATGAACTTGCACCAATCTAGGCACTAATATGCTAGAAAAAGTGCATTTCTTAAAGTGAAATATTATGTATACTCACCTGGGGACATAATGTAGTCATCTTTTAATATGATTTTACTTTATGCTCCATATATCAGTGTCTCATCATTTTTGTTTTTTAACATGTGGAATAGAAAAATATGATCAGCTAGTGCTTATATTTTTTTAGATAAAGCATTATTGTTGTTATGTATTATGAAAAAAAATATTCTATTAAAGATGAAATAATAAGTAAGAGTGAACTTATTTATGCATTAATCCCCAAATTTGATCCGAACTAGGACTTTGTGACAATGGTCCATGTATGGGCCCTTGCTTTTAATGGTGGTGGACATGAAGCAAGTGGACGGTGCCAACAATAAGCGTCATTCTCAAAGGAGTCGCCTTAAGACTTGCCCTGCGGTCCTCTTTTTTTTTTTTTGAGAAATTATCTAGCAGAACGACAGCTGGTAGATAGGCCATACACTAACAATGCAAAGGTCAGGGTCTTCCTTATCTTTATATTAGGTCAAGGTCAAGCTCTTCTTGACGCATTTACATTTATGTGCTATGTGCATGCATCTCACACAACCCTTGGAGACATTATCTTCGAAGTCTATATTTTAATTATACAAAAAGAAATCTCTTCTTGCACGATCACCAAAAAGAAAGTCTCTATTTGTATTACTAGTTTGGGAGAAATTATTTCGTGCAACCAGCGTTTACAAGGGATTTATGGCCACTTTACAGGAGCCGTCAATCTAGAAAATTGATGGTGCACATGCTAGTGCAGCAATCTATCCTAACGATCAATGGCTTTGCAGGTGTAAATCCCACATGGCACGCTGGCACACTTAATTTGTTGTTAGTCTCATGACACTCCGTTCATGATTTAAAGCATATGAAAACAGTTGAGACCATGGAATTCTGTCTCGGCGATATATCATTATCGGTCCCGGACCGATAAAACGAGACAGATAAATATCGGTCGGTTGACTTTTTTCAAAAATCGCCGATATATCGCTGAAACAGATCCGATATATCGGGTTTCGGTGATATATCGGTCGTTTTTTTTTCCAAGGGCTCGGGCTCGGGCTCTTGCGGTCAATATGCAGTCGGGAAACGGGAAAGGGGGAAAGCCGAAGGGGAGCTGGGGGGAAAAGCACGGCGACGTACTGAGGATTCGGATTCCGGCGGCGACGAAGGCGAGTCTACAAGGGCGGGAGCTGGAGCGACTGGATTCTGGCGGCGGCGACTGGTAGAAGGAGGTAGGGATTTCAAAACAGGGATCTTGATGAATGGCTATGCAAAAAACTTGTTCAAGCATGTCATTTTCTCTTTGGTGCATTTGCTCCATTTTTCTTGAAAAAAACTTGAAGACATTTAAATTCTGAAGCTTGTGTTAGATATGGTCCTTCCAAAGTAAGCTGTTGTTTGGAATTCCTTATTCATGGTTATTTGATTTCATAAGGTTCTGATGTCCATTTTTTTATAGATCATTACCGTCACATTCTTTACACAAATTTGGTATGACGCTATAAGAGCTTCGCGTTGCAGAATAGTTTGGGGTATATTCTAATTTTTCCTTTTCATTTTCTACTGTTCTAGTTTCCTATGGTTTCCATCTTAGTTTTATTAGCATTTCTCATTTTTGGTTCACTGTATGTCTTCTTCTCCAGGACTAAGTTCTACTAGTTGAGAGGGGGATGATCTTGTTGGTTGGTTACTTGATATCATTTTAGTTGCTCTGCAAACTCTATGGGTCTGAATTCTCCCTTTTAGTACTTTACTGATTAGCTGATGCTTCTCTAGAGGGCTGCATGTTGTTGAAATGTTTTATATGTTGAACTAAAAAAAAGTAGCTGCTGTGAAGAAGATCACTCAATCAAATTTTAGTGCTTAGCTGAGATTCAAGTAATCTTGCATTGATCTTGGAAATGGTCTTCTGTTTATTTAAGGCTTAAAATGTTGCAGTGGAATTTTACATGATGTTAGAGATGGAATATAAGGTGAGCCGACCAGCAGATGTGGTATTGTGATTTAAGGACAACACGAGTAAACAAAACTCTGTCTTTTTTTCGAGTGTTGATTATAAGATAATCCAAGTTGATAGATCTCCCACAATGGATCAGTGAGTTTCTTTACCCGTGTAGCCTGATGAATTGGAAGTAGCATTGAAATTTGTGTGGTAAACGTATATTGTTCAATGCAGGTATCGGGTGATTAAAGAAGTTGGCAATGGTACATTTGGGAGTGTTTGGCGAGCTATGAAAAAACAGACTGGGGAAATTGTAAGCTTTCAATAATGTTATAGATTATAGATTATTGTTTGCCCATTTCATTTTTCTTCAATTATTTTTCTCCATGTTAGGTGGCAATTAAGAAAATGAAAAGGAAGTACTATTCCTGAGAGGAGTGCATGAATCTCAGGGAAGTGAAAGTATATTCTTTCTTCCACTTTGCTTGTGGGATAATTTTTCTTCTCACATTACTTGCGTGTTCTGAACCCTCCAGTCACTGCGTAAGATGAATCATCCTAATATTGTGAAGCTGAAGGAGGTCATTAGAGAGCACAATTTTCTTTATTTTGTGTTTGAGTACATGGTTAGTACAGTGGGATATTTTTAATTTCTTTGTGACTTGTTTACATTAGTTAAATTATGCAGTTTTAAGCATATTGGATTAGGATTGTAATCTCTATCAGCTTATGAAAGATCGACTGAATCAGTTTACTGAAAAGGAAGTAAGAAATTGGTGCTTCCAAGTGTTTCGAGCGCTTGCTTATTTTGACCAGCATGGCTATTTCCATCGCGATCTTAAACCTGGTAAGCAACTTATCCGGATGTTTCCTCATTCTTTGGATCAAGCTAATTCTGTTGGATGTTCAACTATTTAACTTTCTTGTTGACAGTATATTGTGGGGTTTAACTGCTGTTTTAGACATTATATTTCTTTTTTCTGCCAATACCTAGTGTAGGACTTCAGCAAGCAGTTAATTTTGTTGAAGCTAGTTGGTTATGTTATGTGGATATTCACAGTATATTGTGGGGTTTGCACATATGATTGAAAATACAGGGGAGATGTTGCCGAAATTTTTATAAAAATATATTCATATAAACATGCTTATTTTGCTTGTAAAAGATTAGTGTCACTCATTTGAAAGAGTCACATTGTGAAACTATATAGTAAAAACTAGTTTTCGACCACCGATATTTTTTTACAAATATCTCCGATATATCTCCGATATATCTCCGATATTTTGTCTCTTAGGCCGACCGATATTTTACCGATATCCGATACGGAATTCCTTGGTTAAGACAAGACGTGTTTTAAAAAAGCATGCCCAGCAGATCAAGAAGGCCATATGTGATCCAACGATTCACACCATGCACATGTTCTGGGCACATTAATATTGGGAAACGATATTTATACAGCAGATTCCTACACATTTCTATACACAGCTGATGTGTATGAAAACGTGAAAAAACCAAAATATCTACAGTAAAAAATCCGGAAATAGACATGTTCTTTAACATTGTTCTTTTTTTGGTACAATTAACGTTGCTCCGTTTTGTTTCTTTTTGTTTGTATATAAAGACATGCGCATAGGACATTCTCAAGACCAAACACTTCATACATTTGTAGTAGAAGTGAGATGAATCCATCAATTGCCAGTAGCACCTTTTTTGCTCTCATTTTTATCTTTATGCTTTGTTTGAACACAGTTCTATGCATGGGAGAGTCATCATGTGTTGATGTAGAGCGTGAAATCCTCATCAAGTTCAAAGACTGTCTGGAAGATCCCTTCGGGCGTCTAAGATCATGGAATGAAAGCCTGGATTGCTGCAGATGGGAGGGAGTCACCTGCGATAGCTACACTGGACGTGTTGTTAAACTACACTTAGCCAACAATCAATTGAATGGTACTCTTCCCTCCACAATTGGACAACTCTCTCTATTACAAGATTTTGATGTCTCAAATAACTCTCTTCGAGGTCCTATTAGTTCCATCCATTTTCAGAATCTATTTGCAACATTTGGACATGTCATTGAACTCATTCACTTTTCACCTTTCACCTGATTGGATTCCTCGATTTCAGCTTATAACTTTCTACATGAGGTCATGTCAACTCGGACCCTGAAAAGTTGACAAGGTGCTTCACTATTAGCTTTATTAGTAATTATCTTGTTGTATTTTTCATCACACAATCAATTCAATGTTTATTTCAGTCATGATAAACATGGGTACTCACTTATGCTCTACTTTACAAGAATGCTCCTAGGGTATCTAACTTGTGGATCATATGATCAGGAAAGCCGACAGTTTATACTGTCAACTAAAGAATTGCTTTGACTCTAAACAAGATATAATTCAAGTTGAAGATGCACATTGTGAGCCCTCACAATGTGCAACTAACAGAAAGGATGGGCTACAGACAGCTGATGCAATGGCTTTTCTTTGTTGCCGAATCTGCACTTTACAGAAAAACCGTATTGCTATCTATTCAAATTTACCTTTCAATTGGCTAAGGAAGCTTTTATCACAAGGAACTCCCTACAGTTACTCTCTATTTCACTATGACAATATGAAACTAAAACATGCAACTAAAGTAAAACCCATCACCATAGAGTTACAGCCACCTATCATTCGATCTAAGGTTGACATGAATAAGAAAGCCAGGACCATACGGCATGAAAACAAAAAAAATGTTATTTGACACAGCATACCATTATCACATTTATATGTACATGGTGCCAAAGAGAATAGCAGATAAACTGTGATAGTGACAACTTCGTTAGCAAATACAGACTTTCTAACTAACATGACAGAAAAAATGAAACCAGCCCATAATGATCTTTTAGCTAGAAAAACAACAAAAAGGCACAATGCTTTTTGAACCTTTAATAATCACAAAAACCATAAATTAAATACATAAAAGACCAAACTAGATACGAGCATTGCACCAATAAGTGAAAATAGAACAACCATTAATAAGTATCATTAAGTTTTCAGAATTTATTTAACCAGGATTCCATTTCCACAAATCAATACCAATGAAAAACAAAAAGATGAGTCAAGCTGTAGGATCTCACTATGATCCAATCCTAACATCTTGTCCTCTTTGATCTCTAAAATTAAGAGCATCATTACCCCTCTGTAGATCTTCGCTCACAGCTGTAGCAATACTTTGAGCACCGGTGGCAAATGACCGCCAATGCTCATCAACCTCAAGAGCTCCATTGATATATCCATGATAGAATAAAGGTTTGTTGTAAGATGCAGGACTCTGCCTTGCTCCGATCATCCCAAAATCATTCCAAGAGCCTCTAGATGGTGTCATCGGACCTCCATAGGCAACACCACCATATGGCCACATCGAGTGTACACTGCCATAGCCAATGGATCCATAATAGTACCCACCAACGTCTCCATAACCATAATAATTGTCATAGAATCTATATCCAGATTCATAAGGCGAGAAGTATACTGGTTCATATCTTCCATTACCCATTCTCCCATTGGAACTGTTTCCATTGGTCCTAATAGTACCAGTGTTTCCTGCATCTTTTGGTATCGCCCTTTTGACCTCCACACTTTTATCATTCAATTCGTGAAACCTATTTTGCATGACATTCTCCACAGCCTCTTCAGTATCAAAGGTAATGAATCCAAACCCTCTAGGCTTGTGTGTTACACTATCATACATTACAACCACATCTGTAGTGTTTCCAAACTTTTCAAAGTAGTTCTTGAATTCCTCATGAGTTAGATTATGAGGTAATCCACCCACAAATATTTTCCTCGTCGTAAGATGGGTATCATTATCATCACTTCCTATATTATTTTTACTGTCAATGACCCTACTCGTTCTGTTATTCTGCTGATTACTTTGATGTTGGTGTTGATCACCTCTTGGTACTGCTTTTTTTACATCCACCTAAACAAAAACAGAAAACAAGAAAACATAGATAAACCAACCAGGAAATTGAATATTTGTGATATAGCATTTGTAAACAAGTATGAGTGAGAAATAAGCATTTCTTAATCCTATATATGAACAAACAACAAAGTGATGAAAAATAAAATCTAAAGCAAATGAACAAAGAAACAAGCAAGTGTTTATATCAGTGACCCACAAATCACAATATATGTCCTGTAAAGTTCAACTCAGAGAAAAGAAGGCAGAACTTAGTTTTTCCAAAAGGAGTTATAAAAGAAGGAAAATTTAAATGCTGACAGTAGTGATATAACAAACATTACTTTCATCTCTCCATATTGCACTTTAATTTGCAAATATTCACCTTAAGAACAACAAAAAACAGTAAAATTGTGCTAACAAATATACACATATAACTACGACAAGCAGAACATAAATATTATAAACTAAGAAAGAGCTTGTTTAAGAAAAACTAAAGAAAGTAGGAACAAAGACACAAATGCATGAATATTCAAATGGTTCAAACACCTCGTCAGGAATGTATCCATCACGTTTCCATCAAAAAATAAAAAGGTAACCTTTAAAAAAATGGAAAGATAATTGCGTTGAAAAACCAAATGTTTCCCTGAGGAAGGTTAATAAGAAATTGTCCAGAAACATGTCTAAAAATAGAATGCGCTTTCAAAAAGAGGGTATTCCAAACAAAATTCATAAAAATTGATTGCAAAAGAAGCCATAATTAAAGCAACCCAGACACTAGAAACATGGATTATCTTTAAATAACTAAACTAAGAAAAACAAATAGAAAATTAAAATATGAATAGTGCATAAATAAAACAGAAAACTTGCTTAAGAAAAACATAAAGAAATCAAGAATAATAACAAAATACGAAATCATACGAGACCATTGTCTACCTCTTCAGCATTTTCTTTTTGTGGTAACACCTCTTCAACACTTATCCATCGCAGATTCCACCAAAAACATAAAAAAAATACATTCTTTAAAATAAAAACAGACAACAAGCATAATGCGAATTGAAAATAAGAGTCTGTTTTAAGCAAAATTACCAAAATTGGCTACAAAAGAAGCCACAATTTAACATATGAATAAGAAATTGTCCAGAATTAAATCATAAAAATATGAATTATGCTTATAAAAACAACAATTGCATACATCAAGAAAGCAAAAACCATGACTGAACACATGTATCAAATAATCATCCACCTCTTGAGTACGTATCCATCACCTGATTCCACGGAGAACATAAGAGAATAATAAGAACAATAATAATGTGCATCAAAGACCAGAGGTAATAAATTGTCTACAAAACAAGCCATGAGTAAAGCAGCCCACAAATTTAAAAAAAAATAAAACACCCATAAATAACTGCAAACTCAGATAGCATAAATACTCTGTATTATAAAACAAAAGGGCACTCCAAGCAAGATTAATCAAAATTTTCAACAAAAGAAGCCATTATTAAAGAATCCCGTCATTAAGAACATAAGTTCATCTTAAGTTCAACTCCAAACTAAAAAACTAACAAACAGCATCAAGAAATTGGACTAACCACTTTCCCTAGTATGACATGCTCATCTTCAAGAACCTTATCCAAGCCGGAGGGGTTTGCAAAGCTGACGAAGCCAAACCCTCTAGCGATCCCAGTGCACTTGTCCTTCGCTATCACAGTTTTGACCACTTCTCCATACTTTCTAAAGTGCTCTGCCAAGGCCTCCTCGGTTGTCTCCCTGGAGATGCCTCCCACAAAGAACTTGGTCTCATTGCACCCCATGATGGCCTAGCAAACCGAAGCACTCACCTACAACAGAGAAAAACCACAAGGGTTCTTGGTCTTTGAGAGAAAGACCCACAAAGTCAAAACCCCCCAACAACTGTGTAAGAAAAAGAGTCAAAACAAAGGAAAACATGGTGCAAAAGAGATTCTTGAAGGAAGTTTACAAGGGAAGAAGAGACGTGAGCCTTACAGAGAGAGAGAGTGTGTATGTTATTTATAGTAAGTGCGCTGATGTACGTGAAAAGAGTTGGCACTTGGGAGGGAACTGAAGCCCAACATGTGTCGAGGCTCAGGCACGTCGGTGTGAGTCGAGACAATTTGGACTGTTAGATTGAGATGTGACGGCGCGCGAGGCGGGCAGTGATTCAACCCCGCCTGCACCTGTATTAACGTTTGTTTGCCGTCGGAATGAAATCCGACGACCCAGATATTATATGTGTCCCAACACCATTTCAGAACTTAGCAGGCCCCATATAATTAGGCTAATCTGAATATTCAGGTTTCTTCTTTTTTTTTTTTGGCAACAGCAGGTTTCTTCTTAAAATTTAGCTTTGGGGAAATTTTTATGCAGAATATTGTTCGGTTATTATCATGATAAGGATCTAGTGTTTTTTAGGTTCCTTGGAACCAATTAGTTTCAGATTACTTTTTGGTCTGCAATTTATACCAACTTCTTTTTGGATCCCGTTTATATGAACTACAGCTCACGTGTGTCTGTGTGAGCCAGAATGATCTTGGCTGTCGGATTTGTATCGGGCATCAAAACAACGAGGCAGGCCTGCCCAGTGCACCATTCTATCTCAGTTCGACGGCTAAGATCATCTCGACTCATGCCAACACGCGTGAGCTTGGTCTCATATTAACTCTTTCATTTACTAAGTTCAATACTACAAATTGTAAGATTTTATAGAAGCTTTTCTATCCGTAGAAGTTTCTTCTCTTTTTCAAATTGACAGACAGAAAGTGAAGTGATGTAAGTTGTTTTTTATTGAACAAATAAACGTTGTTTCATACTTCAATTAGGAATGGGAGGAAATTTTGAAGACGGACTCGTCAAAGAAAGAGGGATGAAGTGATGTAAGTTGTTCTCACATGAAACGTTATACTTGGATAATTATCCACCCAATTATTTCATGTAAGACGGACTCGTCAAAGAAAGAGGGTGTCATATCTCTCCGGGTTACAAGAGAGGAACCCAGGGAGATCCCAATCGAATCCCAATGGTATACACATGGAAGTGTGTGCGAATTGCCAATCACATAATTCACTTTGATTGTCCTGGAGTTGGACAAAAGTTCACATTTGTATTCAGATGCCCATTGAAAGGCCGAGCTCATCAAATCGTTCGGTAACTTAATATATGGTACATATATTAGCATTTTGAGTAGCAAAACCAAGAATAACACTTTTGGTACACTGAAAGGAAACACGGGAACATGTTTCTAAGGAAGGAACCACATTTGGACACATAAACAAAAGACGACCAAGCAGTTAGTAGTAATGTTATTAGGAAACAACTGTGGTAAATCATACATGTGGGCAGCTCTCCGTTGTCAGTTTGTTGCATTAGCGACTTCAATGACAATTAGCATCTTCCACATTAGGATTTCCAATGAGATCTGCCAAATCCATCACCACATGCTTAAAACTGTTTTACGAATTCAGCTCCGTGTTAGAACTGGTCCGAGATCAACTAGAATTCAATAACACAATTGAAAAGATGGAACCAAATGCAATTTATATACTTATGTAGAGGCAAAAGAAAAATGTTCTTTCTGTATCCGAATACATCTATTTTAAGATAAAAGAGTACTAAACATACTCAAGAACCCACCCTATCCAGGAGCACGACTCCCTTTGTCTCTCCCAACCTTTTCTAATCCTGAGAGATTTTCAAACTTCTTATAGCAAATCATAATAATCATAATTAAGTAGCCCATTTTCCCAACTACTGGAGGTTGGCAAATGGATAACCAATAATTTGACAAAACAAGTTAGTGGAATTATTATAAGAAACATTGTCAAGACCTATTTACATAACTATATTCTTGTCTTGTATGGGGGCACTTTGTTTTTTGTATGGACAATGTAGCTGACTTTCAATTGCAGCCAGGCTTTATTGGATGGAGGGAGTATAAAAAGGGAGAAGCAGCAACTACTTTCCTGTGTGCTTTTCCACAAGCTATCAATAATCACTCTTCGTAACTGTTTTAGTACTAAATTTTGTGAAAGACCATTATAGTACTTATTTTGTAAAAAATCATCATAGTATATTAAACACTCTCAATTTTGTAAAAAACCAATATAGTATTTATTTGACAATTTCAAAAGATACATTAAAAACTCTCATGCATAGAGAAAAATAGCAACTTAAGAGTTTATTTATCAGACATACTAGGAAGCCCTGCCACCTCCAATTAGTCATTTAGAAAGTTCAAACTTCAGATATCTTCCTTGCTACTATCATTATTAGTATTTTTACCCCGGGTTACTGTAATTAGTTTAGATCCTTTTGTACTCATTAGGCAGGTCTAAAAGAGACTTACAAGGCTCAACAGAACTAGAGAACTCCCTATTTATTGATAAACCACATCATAGCTTGTAAGAATTTGACAGCATTTATGTTTCATACCTACTTTGAGAAATATATTACACCACCAGACGTAGATCATTCATAAATAAGAATTAACTTCTCAATAACCATTACACCAAATGCTTAAAGTTACAACACCAAAAAGACTGAGCAATACTTTCAAAAAATTAAGTCTGATTATCACTTATATAAAGGCCATTGTTCATTCTAAATGACCATAACAAAGGCGGATATCACAAGTTTTTTGTTATTTTTTTGGTAATTGGATATTGCAACCTCCAATTGAATACATAAATAATAGCAAGAGAAAGGGAAACAACTAACCATCTTCAAGCTAAGTCTCCAAACCTGAAACATTTACAACATCCATCCATTTTCTTTTAGGCAGGACACACCAATTTGGCGATTGGACTGCTCGCAACCACTTGAAATCATCCACATTATTCCAGTTCCCATTCTCCTCACCAAGCTCAGAATCATTCAAGTCCTTCTCAATCCCATCGTACACCATCTAATACGGCGCAAACCTCACTCCGCATATAGAAATCCGTCTGCTTCACATGATGGATCCTAATCTGATGAAACGCCAACACAAACACACAATTCTCCGCATTCTCAATCAAAATCGACCCGTCCACCGCCCCCACATAAACCCGACAATTCTTCAGCCGGTGCAAGAATAGAGCCCCCATTCGCCCTCTTAATCGAACCTCGCAACAATCCAAATCTTCAATTGTGAATTCCCCGCATTTGACTCATCGCGGAGCCCCGGCGAATCGTGCACCGCGACTGACGGTACAAGCGCCGAAAAATCAAACCTTTGCGCTGAATTCGCATCAGAATCTGTAGCCGCTTTCTTCTCAGCCTCTCTTTTGACGGATTTGTTCCGAAATGAGAACTTTTTCCGAGGCTGGAACTCTGAATTCGCCGCCTCGAGGGCTTCCCTGAGCTCGGCGACGGATTTAAGCGAAGCGCGAACTTTCCGCCACGAACTTCTCCAGATCGGAAATCAAACCGGAAATACCGTCAAGATCGGCCTTGAGGCGGGGTTTCAAGTCACCGGGATCGGAGACGTTCCGGCACCGGCCGAGGGCCAACTCGATCGACTGTTTTCGCTGATAAAAGGCGACGAGCGGAGTGGTGGTGGCGGTTGGATAGGCGCTCGAGCATGGCCTCGTGCTTCTTGAGGGAAATGGGGTCTAGGGTTTTGCTTGGGCCGAGCACGGGACCATCGGCTTCCATGGCGATTCGCCGGTGGAGTTGCCGTCGGGCGGGGACTGTCCGGGCTGGGGTTGGACGATGAGCGTTTTAAAAGCCCACAAGGCCCACAAATGCTGGCCCACTATCAAAATTTCTTATGCGGAAAAAAAGTTACCACTAATCATGCAAAACATGAAAAAATTCCACACAGCTGTTGCTGCAATGCTGCAAGATAAAAACAACAATATAAAAATATAAACCAAGAATTTCTAATTATTTTTGAAATTTCAATCCATTAACTAAGGAATCCTAGTTAAACACATAAAATATTAGTTACATTTAAACTTTGCAGAGGCAACAAGATTACATTTGTTATTACTTTTCCAATCATAAAAAATGGTGATGTCAATCTAAAGAAAACAATAAAACAATTAAGCCAGAAATGGCAAAAATAAACATTAACGACTTTGTGTTTTTCCTGCAGTCCTTAAAGCATTTACATAGATGTCCCTGCTCAAAGCATAGTTTTCTATAACCATCTCTTCCACTCAAATAAAACATGACCGAACAACATGATCTTCTGACCACGTTTTCTTCTTTTGTAAACTTTGTTTATGACACCACACTGCGAAATCCAAATTTTACAGCACAAACAGCCAATTAATCTGTAAAAGGCAACAAATATCAAGTATAATTAGGAGCATGAACATATATATGTACACATATAAAAACAACATAGCTTCAACATTGATAAATTTTATCTCAATAAGAAAATATGTTCTATACCCTTTTCCAATCCAAACCACCACCATATACACAGAGGAAGAAGAGAAGTGATGGAAAATTGTTGTATAGTAGAATGCAGGCACTCAAACTTTATCAAGTTAAAACATAAAGGCATTAATGCACACAAGCATGGTGCCAAAAATCATTCACATGATACACTGGAGAATACTTCCCAACAATACCTATGAGAGAAGAGGAAGCCAACATAAAGAGAAGAGGAAAGGCCTCGAAACAATACATGTCTGTTACTCATGCACATGGTTATGTCATTCACAGCCACTTACATTAATGATGCATATGAGATATTCATACATAAGGTCGTTGTAGTCAATCAAATCCGTTAGAATGTATAGCAGACTATTGAGTAGCCTAAACATTCACAATGTTGAAGAATATCTAATAGCCTAAGGATCAATAAAAAGAGAATGGAATAAAATGACCGCAATGGCTACTCATCACACAAGAGAATGTTTATGATCCTCTTGGTTTTAGATCTTTTTAAAATCAATCAGACTAGAGATGGACCCACAAATTCAGGACAATGTCTTATCACTGGAATTGACATGCCAAGAAATTCGAATGAATGCAAAGTAACTAATGCCATACAAACAATCTGATGAACCAGAGCTCGATATCAACAAAAAACTAAACATATGCATTTAACATTTCCCAATGAAAAGAAAATCATGCAAAAAAGTATATACTGACAAGCAATGCTCAATAAGAGAAAATGAGCTGAAGAAAGGAAAAATTAAAATAGTCCACTTCAAAAAAAGGGATAGATGACATAGAGAATTGTATATTTTTGCAGCTTGTAAAATCAGGCCTTATAGACATCAGAATTTACCTCTATTAGTTCACCACAGCAGCTCTTGACATCAAGCAGTATATTCTTGCAAATTTAGTGGTTAAAAAGCTGATTATTCTAATTTTGGGAAACTTGAATCCATCGTCCCCTCACCTCAACTTCAATGGCATCACCCACCCCCACATCCCCCACCTCCTCCCTCCTCTCCTCTCTGCCCCCCGATTCCCCGCAGCTCATTCTAGGATCGGACATGGCCACGGACACTCGGATACAGACGATTTAGCGAACACGGCTGTCCGCGAGCGGCCCTAGATCTGATACGTTCCCAACTCCCATCCCATTCCACGCGAGCGAACGAGCGAAGCAAGCGGCTGCCTGCGAGCGGCTAGGGCATCGCGATCTTCCTCTGCTCTGTTTGACCTCTTTGGCTCCGGCTCTCTCCGCAAGCTCCAGTTTCTTATTTTACTTTGCTCTATTTTCTGTAATTTCTTTGAATTTTGTGAGTTTGGTTTTTCTGATGAGCAGTACTCTCTCCGCCGGAATTTGTAGGGATATTTGCTTTCCCAAACGTGAGCTAAAATCAGTTCTTTTTTTAAAATTAAATATTGCTACTAATAACGGAGGGAGGGAGGAGTTATTAGAAAACAAGCTTGTCTTCAGGATTCAGGAATCAATTGTTCACATAGGATTAACTTTTATTTTATATGTCCAATGAAGCTTGTCTGCATTACAAAAACGAGTGATATTTATTGGATTCTAATGCCCCTCTTCCCGTAATTTTGGTCTTGAGTGAGCTAACCCAGCCGAACTTCAAATCCAGACGAGCTTCATTGGATGGAGGGAATGGCTTTTATCATTACTAATAACAGAAAGGTGAATTTTTGAACAAAAAATAGAAAGATGATTTTTTGCTAAAAAAACAGGAAGATGAATCCAATCTAAGTCAGTCTCAAAGCATGATGGCATTTTTTATTTCCGTAAATTTGGGGAGAGGGGGAGAGATCTTATCTTACTCAGAAAAGAATAGAATATGGTGTCAGCAAGTCGTCGTCCTTTAATTGCACGCCTAACATTGCATTTGAAAAATTACCGATCCACAATTAAATGACTTGATTTGCACTAGAGGCCAATAGATCCTCATGAATGTGCATGTGCAGGGGTATGCGGAGGCTTAAAGTGTTGTGTTTAAGTTATTTCAAATGCTCCCAGGATTTTTTGAACAGAGGGAGTAGCATATTTTCTTTTGGACAAAGGACGTGGGCTTTCACAGTTTCAACTTTCAACCATAGCCTTTTTTATTTCATAGGCTCAGACTTTGACATTATGGACTGATAATCATAGGTCGAACTACCTCATGTAGATAGAATTCCGAATTTGGTGCAAATTATAATTTCTTTCAGGATGTAGCATCTGTTCACTTCAGAGTGAATTACTTATCGCTTACTTCAGAGTAATTGTTGGAATGATTTGCATAGTGGTTGTTATTTCAAAAGAGTTGGTTTGCTTTTAATGCTTTTCTTATTCTCATTTCCTCATTTTCATTTCGATTCATGATGAGTGATCAAATATTTCGAGTTTCTAGTTTAGGTGTTTTCATATCTTGAGTATGCCAAACAAAACCAAAATAATCCGTGTCCCTGAGTTCTAAACTTTTCACTATGATCCAGGACCCCTTCTGCATCTGATTCGTAGTTGCCAGCTCACATCCAAAGTTTAGGTCCTCGATACTGGCCGCCATTCCCTTCTGACCACCTCCACCACCACCCTGCCCGCTGCAGGTCTCATTCTCCAATATTCCTTCTTCTCTCTTCTATATCTTCTCTTCATCTCCTATCTGGTAGAACCAACATACGGTGATAGGAAATTTTATAGAATAATTAATTATAGTCTTTTGACTAAAATGCGAATTTAAGACTATAAATGGAATAATTGTTTTAAGTTGACATGAAGTAAACCTCATCATTCACTAAAGAAGTGAAGTATTCAAATTTTAAACAATTTGTTCACCTAGATATTATGGGCCCGTTTGGCAGCACCTAAGAGGTTGGATTTTAGAAGAATCCAGCTTCTTTTAGAAAATCTCCCCCAAAGGAGGAGAAGATTTTTCCAAAAGAATTTAGCTTTCACTTCATTGACTTTTCTCAATGGCATTTGTTATAATTTTGTAAAAACGACGGACACGCATTTTTTATTATTAATTGTCCATGTCTTTCATGTTTATTTATGAAATGTGCCATTAGACCTTAAATTCTTCTCCAAAAGCTACTTCTTCCCAACAAAATACCCAGATTCTTTTTCCGTCTTCTTTCCTAAAATCCAGATTTTCCACTCCTAAAATCTCCAACCAAACAGACCCTATGTCTGGTGTTTCTTGATATCAAATTTGTGATTTTTTTCGAGGCCTATGATATCAAATTTTTCTACTTATTTGGATGTATGTATATTCTCTTTACTATCTTTGTCACTAAACAATGTCTGTCTTAGTTGATTTTAGATGTTGTGTAGCTCTGTGACTGTTAGAAGCCAACCGGAATCTAAAATTTCTGAGGTTGACTGCTCATTTAATTTCCTTTTGAAAAATTAGATCTAGTAATATGGTATGCTTGTGGCTATCTGTGTCGTATGGGTAATATCTTCCAAAATTTTGAATGCTGTGGGACTGTTATATCAGTAATTGACTAAGAAATGGGGTGTTCATCTCTCTGTTTATACTGGCTAGATTTTTGTTAGTCGTAATCAGATTGTTTCTTTCATTTTTGACAACCCATTAGTACATTAACTCAGAGAAGCGAAAACGATATTCTATATCCCAACTCCACCTTGCGGACCACCCTCACCGGACGTCTTGCTGGTGCATTATACCCTGTGTAGCGACAAGTGCAGAAACTTGCCTGTTGTTCATGGGTAGAAAAATGGATAAATGTTGGATTCTTATGAAAGATGAGGATGTGTGACTGACTCTATGTTGTTCTGATTCTTTATGAATGATCTGCATTTGTTTTGTATTGAAAATGAATTGTTATATCAATTTTGTATGATAGGATTCTATTGATGTGATTTTATAGATTTGACGATTAGGAAAGGCTTGTATCCACAGTTGCAATGAATATCTTATGTAACGCAAAGTGGAAGATTGATTCAGGTATTGATGACTAAATTACATCACACAGGACAAGTTTACCATTTTAGAGCAAAGCGTCAAATGGCTCAAAACCTTGGTCAAGTTGCCAAGTTTAAGCGCGGCTATGGTCAGGAGGAAGAGGGAAAGTGATTTTGCAAGAGACTTGGAAGTAGCTGAAATCCATTATCATCTGTCTCTGTTTTTTTTTCCTCCCTCTAGGAAGGCATGTATTAGCTTTTGTCTTGCTATGTGCTAGTATGTCGCATAGCCTGCAAATGCTAGAACTCTAGTTGACCTCTTTTGAATGTGTCAATTAAGTACTTTGATTAAGCTTAAGTAAAGTTTGCCAATATGCATAGCCAAAATAATTTTTTTTTCTTCCAGTTCTATCATTCTTCAGTTGTAACTTAATAGTTTCATGAGATTGATTGTTTATGTTCATTGAAAATGAGCTTATGGAGACTGTTGTAAATAGGCAACACCAGTTGGGATTTACTGATTGCCCATTTACCTATAAGGCCAAGCGAAGATTTGTGAAAAGACTGTCAACGAAAAGTTATTGTATTTCTGCGTTTGTGTGGTGAATGTAAAAGTTAGTATTTTTTTCTACGGTTTTGCTGAAGTCACTTGGTTCAAGATTTGTTTGCCTCATGTTTGGGTATTAGCTATGCATTGAGACTGAGACAGGCGGTTATATGCATAGCCTACGCACCCATCTTCCAATGATCAACTCCACCAGATTTATTTCCTTCGAAAAAATACCATCCACGAGATTTCTGAAGCTCAACATGTCTGGCTTGACTGTGGACGCCCTGGCAATTGGCTCTCCTCCTCTGTTGCCTCCCAAGGCCTCCGTCTCTCCTGCTTCTTCCCTTCCCCCCAATCTCCTCACAGACCCACCCACTCGCCCACTGCTCCCCCTCCACTCCACCTTCCCCGATCGCCCTCCGTCCTTTTCCTTACC
This sequence comes from Houttuynia cordata, assembly GCA_039654745.1. NCBI lineage: Eukaryota > Viridiplantae > Streptophyta > Magnoliopsida > Piperales > Saururaceae > Houttuynia > Houttuynia cordata. Next base: position 2,298,931 of record CM077512.1, read on the forward strand.
CGCTCCCTCCTCTGTTTCTTCCTTGTCTCCACTCCCCCCCAGCTCCACCCCCCTCTATCTTTCCATGCCGCTTACCACCAACCCTCTAGTTCACCTACCCCATCCTTCCCTTTCGCCTTCCTTATGCCTTCCCAGCCTCGCGCGTCCCACCTTCCCCGTCCAAATACCCCTCCATGATGCTGTTGTTTCTTCTCCCCTTTTCTATGGTTGTTTTGTGTGTTGGATTTGTGTAGGTTTTCTTTCTCCAGTGTTGTCGTGGCGAGGATTTACATCCTTGTGCTTTGGGCCGAGCACTTGATGATTGTGATGGCTTCCTTGCACTTGTAGTCTGCACTTAGTACGGGCGTGCCTCCTGTCTCTCACCTAGAGAGTTGGAGTAGAGGTCTGCATTAGAGTGCTATGTGTGCACCCCATCCTCTCGCCGATTGGGTGGGTCGAAGTAGGGCTGCTTCATGAGTGAGTCGAGTTGAGTTTTGACTTAGCTTGACTTTTAAAAACTTGGCTCAGCTCGAGTTGAGCTTAAAATTTAGCAACTCGAGCTCAGCTTGTTATAAATTTCACAGCTCGCGAGCTGGCTAGGCTCGGGCTCGCGAGCCTGAGCTCGAGCCCGAGCCGCACTCATGGGAGGTCTAAAACTCGGTGGTGGTCATAATCGGGTGATCCACCGCCAGTCCGGCGGCAGCCTTGAGAAAAAGTTCCAATCTTTTTGTGTAGAAATGATCGGATAGAAGGCGAAATGTGTGTACGTTGACGATCGAAACTTGGCCGCCGAACATGAGGACGACGCCCATCTGGTAGAGGAGGATCCGAAAGGTGTCCCTGATGTTATTGGCATTAAATTCCTTGAAGCTCTCGGTGCAATCGCCACCCTGGAGGAGGAAGGCGCAGCCCATGGCGCAATCGCGAGGAGGATGGGCAGGCCGGGATGGGCATGTAGAAAATTCGGCTTTTCTTGCGTGCAGAAACTGGGGATGGAGATGGTATGGCTTGCAGCTAGGTGGCAGAAAGACAAAAGATGGAGAAACTTCTGTCTTCGTATTTGCATATGGAAAACCGTAAAGCCCAATGCCTCATGTTTTTTCGACAATACCATTTATGCTCCTACTCACCCCATCCCCCAAAAAACACTCAACATCCTCTTAAATCCTGAGGGCAATCGTTCTTTCAACTTTAACTTCTAGTCAACGCCACAGCTCACATTGTTCGGACCAGCAGCCTCGATCCTTCCACCACGTGTCTCATCCGGTGTCACGCCCCAAAATTTCCAACCCCAAAAACGCGGAAGCGATAAACCATTGAAGGTAATAGGGTCACAAATCTGGGACGGACCAAATACTCGATTCATCACCATAAATCCCACATACATACACGGGAATAGCATGATCAATATGACGTAAACAATTGTTCCATTACTACAGAAATGAAATAACTAGACCAAACTAACCATCTTAATCGATTCAAATAATTCCACGAAAACAAATAATTAAATAAGTGACATGCAGGCCACGAAATAACCAAAGATTAAAAATATCGACTACAAAAAAAAATAATAATAACTTCTACGCTATCTAGTCTTTACGACTTCTACGATCACCAACCTCCACGCCACGAGTATGTTGATCACACCTCCTCAGCCTTAATCCCTGCATCAGAAGATGCGTGAGTATTCCAGAGGAAATACTCAGTAGGATGCTAGAAAAACGCACAGTAGAAACAGGCAATAAAGGAACCACTATCAAACAGGTCCGATAACTCAGGATGATCATGACGCTGTTGATACTTACCAGGAAAAGATACAGTACCCAAAATATCTCGTTGATCAGGGTGGAAATAAATCACAATAATCAATATGACTCCAGACTTCCAAAGAGTAAGGAGATAAACAAAATATATGATCTGGACAACCAAGGTGTCGAAGATGTCAATTTCTGCTCTCTGATCAGTCCACTTCCTCTATGGACTTCAATACCAGAACATCCTAGAGGTTCTACGTAGGAACCCGACCATGCATCTAGGGATGCTGGCCCCATCGGTGCTTACGGGCACAATGGGCGGAGATTGCAGACCTTCCGTAATGTCTAACAATCTAAAGCGCACGCGTTGTCCTCATCGGCTGAAGTACAGAGGTTCAAAAACATCGGAGACCACCATGGGTCTAGCTATGGCTCGTGAGCATACTATGATCCAATCTAAGAGTGTTCAACATAACTCTTAGTGGAGAAACAGTTTACGTGGAACTGGATTTATCTAATCGCGATAAAACATTCACGAACCTTCTTGACTTCACAAGATCATTAGGGCAAGCATCTGTTGCAAATCGTTGCAGTTGCTCAAACTTAGTCTCGTACTGAAGTACGGACATCGATCCCTGAACCAGCTCCAGAAATTCTTCCAAAATAGAGGCGAGTTCGACCGCCTTTGCCATAGTTGTTGGTTGCGAAACTAGCACCTTCGCCCTTAAACCGTCTCGTAAACCATCCAAGAACCTTCTTGCCTTCACAAGATCGTTAGGGCAAGCATCTGTTGCAAATCGTTGCAGTTGCTCAAACTTAGTCTAGTACTGAAGTACGAACATCGATCCCTGAACCAGCTCCAGAAATTCTTTCTCCTTCCTGCGCTGCACATGCGGAGGAAAGTATTTCCTGTTGAATACTTCCTTAAACTCTTCCCACGTGATGTCTTGTCCAGCCTCAAAGTTGTTTCGTTCAGCTGATTCCCACCAGAAGACAGCTTCTCCCACAAACAAATAGGTTGCAAAGACCACCCTTTCATCTGTCGGAACTTTCATTCCCTTGAAAAGACGTTCCACTTCCACAATCCAGCGCTCTGCCTTCTCGGGGTTGTCATCACCCGAGAATGCAGGTCCTGCTCTCTTGAACCGTTCCAGCGTTGGTGGTTTCACTCTTGGAGTGTTTCTAGTTCCCCGGTCGTTCCTTAACTCCCTGGCCAACTCACGCACCATATCAGACAGGTTTTGGCTCGATGCCTCCTCCTGCTGAGAGTTTGGTCTGGTACCAGATCGTCTGCCACGAGTTCCCATTGTCGCCATCTCCGAAAATCTACAGTCAAGGAAAGAAGGAGAATTAGAACTTAACACCACGCTTCATTTTAATTCTTCCTCCAATCCAAGACTCCTAGTGCGACCATCAAACAGTCACACAAACACAAACAACGAACGCAAACAACACAAGGAACACACCAGTACCGAAAACAAAACGGAGTCTTTTATTCAATTTCGAAATAACAATTACACCTAAATCCCTGAAAGAAATGCAGGGTTATTAAAAATCCTACTCAATTTAAAAGCTTCCTAATCGAGTCCCTGAACACCACATCTCAGAGGTACTCGTCTAAAATGGCTAAAGACACATGCATCGGTGCAAACACCAGGTGATCCCCATACCAGTTAATCTCCCAATCAGTCATGTGAGGCCACCTATAACCTAGGGATTTAAACCTAAGATATAGCTTATAGAAAAGAACTGGATCATCCCTCGCGCGAACGTAAACTGGATGCTCTAAAACCTTCTGAAACTCCTGGTGTATCACGTAACCAAAGAACTGCTGCTCTTCCTCAGGATCTTCTTCTGGATCTTCCTCTGGGTCTTCTTCTGGATCTTCTTCCGGATCTTCATCCTCAAAGTCAGGCTCTTTTTCGACGTCGATCAGAAAAGGGTCTTCCGCAGTTCCATGCCCAACGTCCTGAAGCTTCCACTCATCTAGCCACAGACGTGCTGCCTCTTGTCGCTCCTTCTAGTAAATTCGTCCGCTACGCGTTCACGCCATTACCTAAAGCAAAGTACTAATTAGTCCTTATGTACAATTATGCTTCAACTTTCATTCTAGGGTTTCACACTTTATATCCCATAGTCATTTCAAATCTTAGAACAATTATTTAGGTCATCCTGAGGCTCTGATACCAAGCCGTCACGCCCCAAAATTTCCAACCCCAAATACACGGAAGCGATAAACCATTGAAGGTAATAGGGTCACAAATCTGGGACGGACCGAATACTCGATTCATCACCATAAATCCCACATACATACGCGGGAATAGCAGGATCAATATGACGTAAACAATTGTTCCATTACTACAGAAATGAAATAACTAGACCAAACTAACCATCTTAATCGATTCAAATAATCCCACGAAAACAAATAATTAAATAGGTGACATGCAGGCCACGAAATAACCAAAGATCAAAAATATCCACTACAAAAACAAATAATAACTTCTACGCTATCTAGTCTTCACGACTTCTACGATCACCAACCTCCACGCCACGAGTATGCTGATCACACCTCCTCAGCCTTAATCCCTGCATCAGAAGATGCGTGAGTATTCCAGAGGAAATACTCAGTAGGATGCTAGAAAAACGCAGAATAGAAACAGGCAATAAAGGAACCACTATCAAACAGGTCCGATAACTCAGGATAATCATGACGCAGTTGATACTTACCAGGAAAAGATACAGTACCCAAAATATCTCGTTGATCAGGGTGGAAACAAATCACAATAATCAATATGACTCCAGACTTCCAAAGAGTAAGGAGATAAACAAAATATATGATCTGGACAACCAAGGTGTCGAAGATGTCAATTTCTGCTCTCTGATCAGTCCACTTCCTCTATGGACTTCAATACCAGAACATCCTAGAGGTTCTACGTAGGAACCCGGCCATGCGTCTAGGGATGCTGGCCCCATCGGTGCTTACGGGCACAATGGGTGGAGATTGCTGACCTTCCGTAATGTCTAACAATCTAAAGCGCACGTGTTGCCGTCATCGGCTGAACTACAGAGGTTCAAAAACATCGGAGACCACCATGGGTCTAGCTATGGCTCATGAGCATACTATGATCCAATCTAAGAGTGTTCAACATAACTCTTAGTGGAGAAACAGTTTACGTGGAACTGGATTTATCTAATCGCGAACAAGGGTATTCTCGTGGATTAACAATTTCAGAAATTAGACTATTAAAGGAGTACAATGGAATTCTCAGCATTTAGCAATGACGAACTCTCAAGAGATTAACCAATAACCGGTATGTGCCTATGCACGAGTTGACACGAAACAGGACTCCTCGGTAAAGACACTGTCAACGTCATCACCCAGCACTATTACAATCAAGATCATCCCTGGTTCACGAGACTCCTGAAATCGATGACTCTCAAAAGCTTTAATGGTGGAATTGGAGAGAATGACCCTAATCTAATATCAGGGTTTCAAGAGGTCGAAGATGCGCGATGTTGGGCACCGCGAGCAAAGACATTGATGACCACGACATTTGGAATAGGGACAATACTCCACACGTGGTATTATCATAAGTACCCTCTGGAATTCTTATGCCATAGTACCCTCCTTGCGTTATATAATATATATATATATGTAATCTTAGTATAGCGTTTTATTTAAAACTGTGAAAGGACACTGTTATGGACACAACAGCTCCATTCCCGGAGTTCTTATAGTCTTCGAAGAACTTAACAGTCCCTGAAATTTTTATGGCAGGCAGCCCTGTCTCTGTAGATCATTACCAATTTACGGAATAATTTTCCGAATTTTCTACAATTAGTTACGAATTTTTGAATGCAGTCTGTCGGTGCAGGGTACACCCTGGCCGAGAGCACTATATTAAGTAATAACCCGATTTTCACTTGATATTACTAATTCTAATCATAACTAAAGTCTTTTAGACTCAAAACCCTCTCACATTAGGCCTTTATTAGCTTCTGGGCAGACCATTAATTATGTACTAATCCACCTAATAGCTTCTTTTCAAAACTGTTTTACATCTTAGCCTTAATGATTCATTAATCCGCAACTGGACAACCTTTCTCGGACACTTTGGCTTAGGGTCCGAGAAATGACTCTGGCGCCAACTGGACAACATCGGTCTTAGGGTCCACGAGCAATGACTCATAAGTATTGTCACTTCCATCTTGTTAGTACACCCATTAATCTCTTTTAGATAGTCTTATTGCCTATATACTATATCAATTAGTGCAAACACTACACAAAGTAGACAGCTTTATCAGGACGCAGTACAACACCACTAAACACGACTTGTGACTTATAAGGACGCACTAAACCAGTGAAAATAACTCTGAAAGCTTGCTGCTTTTGGATGAGAAACACAAGAGTTACACCAATTAATGGATCAATTAGGTCAATACATAAGGAATTGTGAGATCGGGTGACATACAACAAGAAAAGAGGCAACTTTTCATAAACAAACCCTTATCTACACAAATCAGAGAATGACACTCGTTGATAGACATCAGATATATGACTCACATGAACCGAATTTACACATACTATCAGGGATGTCTTGATCGAACTATGCATAAGAGATTCACATCAAGAAATCAATTGGTATATCAATAATTGAATAGATCTCAGCAAATAGAACAATTAATCCCAGACCATATGGGTCACTCATGTCACACATAACATCAGAACGTGGTACTCCATAAAAAGATCAAAACTTTAATGAGAACATGCTATGAGAAAAAGAACATCTTACCTTTGAACCGGTACTAATTGCACGTCAACCGGTTCGAAATAAAACCCGCTTCCTTGCGATCTCCACACGAACCAATGCACACTTCTTGCACACACACCACGAGGAGAGGCCTACTGATGGTTGAGAGGGAAGGGGGAGGACGTGGAAATGGAGAAGAATCACCAAGAGAAGGGAGAGAGAGGGCTACCGGTTCCCAAAAGGGATGGCCGGCCCCCTCACAATGGGTTTAAATACCTCATGCTCTATGATCTCCACCGTCCATCTCCACTTCATCCAAGGGCCAAAAGTAATCCCAGCCCCCTCCAAACCACCAGATTGAGATCTCCTCTAACCACAAAAAATCATTTTGATTTGATTGCATTAAGGTATAATCTTTATCTCCTCTCAATTACTTACCAATTTACTTATGTAACTTACCAAGTAAATGTAAACCCTTAAGGGCTTCTCTTGGCGCCAAATACCAGCAAAGAAGGCCACCTCAATCATCCCAAATGGGCGTCCAATACACATCTCCAATATACTTTAATTAGGCTAATTAAATCCATCATTATCTTGATTCCCAAATGGATAACAATTAGGGTTTTGACACCAACTCAATTACCACGTTTAGATCCCCTAACTAGGGCAAGACAGGCATGACACGTCTCCAAGAAATCCCCCAAAATCAGCCCAAGACGTTTTCCAACGGAATTGCCTTGGGAAACGCAAAACCACCGGCGATCGATCGGTCCGTATACGCGATCGATCGTCTTACGATCGATGCCTTACAAAAATGATCGATCATCCCCCGATCGATGTCATATAAAAATGATCGATCGGTCTGACGGAAAAACTTTGAATTTTTTTTTCAATTTTTTTATGAAATTTCTAGAATTCAAAATTACTCCCATTTAACAATAAAATTTCACTTTAATAACATAAAAATTACAGTCGCTACATCCGGACCCCACATCCCTCTCTCAACTCTAGTTAATACTCTCCCCCTCGTGTCCGCCCAAGTAAATGCAGACTAGCTAAACTACTTGAGCAAAAAAGTAGACCAGCCCGCCTTTCCCCTCACCGGAGTCCATGGCTTCTCCGGCAACCTCCGCCGCCTTCCTCTTCCTCCTGTTCGCCGCCTCCTCCGCCGTATTGCCCTCCACCACTACCACTACCTCCTCATCCATCAACTCCAACTCGGTCCTAGTCGCCCTGCTGGTATCGCACTACACCATCATGGCAAAGCTGATGGAGAAGGCCCTCGAGGAGGTGGTCGGAAGACACAATGTTACTAATGCTTCGAGCTCAAATTTTTTCGAGTCGAGCCGGGTCGCATTACAGGTGGCTCGAGATCGAGTCGAGCTAAAAATCAAGCCGAACCGAGTCTAGCCGAAAAAACTTGTGCGCTGACTTGGCTCGTGAACACACTTAGGTTGAAGTCCCAGCCAAAGGTGCTATCTTATCTTTGTTGCAGCAGGTTTAGGGGGCGTTTAATTACTGGTTAAAAATAATCAATGTCATTTTTAGGTGGTTTTTCCGGTTTTTCTGATTGTAGAAAATCCGTTTGAGAACCTGAAATTACTCATATTTTCAATCTTAAACCATCAACTTGACTCTTGATTGATGATTTGTATTTGGGAATCTAAAAAAATAAGGTGTGATTTGTGTTTAGCAAAGCGGTGACGGCGGGGTGGCAGCGGTGAGCGGTGGCTTGCCGTGGGCTGCGGCATTGGTGGTGGGTGGTGGGTGATGGCCGGCAGTGGTGGAGGTGACGAGGAAAAAAATTTCAGGTTGATACTAATTCGAATGAGAATTATCATTTTTATCTCTTTCATGGGTGATTTATTAATTTTTATTGTTTTCACCATCAGGAGTGAGAATTGTCCATTTTAGTTTTCAAATGCAGTAACCAAACGCCTTTCAGCCCTTTCAGACTGAGTTTTTTCAGCAAATCAGTAACCACGCACCCTTAGACAGTTGTTATTGGTGCCTGTCCTAGGGTGTAAACAAGCCAAGCTAAGCCGAGCTTGGGCATGGCTCAGCTTGTGCTCGAAATTTTAAATTCAAGCTCTAGAGCCGAGCTTGAGCAAAAGCTCGGCCCAAGCTTGAGCTCGAGTCATTAAAATTTTTTATTAAAGGAGATTTAAATATAAATATATATAAAATAATGAGCGAGCTCGAGCGGCCTTATTTGAGCCGAGTTTGGAAGAGCCGAGCCGAATATCATTAAGCTCGAACTCGGCTTGCAATGGAACGAACCCGAACCGAGCCTGACACGAGCTGACCCATTTACACCCTTAGTCTGTCCCCAGCTTCTCTCCTCAGAGAGTTCGTTGCTACTCTTGCTTGCTTGTTCGGTGGAGCACCATCTGTCGTTGGCCTCTATCTCAGTAATATGAATTGGCCTAGAGACAACCTCATTGAGATACCGCTTATGAAATGCATTAGCATTTCCGGTGTGCTGAAGGAGACTTGTGTGTACTTCTAAACCTCGCTTTGGTATTATTCCACCCACTTATCTCCCCACCCCAGCTATCACAAGGTAAATTTGGGTGTGATCATAGTGGTTTCGACACAGAAAAAAGTAAGTGAATCCAGTTTCCACACAGAAAAAGAAAAGAGAAGGAACAGGTGGATGTGGTGCTCGTTGGCGGTCACCGCGGATGAATGGGAAGTGATTAGAATTATCATTAAGGGGCCGTTTGGGGCGTGATTAAAAGCAAAACATCCAGATGGGATGTTTTGCTACACTGTAGCATCTGGATATTTTATATATCCAGCTTAAACACTTCAGGACGTGTTTCAGCTGGATGTAAAAATCCACCTGGATGCTACAGTAGATATCCAGAATCCAGTCTGGATATTTTGCAATAATCACGCCCCAAACGGCCCCTAAGCGTAGTAATGGGGTGCAAGGAGTGTCATGCTGGGTGGGTTGAGAACAAATAAAGCATTTGATTTAATAGAACCTGGCTCGGTATTGCGGGGTGGGAAAATACACTCGAGGTCAGTAGGCCCCACTGATGGCTGCTGCGCTGTAGCCCTGCTCTTAAAGTAATTCTTTTTTGACCATGTCACCACCCTATCCCCCCACACACATTAGAAGCTTTAGTGCCGGACCTCTCCAGCCAACCACCACAACTTAGATTAGCATATTATTTGAAATACTTAACATGGAGATGTAGCAGAATTAATCTTGTCGTTAATGTTCATAGGCGATAGGCGAATGTTCGCTGGAGATACATACTTCTAACTGGGGTGGCGGCCTCTAGAAATGGCCTAAGGTATGCATTTGTTGTTTGCAGAAAATTTTCCACTATTTGAACGTCACTGCCCATAATGGGTAGTCCTGCTCTCAAAGTAATTCTTTTTTTACCATGTCACCACCCTATCCCCCCAACCACCACAACTTAGATTAGCATTATTATTTGAAATACTTGACACGGAGATGGAGCAGAATTAATCTTGTTGTTAATGTTCACAATCACAGGAGAATGTTTGCCGGAGAGAAAGAGAGATTTCTATCTCAAGTTGGAAAGGAGATTTTGTTTACAGCGGTGGTGCAAACTAACCCGGCTTACACAATGAATTGTTTCAAAGTCCCTGATGTATTATGTAGGGGAATTAACTCTTTTGACCAGAGATTTTTGGTGGGGATGTAATGGGAGAGGCTGAAAGATTAGCTCCTCCGCCTAGATCTCCCTCCTTCTACGCTGCCCCCTCCCAAACCCCACTCCTCCCTTCCCCTCCACACGCCACATTCCCCGACATTTCTCGTCTTCCGAAGATCCTCCTCAGCCTGAAGCCGAGCCCAGCCCCCCTCCTCCCAGGTGACCCCCACCCGCGTAGATTGAACCAGTATCATACGCCATAAAGCCTCCAGAGTGCGATGGAGGAGCCCAAAGCGTCGACCCTGCCGAATGCAGGACCCAACACGGGCTCAACGAGACGGCGGTGATGGGCACGAGCTCCCTCGGCTCAATAGGGCAGCGACAATGGCGGGGGGGGGGGGGGGGGGGGGGGGTCGGCTCAACGAGGTGCCGGCGGGGCAGTCAAGGGGTTGGGGGGGTGGGGGGAGGATAAAAACCCCGCCTGGACCACCGGCCAGGTCAATCTACTCGGCTGACCCAGCCGACTCAACCGAAAAAAGTAACCGGCTAAGGTCGATCAGGCCACGGACCACATTTTAGAGTGTCAATGTGGATTGATGATGAAAACATGAGGTGGAAGGCGGAATTATTATTTTAACACTTCCTGTGAGTTCGGTGGAAGATAGAGATACCCCGATGTGGGCTGCAAATAAGAGAGGGTGGTCTCTGTCAAAAGTGCATACTACGTCGAGAAGAGTCAGATGTTAGCTGCATGGAGCCTTTCTCAAGTCTAATGGAGAAGGAGAAATTCTTGCGCCATATATGGAGTATGGAAGTTCACTTCGGGGTTATTTTGGAGTTAGAGATTCCTATTGTCCAATTCATGGTTTTGCGTTATGTAGCTCAGATCTGCTTTCCAGAAATATAATTGAAAAAATCTACATATCATGTAAACTTTTATATTCCTTCCAAAATACTTCAACTCCATGACGAATCATCTGATAAGCTTGATACATCCAAGATGCTATTATCATCATTAAACAAGCTGCAACCTAGGATATTTATTCTAACCTAGCACATGCCAAAACCCCATTGACAATTAGAAATGGGATGAAGACAAAACCAATACTTGTTGCTAGGCCCCGGAAAATGGAAGAAACAACTCGATTTTTCAGCTGGGGATGTAATTGACCCCTCTGGACTATTTGTGAACTTATTGGAAAAACAATGTATTCAAAGAGGAAATTATTATCATGAAGAGAGTATACGACAATAACCACAACAACATCTAAAAAGTGCCCCATTTTATTGCCTTATAGCAGGCAATTGCTTCAAATAATTGTGTGGCTTTATTACAATACACTTTCTTTGATCATGAAAAAAGAAAAGTAAAGTGGACATGGCACTAAGAAAAGAGGATCACATGACTCGAGAGAAGGCAATGGATAGCGGTAGTTCGATTAAGATAGGAGGAACCAACAAAGCTTGCAGGGTCTAACTCAAGACATGATAATAAAATCAAGAAGGCAGCAATTTTATTAAAAAAAAGACGGCATCAAAGCAAAATATAGTTTTGAAGTTAAATATGTCAGCCAACCATAATTCTAAAAGAAGGGAAGAGCTTATCAAAGATTCGTCAGATTCAATCATAAATGTTTTGAATGACCCGAAAGTTCATCCACTATTGTGTAATCAATCCTATCCTTGATCGGGCATAGAATCAATCACAACTCTATTATAATGCAATTAATCTTGTCCTTGATCGGGCATAAAATCAATCACAATATCTAATTCTATTCATAATCAATCAAGTCTATGATCAAGCACTCAAAAGAAACTCATGAAATCGCATTAAGCATGAATCATAATCAACTTTATAAAATTAAACTATCAAGAGTAGCAATACACATCTAGGGCTTCATCAAGCCTTGAATAAAAGTTTAGTTACACATAGAAAGAAAGAAAAGAGAAAGCCTGTTTATGTAGATCCATCGTCATGAATCCTTCTTCCTCTTTGCTCCAAAAGACTCCTTCTCTTGCTCCTCTCTAGCCTCCAATAAAGCTCAAAAGTCTATTCTCTGGTAGTCCGATCAAGAACGTTAGTGAATTCATTTGTAATTTGTGTGTCCGATCAAGAACATGAATTACCATATCATATTAACTCATGCTTAATAATAATCAAGAGTAGTAATTGCATGTCTAATGGTGGATTCTCTCCCTTGATATCCTCCATATTGATTGAATCCCAGTAATTTAGTTAAAAGTTCATTACTTTCTTAGTCTAGAATCAACACTGCTGTTTTCTCTTGAATTTGGTAAAAGATTAATCCGTCCCTGAAGTTCGACAACCCTTTAATACTCGCCGTAGTACAATTGCCTTGTGGACTTGCAAGGGTTTTATATTTAAACGATCAAGTTTTTGGCGCCGTTGCCGGGGACGGCACAATAGTTTACTAAATTCTTAGCATAATTAGTTTTAGAGTAGTTTAGTTAATTTTGATTTCTTTTCAGTAGCTTAATTGCCTTCTTCTTTTTTTACAGGATTAAGAGAGGACGCTGCTTCTCGTCATCGTTGGAAGGGCCATCCCTTCCCACTGTTTGCACTCTCTTAGCTTTCTTTTAGAGTAACTTTGGGTGCTTGGTATTTTCCATTTTCTTTGTGGGATTGCATGACGTGCTAGTTGTCGCTATTATGATTGCTAGTTGTCGCTATTAGGACTGTTACAGGTTTTGTTTGATTTTTATTGTGCATGCATGGTCGTCACTCCCTGAACCCCGACCTTGCCTTTGATCCTGATCCTGAGCAACTCTATAGAATTTGTAGAACTCCTAGCCACTCGATCCCTGAAATCCATCCAATGGCGGACAACATGAACCTTGGGGATAGGAATGGCCTAAATCAGAATCCACTAATGCCCCATGCCCGCACCCTGCAAGACTACTACCGTCCCACTGCCTACACCTCCCCCTCCTGTATCATACTTCCTGCAACCGTGGCTAATTTTGAAATTAAGCCCAACATCATCCAGATGCTGCCCACTTATCATGGCCAACTCAATGAGAACCCCTACAGGCATCTCCAAAACTTCCTGGAAGTTAACACCACATTTAAACTCACACTGTCTGATGACCAGGTGTGCCTTAGGTTGTTCCCATTCACTTTGAAAGACAGGGCCAAGGAATGGCTATACTCCCTTGCACACAACTCCATTTCCACTTGGGAGGAACTTCAGGCTGAATTCCTAAAGAAATATTTCCCTGTAGGGCGGACCAACAAAATCCAAAATGAAATTATCACCTTTATCCAACTACCCAATGAACAATTCCATGAAATTTGGGAAAGAATGAAAGCCCTACTCCGGTCCTGTCCACATCATGATGTGCCCAAGTGGCAATTATTACAGAGATTTCATGAGGGTGTGTGCGATCAGCACAAGACCCTAATTGATGCCTCTTGTGGAGGCACATTCATAAAGAAAACCCCGGATGATGCTTGGGATCTACTAGAGGACCTGAGCGAAAACTCTTTACACAGTGCCACCCTCTATAGATTTGAAGGCCATATGCCTGGCAGGAGTGCCCCAAAGGGAGGTATGTACGATGTTAAAGCTACCACGAACTTAGAACACCAAGTGGCATCCCTGACCGAGAGGTTTGACTATTTTTTCTCTAAGATTTCACCTTATACCCCATCCTCTCATGATGCCTACACCATCTGTGCCAGCCCTATGCATACCATTATTGAATGCCCTTCAGCCTTCCAGTATCCAGATCTAATACAGGAGCACGTCAACAGTGCACAAACTTTTCCTAGAGCCAACAATCCATACTCTAACACTTACAATTTTGGGTGGCGTGATCACCCTAATTTTTCTTGAAGACAATCTAATCCAGGGCCTACTTTTAATCAGGCCCAAAGACAGGAATTCCAAAGCCAACCTCAACCTTACCAACCCTCCTCAGCCCCGCAATTTGGCCAATCCAATAAGAAACCAACCATTGAAGACCAGCTGAGCCAAATAATGGCCACCCAATCCACCATGCTCACGGTTTTAACTGAGCTAACGGCTCAACAAAAGTCCCAGGCCCAGCTTGTCCATTCCCATACACAATCTATTGCCAAGATAGAGACTCAATTAGGACAGCTGGCCCAATCCATGAATCGTAGAGAAGCAGGAACCTTGCCGAGCCAACCCCAACAAAACCCTAGAGGCCAATATGCAATTCAGTCCTCCCAATACCCTCCTGAGCAAGTTCAAGCCATAACTACCCCGAGGAGTGGGAGGCAAATCGACAATAGGGTTAAGGACTTGTCCCAAGGTACCTTGAGTGAGAACATTGCCCCTGCGATAGAACAAGAACTCATTCCGATCAAAGATATACCATTTAGTTCTAAAACCCAGCAAGATAACCAACCCGAGGCCCAGAAAGAGAAATCTTATATTCCCAGGGTACCATTCCCACAATGCCTCGACAAACCCTCCCCGTTTAGTAAATCTCATCAAAAGACGGAGGAGATGTTCGAGGTGTTTAAACAGGTTAAGGTCAATCTCCCATTGTTAGATGCCATTAAACAAGTCCCTGCCTATGCCAAATTCCTGAAAGACCTTTGTACTCAAAAGCGCAAAGCTACATCCAATGTGACTAAAAAGGTCTTCCTTACTGAGCAGGTGAGTTCCCTATTGACCCATAACCTTCCACCAAAATATAAGGACCCCGGATGTCCAACAATTTCATGTGTGATAGGGAACCATACTGTTGACAAGGCATTATTAGATTTGGGGGCGAGTGTAAATTTGTTGCCTTATTCTGTGTATGAGCAACTTGAGTTGGGGGAATTGAAACCGACTACCATAACACTACAACTTGCAGATCGATCCATTAAAGTTCCACGTGGTGTTATTGAAGATGTTTTGGTGCAGGTTGATAAATTTTTCTTCCCTGTGGACTTCATTGTCTTAGATACACAATCTGTACCGAACATTGGTAGTCAGATTCCAGTAATTTGGGACGTCCATTCCTGGCGACATCCAATGCTATTATAAACTGTCGGGATGGGGTGCTGAAATTGTCCTTTGGCAATTTAAATGTCAAACTCAATGTTTTTAATGCTGAAAAACAGCATTCACCTCAAGATGATTCTTATGCAGTTCATATGATTAATACTCTGGTGGATGGTACACCCCCATGGTTTTGTCCTACTAATCCACTTGCTACTTCTTTCATTAACTTTAATGTGCGCAGTAGGACCACAGAGGGACTGAATGTTGGATTGAAAGACCCTGGATAAGTTGGACTAATGGAGTTTCGTCTGGCTGAAGACGTTAAACTTAGCGCTTGGTGGGAGGCAACCCACGCATTCAAGTGTTTTCTCTCCTTTATCTGATTTTATTTGTTATATGCTCATTGTCATGCTATATTTTGTTCACATTGAGGACAATGTTCATAATAGGTTTGGGGGAGGGAATAATACTTTCATAAAAATAAAAATCAGAAAAAAAAAATTGATTAGTTTTTAGGTTGTTTGTTAGTATTTTTCATAGGTTTTGATAGTTTATTTCGTAATAATGCATGTTATAATTCTTAGGAGATTAATTTGCATTAGAAGTGTGAGTAAGTATATTAGAGGATAGATACACTTAATTGAGCATACCTTTCTGTTACAGTCCTCTTGGAACAGGTGCTTGAGCTAAGAAAACTCACTCACACACACTAGTACATAAAGTAATACCATCTAGAGATTTGTTGAATGCTAATTTACAGTGGGATGTCTTTAGTCAGAGTCATTAGATGATGTGTAGTTATCTGTTGAGCTTAAAAGATCATGATAGACCATTTACTTGGCTATGGCAAGGGATTGGAACCGGAAATAGGTTGAGAGTATAATACAGCCTGGATAGAAATAAATGTGCTGAAAATATGAATGCTAAAAATGAAAATGCGAAAAATGAAAACAAAATGAAAAAAGGGGCTGCTTGACTTTATAGGATTAACTTAGGCTGATGCTCGGGCCTGAAGCGGTCTACTTAAAACCTAATGCCCTAAGCCAAATTCGTTGGGAGTCATTGGCCTGAGTCATTGCTAAACCTAAGCATCTTGAAGTCAGGCCTTACACAGTCCTATGAAAAAAAAAAGTCTGTGGTGTATTATCCTCTCAAATCTAGAATGTTGGACCCGAAGGAGGCGCGCAGATTTGTGCTATCATGAACCTAAAGATTACGATGACTATGTAGATTTTGATGTTCTTTGGTTAATGGGTAACACTGGATCTGTATAAAACAGAAATTTAGAATGTATTGCTACAATGTTCTACACTTTTACTATTTATGTTATCATGCTATATTATATTTGAGCAGAAATTTCCAAGATGAAAGTGTGGAATAAAACCACTTACTTGAGGGCTTCTATATTTCTGTTGATTATGAACCAAGTACGTGTGGTTAATTCACTTAAGCATTGTAGTTTGCATTTGTCGGGATAATAGGTTGTGTGTTTTGCAATGTTTTATTTTTGCCCTTAGGTTAATTAGGCTAATAAATACATGTTTGTGGGTAGCATGGCTGCAAACCCTCACGAGACACAACTTGTCTTACTAGGGACACCTAGAGGTTTAACGGCTTATTGCATACGCTCAATGCAATCGTGTTCCATACGAAAGTGATGTTACTTTTATGCATTAGTTCCCTTAGTTGATTATTTGATTTTGTTTTGTTTTGTTTTGTTTTGTTAGGGACTAGCAAAATCTAGGTTTGGGGGTGTGATCTATACATGAATTATGTATTTTATTATCTCCTAAACTTATAATTATGCTAGTGTTTGATTAAAATTTCTACTACTTTAATATAGTTTTTGGTTTTTATAGGAAACGAGAGTAATACACAGAAATGAGGTGAAAAGTAACTTAAATGGTTAAATCATCATAACTTCATGTACAAATGTCTGATTGGACTACTTCAAGCTTCATGTTAAAGTTCAAGAAGTCAGCTTTCCAACGCCACCAATCGCGCGCAATTCGGAGTTCGGAGCGAAAAGTTATACTCATTTGAATTTTGTGAACAACAACTACGATCGATCGGCTATCAATGCGATCGATTGCCTCAGCCACAAAAACATTATTATTGAAGGAAACGATCGATCGACACCAAAACGATTGATCGTGTCTACTGGAATTTTTGATTCGCGCAAGACAGTAAATACGATCGATCGGTATGATACGGCGTCGATCGCCAAAGCGATCGATCGGAGGAAAATAACGAAGGAATTACGATCAATCGGTAGGCGAACGATCGGCAATACGGAACGATCGATCACCGTGTGCGGAAAATTGAAATAAGACCTATTTCGACTCAGATTTGGAAGGGAACTTCGTGGTTTTCCTTCACTCTTATAAATAGGCCTTCTTGGAGAACGTTTTGAGTACGAGAGAATAGATTTTTGAGCTTTATTGGAGGCTAGAGAGGAGCAAGAGAAAGAGTCTTTTGGAGCAAAGAGGAAGAAGGATTCATGACGATGGATCTACATAAACAGGCTTCTCTTTTCTTTCTTTCTATGTGTAACTAAGCTTTTATTCAAGGCTTGATGAAGCACTAGATGTGTATTGCTACTCTTGATAGTTTAATTTTATAAAGTTGATTATGATTAATGCTTAATGCGATTTCATGAGTTTCTTTTGAGTGCTTGATCATAGACTTGATTGATTATGAATTGAATTAGATATTGTGATTGATTTTATGCCCGATCAAAGATAAGATTAATTGCATTATAATAGAGTTGTGATTGATTCTATGCCCGATCAAGGATAAGATTGATTACACAATAGTGGATGAACTTTCGTGTCCGATCAAGAACGTTAGTAAATTCATTAGTAATTTGTGTGTCCGATCAAGAACACGAATTACCATATCATGTTAACTCATGCTTAATAATAATCAAGAGAAGTAATTGCATGTCTAGTGGTGGATTCTCTGCCTTGATATCCTCCATATTGATTGAATCCCAGTAATTTAGTTAAAAGTTCATTGCTTTCTTAGTCTAGAATCAACACTGCTGTTTTCTCTTGAATTTGGTAAAAGATTAATCCGTCCCTGAGGTTCGACAACCCTTTAATACTCGCCGTAGTACAATTGCCTTGTGGACTTGCAAGGGTTTTATATTTAAACGATCAGTGATACTTTCACCCTTGATTTTTATTGATAATTTCCAACACCTTTTCGAAAATTTACTTCATTGGGTCTCTGTAGCACCACACATAAGTAAGGGATCAAAATTCAAAAACTGCAATTTACACACATCAAAGAAACTAAACAACTAAATTTTGGAGGAAATGCTACACCTGTCAAGTTTTGCATTAATATCATTTCAACAGTATCAGATATTGAAGGCATTGCGTCCTTGGCTTTTTTTGCAGTTAGCTCAAGTGCTCCAGCTATGATTGTCTCATCACGTGTCAATTCTCCACCTTTGCCAGCCTGTTAAGAATTATGGTAACCATGTACAAGTATGTTGATGTACTTGTGCAATAAATGTAAAAAAACATAAATTTCACTCACTAAGAATAGTTTGATCATTAAAAAATTAACAAATAGCAACTATATGAAGCATTACCTCATTCCCGTGCAAGTTGACAAGTGTCTTCAATTCAGCTCTATGAGCTACATGCCCATTCCCCAACATAAAATCCAGCAGCTGAAAACACCAAAAATTACAAAATATCATAAAGAATGCCATGAAATCCAATGATCTGTATTAAGGACCCAACAAAAGAAAAACAAAGGAATTGCATTAAGCATTAAAATACATGATATTGCACTTTACAACATGGCAATACCAAATGAAGAAAAAAACATGGCAATACAAGCTAACCTTGCTAGTACCAATTGCTAAACCATGCCGAGAACACACAGACTGGGGTATGATCTGCTTTGCACATGTACAATAAGAAGTTATTCTCTGAAAATAATATATCCCAGAAAATTACAAAATAAGCTAAGAGACATGTTTTTCACCTCACCAAGTAGAAGTATCAATGTTACAGATATCGAGATAGCACCCCATGCTGAAACTAGGCTGTCAAGAAAAATAGGTAGAGCCCGAAGCCAATATTTGAGCAAAAATACATGTGAGCATTAAATTAATACTAATGGAGATGTAGAGAACGGCTACGGTACGATAGATATATCGAATATGTATTTATTGGCTAAAGTCTATTTACCTCCATAGCAGCCGTGTTACATATCAGAAGGGTGCAAAGTAGCAAATGCTGTTTTTTTGCCACTGGCAATATCTTTTCTATTGAAGCACAGAAATGAAATAAAAAAAAGATTAAGCACAAATAAAGCATTACAACTTAAGTCGTAACAGTTAAGCAGAACATGAAAAGCAATAGCTGCCCCGACAAAAATGCTCATCGTGAATAAAGTACAACACCTTCTAACTACCACAAAACCTACTAAAGCTCCCATAAACCGGGGCAAATACAAAAGCATATCTCCACACTGGCTACTCCAACGCAAGGCCCCAAAATCCTTTCTTTAAGAATTAAAAATCTAGAAACAAAATTAGTGTATATATTTAATAGAATAAACTTATTGAAACAACTGTAATAAAAAAACTTATTCAAAACAAATTAACAAAGGGAGAAACAAAAGTAAGCAAATAGTAAAATGCTACTATAAATATCAACTATTATGCATCAAAAACATGAAAATTTTCAAAAAAAAGGCTAATTCAAAACAAAGGGAGAAACAAAAGTTAGCAATCAGTAAAATGCTAAAGGGTCACGACTATTATGAATCAAAATAAAAAAAATTGCCAAAAAAACTGCTCCCACCAGTCACTTTTAATAGATTCAATTCTTTCAAATAATTTTTTAGTGTATTTGGAAAAAATTGTATCTATTAAAAGCGACCGAAGGGTAAGTAAAAAAAAAAGGGTGAAACAAAAATCAACAATCAACTAAAATGCTATTTTCTTGTCGATACTATGCATCAGAAACAAGAAAATTGTAAAAGGACTAATTAAAAACAAAGGGAGGAACAAAAGTAAGCAATCAAGTAAAGTGCTACTAATTGGGAAAGGGTTGTC